>JARHVA010004050.1:627500-1065000 GCA_037957365.1 Torreya grandis | reverse complement strand
AATTTGATAACATTAGTGAAATTTATATCAAATAATTTGGTATAGTATTTTAATAGTGCAACTATTTTATCCAAATTGAATTAATATGTAAAATGAATTCAAATTTAGATAAATAGAATGGAATAATGTGGAGTGATATAAATATAATTTTTAAATAGTAAAAAAAATATAAATGGATGAAATATATGAAACAAAATTATTACAAACAAGACTAAACCATGCAAATGAGAGATAAACTTAATTTTTTTTTCATTTGACTGACAATATTGACAAAAAAATACAGTGAAAGAAAATATGAGGAAATCTAGAATATTCCTAGAAGTTAGATCCAAGGCAATATAAAGATAATAATCTAGAATATTCCTAGAAGTTAGATCCAAGGCAATATAAAGATAATAATAATAAATAGGTACATGATCATTCACCACTATTGTATTTGTTTATCAATTTTTTTATTTTATTTTTTTAAAACTAGAATTTATAGAATAGTTACATGTGATAGTGGAAATTAAGTATGTTTGTGATGATTTTCTCTTCAGAGAGGTACATAAGAATTGTAGATAGTTTCTTAGATTTGAAAACCCTGGTATGGCATGCAATGATCTAAATACATATAAACATGAACAATAGGAGTGTATATGGTTTGAGTTGACCCTAATCACCCCCATGATGATTGAAAACTACATACATATCTAATATTCCAATGAGATAAAATAATCCTAATGTAGTCTCCCACCTAAGTGATTTATGAAATTTTGGTCCTTCGAATATATGAATGAACATATAATTATCTTTATTAATTAATCATTTTGGATCAAGGCTTCATAAAACTAGTTTGAGACTTGGTTGAGGATTCCTTTAGGTGATTGGAACCTCAATTGGAAAGAATATTGAACTTTTATACATGTGCACTTGTGTAGATAATCCTATAAATTGAAATTGACATGTTTTATAATAAGTTAATTAAATATCTCTTTATATAATTTCAAGAGGGATGTTCACATGCTAGGAAGCTTAAAAACATGGAAGAAAACCTAAGGGAGGGTTTAATTTTAAAATTTGATAGTTGCTGGTAAGTAGATAGGAATGATAGATAGGTAAAATAAAATTTACCACTATTGTACCTATTTAATGATCTTATCCCATAGGAAAATGTGCTATAACTTTAGTTTTGGGTAAGGGATATAGATGCATAATGTTTTTTAAAACAATCATAACATTTCTATATGAGATGGGTGATGGTGTTAGGATAAATACAAACCTTCTCTTGTGCTTAGGATATGGTGAAGTATATAAATAGGTACTAATTAAGTGGATAGTTTAATTAAAATTGAAAATAAGTAAAATAAGCGTTATCAACCCATAACCCACTTGCGCGCCCCCCTCCTTCCCTCCCCCTCCCCCCCCCCCTAGCCACTCCCCCATTTAGTCTATAAACAAGATTTCAAGATTAAAGGAGAGTTATAACTCAATGTGTAAGACAAACTTTATATTTAAGCTAGATACTCAAATCATGTAAGGCATCGTACACTTTGGGAAATCCTAAAAAAAACATGGACCAATTAATTTTTTCCTTTGAAAACTAAAATTTAAAAACCCTGAATTTAAATTTTTTGAAAATTTCTATGAGCTTTAACAATTTAGAAATTGAAATGAACTTTTATAAATTTAAATATTACTTGAATTTTGATAATATAAATATTTAAATGAGATTATATAAATTAAACACCATTATTTTTCAAAAAAATCTTATTATTTTTCACCTTTTTTGTTGATGGTACTTCCTTGAAGCATTGGAGAGTTAGTGCCTCCCATGAATCATTTTGAAAATAGGGTTCCTTAGATAAACCATTGGAGAGTATTGGGGTAGATGAAAACCCAACTTGAAATTTCATTTTAAAAATATAAAAAACACCCATTTATGGACATTGAAACCTTAATTTACCTCTACTAGTATTTGTAACCCCGAGGTGTGAAACAGGTTGAAATCCAAATAGATTCAGTCATGTAATGTTGGGGTACAAAATAAACTCCAAGTCATGAACTATGCACCTAAACTAAATCAAATAATACATATGGATTAAATATTATTTTTCAACATTATTAATGAATTCATTATTAAAATATAATGGATTAAAACCATGTTTTTAGATATCAAAATAGAATGAATAAGGCTATAAAAATTATTTGAGCCTCCATTGTAATTATAGAATTTGAAATTACATGTACATGCTCATTTTAAATTATATTTGAAACTAAAATATGAGTTTATATTCATGTCATATGCCCCAAAAATTTGTGCTAATAACTAAAAAAATTAATTATTTTATAAATGTTTTAATTTGTATTTGTGCCAAAACTTATTATTACTCTTGAAAAAGGGTTATATTATGTATGATAATCCCACTAAAATTATAAGATTTTTATTTTTGAAAATATATCCTATAATTTCACTCATCTCAAAATTAATTTTAACTTCAAACATCCATAATAAAGATGTCATCATTGCAAAGTATAGCATTTGGAAAAAGTGCGCTAGCAATATAGGATTTGAATTTTTCATGTAACTCATGAGGTAGGGCCTACATAATATATAAATGAATCTCATATAAATATAAATTAAAAATAGTATTTTATTTTAGTATTGAATGATTTGTATCATGACACTTATCAAACTCAACAAGCACACACACACATAAAGACACTGATATAAATATCAAAAAAAAGAACAAGTGCCACATATATGGGACATGTTCAAACATTATAAAGTATAATATTAAATACACAAAGTACATTATTAATGTCATAAACAAGGGACATGCATAAATGTTTCACACACATATGACCAAGGTCAAAAATCAAGAACATGTTCAAATGTCATAAATAATACACACGATCTCATAGAGATGCATTGATCAATTATTTTCACATAAGATCCAAAGGAAAACACAATAGATAAGTAAGGTTTTATTATACTATGTAAAATTAATTATCATCAATGAAACATAGAATTAGGAAAGTTAGTCTAGTCTATGAATATATAATGTGATCATATTATATAAAATGGTATGTTCATGTACACTGTGTAACATATACATGTTAGTAAAGGAATTTATAGATAATATGAAATCTCAGTATTATAGAGGATATAAAATAATAACACTTTCATATCATCACCTATGAATAATATGCCCCAAACTTAGAAGGCTAATGGGTAGAGAAAATTCCAACATTTTAGTAGTTAGAAAAATTTGTATGTCCTACATAACACTCATGGATACTAGTGAAATGCATGTGTGATATTGAAAGAATATTCTATTTATTAATCATAGGACACATAAAATATTTAAAGATGTAAAATAAACTATCAATAATGCTTAGGTCCCAATTTTTTATTATTTATAATATTTGAATGTTTTTGCATTTTTTATTTTTTATTTTTTATTTTTGTTATATTGAAACTAGTAGGGTTAAAAATGAGAATGAAGCAAGGTTTAGAGAATAAAATAAGGGAGGAAGATATAAATAGTTCACACCAAGTGTCAATGTTAAATATCCACTAAGAAAGGTTTGAATGGTAAAATATAATCAATATGGTCCCATTGTAACGTTGGTAAGCATGCATCAGTAGGAATAATATGTATAAGATTGATGGTACATTCTCATTTCATCAAATGCACACTTGTTAAGATATGTCACATGTAAAAATAATATATCATGAAAAAACAAATATTTCGCATGAAAAATAATGATTTTCATAGTAAGAATGATTGATCAAGATAAAAATTGGAATAATTAAGGATTTTTGTACTATAATAGTAAAATATATGTAGGAAAAGGCAAAGGAAATGATTGACCAACTGGGACAGTAATGGTACCTGATTATTTTTTTATGGTTGATTTTGTCTTGTAGGAGAAATGATAAAATGTCAATGTAGACTATGTAAAAGGAGAGATAAATGGAACATTTTATTAAAATTAATCATGGTTTTAATTTGTTCAGATATGAGAATTAAAATATAAGTTCTAAGAGGCCAACAATCCAAATAAAGTTAATGGTCTATAATAATTGATCAATTGATTGCATATGAAATAAACTAAAAGAATAAGTTTCAATAATTTATAAGGCAAGTACAATCATATTTTCTAATATTTTTTAATGATTGAATGTTTTTTTAATTTTTGATAATATTATAAATTCACAAGATACCTAATCATTCCATCAATATAGTAATCAAAGTAATCAGTAATTAACAGTAAAAAAATTAATTTATTTGAAGGAAATATATCAGATTTACATATATTAGAATTAGAACATGTATCATATTCAGCGAAAAAATTATCTAGACAACTACTCATGAAATATTGTGTAGTAGGAGTAGATATATGACATTTAATCATATGTGGGTTTTATATAATATTATACCAGTTATTGAGCCTTTTTGAGGAACATACTGATTAGAAATAATAACTACTTTATAAGGTATTGCAAGTGTTTGTGCTTATTCAAAACTATATATCTTTTTTCCTATAAACTCACTTTTGATTAGTTTAAGTTCAAACCTTTTACATATATTTTTGATTTGATTTATTATAAACCTTTTGCTTAGATGAAATATTTATAAAAATCATTTAATTTTGCATAGATGTAGTACCAAACCATGGTAGTCATTAAGGAGTAGGAAGTAACATGGATTGCATAGGATACTTACACTTGATTATTAAAATTTTGTACATTAAGAATCTAAGTATTGTATAAAGTAGAGCATTACTATTTTTAACCATGGAATTCCAAATATCATGTCAAATATACTATTTTATGCTAGAGCTGTAAAATAAGTAAATAGTATGATAAGACCCACATGACGAGGTAACACAATATATGCAAAATCTATTTGTTTCTTACCATTTAATTACTTAAAATTTTAATTAGTTTATTATATTTCAATTTGTGTGTAACCCAATTAACGAAGTAATGTGATTGTGCCTTCATTTTCACTTGATCCATTATTAACTAGCACATTGAATAGATTGTTGATCAATATGAGGTATTATACATAAACATGGAAACTAGAATCATTGTCAAAGATTTCACTATTATAAAAAGTAATCATAGGACATGGTTGAATATTTTAAATAATTTTACCAATCATTCCATCCAATGGATGACCATATGATTAGAGAGGTCAATAAGTACTATATGTATGAGAAATTGTTGAATTATACTTGTTAGTATCATAATTAATAAATGGTTTACTAAAAATATTCAATTTAGCATTGTCATTTTATTGAGGATTTATTTCCTTTATATGAATGTATATCTCAATGACATTTTTTTGAGTAAGATTTTGGATGTGATGTTTGAGCTTGAAACAAATATTAGTAGAATGACCATTGCATCTATGATAATCATAAAATGCATTTTTATAAAAACAAAACTTGTGGTTTTCTCATGTCAATTTCAAATGGAGGAGACAAAGTGATTATATTTAATTCAAGTAACCATTTTTTTAAAAATTAAGGTGGTTGTGGTAATCTATAAAATTACCTCCTTCATTGATCTAATAAAAAAAAATTGTTAGTAGATTGACAGATAACTTAAAATTGTATCTTTGATTTTGCTTTAGCATCTTGTGTCTTAGCTTTGTAAGATGGTTTTATTTAAAAATCGGTTGTATAGGTTGTATTAAATTTAGGTGTATATTTAATCTTGTTCAAATAAGTAAGTTTGACTTTGCTATCTCTTATGGTATGAAAAATATTCTCAAATGATTTAAACTTATTGATAAATAATTGACTCATGTAACAGTGTAAAAAAACTTTGGTTTGAGAATGTATGTCAAATTGGGACATAATTGAGGATCTACTAGATAGTTTTTTTTGCATGAATAAATTACCTATGTGTAAGATTAAAATTCAAACATGAGACATGAAGAATTAATTGATCTATAATTGAAAGATTAAAATATTAGCATTAACATCATTAGACATAAAATATTTAGGAAGATACATCATATAGGTGAAATATAAACATGTCATCAATTCCTCATGAATGTGGGTTTATCTTTCAGAATGACCTAAAAATACACCTGCGTGACACCTAAGCAAGCTAAACAAACATGTATAGGGAAAAAATAGTAAATGGAATAAAAAACTACACTATCACCCCCTCTTAAGCATAACTTAGGTGAGTAGTAGAATTGGATCTCAACATAAATGTCTCATGAGGTACCTAGGTACAATAAAATTCCATTTGGAGGAAGATGTTAAAGCTACCCAAACCCTAATAAAAAATCATGAATGACGATACTTTATCTCAATGAAGGGTTTGGTAAATATATCAACAACTTGATCTATTGTCTAGATGTAGAAAATATCAATCACTTTATAATGGATGAGATCCTAAATGAAATGGATACGAATCTTGATATGCTTGTTCTATTAATGTAGGACAAGATTCCTATAAATTTAGATTATGATTTAGTCTTCATAAAATACTTTTGTTAGTCATTTAAATTTGATGCCAAACTTAATGAGAATCCTCTAAAGACAAATAGCCTCTGTGGTAGCATTAATAACTCCTTTGTATAAGATAAAACAATAACATTATGTTTCTTGATTGACCAACTAATTAGACCTAAAATGAGGGGGAAACTAACCTAAAGTAAACTTAAGATTATGAATATTGCCAACCCAATATGAATCTGTATAACCAATTAAGTGAACATTAATGCCTATTCCATAGTGAATCCTTAAACTATGAGTACCCTAAATGTATTGGAAAATATATTTAGATGCTTTTTATTGTAACTCAAGTGGTTATTGTATAAATTTGTAGAAAATTCCTACTACAGATGAAATGCTAGGTCTAGTGTGTGTAAGATAGATGAGACTTACAAGAAGTTATCAATATAGGGTAACATCAACAAAATAATATAGACAATTAACCTCAATATTCAAACCAAATAGAAAAGGATTCAAATGTGAATTATAGGTATCAATGTTAAATTTTACAATCAAATCAAGAACATACTTGGATTGTTCAATAATGATCTCAAAGTTAGACTAAGAAATTTAGATCTTGAGGAAATAATGTAACAAGTCCAAGTAAGTCATTGAGAACTTATCAAACAAATTAGTTTCCACTACTGTAGTGGTAGATGTAGAACTCCTTGTGATTAGTAGTCTTCCATAAATAGAGCTAGAATCAACTGTGAATCATCTTGTCATGGAATGTAGACATTTGGATTAGAATGGCATCTAGTGAACCCAATCAAAAGAGGAAAGGAGTCCATATTGGCGTACAAAGATTGAGGATCTTTGTTGAGGCCATAGATTTATTTCAAAACATTGAAAATTAAGGAGGAATATTCCATAAATACTTATGGTTAATCTAAGTATATTTTTTCATTGATCTCACCAAGATGAAAGGCATTCTTCACATCCATCTGATCAACATCCCAATGATGTGCTTTGGCAATGGAGAGATTGAGTTGGATTGAGTTCATTTTAAAAACTACAAAAAATGTCTCATTATAGTCAATGACATATACCTAATAAAATAAATTACCAAATATGTTATGAACTTATCTATGGACCCATATGCTAAATTTTTTATCAAGTATATCAACCCACAAAGAAAAAAAATTAATCCCTTAGGAAAAGGGACTAAATCCCAAGTGTTGTTACTCTAAAAGGAACAATAATATTCTTCCATAGAAGTATTCTACTCAAGAGTGCCTTATGCCTTGTGAAATGATTAAAGATCAGTAGCAGACGTAATGGAAGCATGTGGGGTATCCTAGAGTTATCAATGGGTTGGTATATTATTTAATAGATCACCAACTCACTAGCCATCACTTTGTAGTGTCTATCTATAATAAAGAGGACCAATGTATCGATAGTTAGGAATAGATTACTCATCTTATGAAGATATTCTGGGAGAATGAGGAGTTTAATCCTCATTACTACTCTCATCATCAGACTATAAGAATAATATTGATCATTATAAAGATAATGGGGAATATTATAATTATCAAAGTTGTCATCAAATCCCAGTTCATCTAAAGAAGGGAAATACGTGTCATGTGTGGAGTCTGAAGAACCCTCTAAAAAATGAAGTCCTCTCAATGAAAAACTCATGAGTGTTGGGATGGAGAATCATGTATCCCTTAACACCTTTAGGATATCCAAAGAATATCTAAGGTTAACTCTGAGATTCCATTGCATTATATATCTTCTTAAAAATGTAAGCCATAATAGGGGATCCAAACACTTAGAAGTTATTCAATGTTGGTTTATGACCACTCCAAGCTTTAAAAGGAGTAACTCCCTTCAATTCTATATGAGGAACATAATTTTGGATATAAAAATCATAGTTTATGGCCTCTATCCAATACTAAGGTGAAAGAGACTTGGAGTGTATCATACACTTGGTCATTTCCTTCAAGGACCTATTCTTGTACTATCCAACACTATTATGATAATGGCTATATGTAACTGTATGTTGTAATTAAATCCCCTTCATTGTATATAAGTACTCTAAAGGGTTACTAACATACCACCTTTATAAATGCATAAAATTTTGATGGATTTACCTGAATGTTTCTATACAAGCATCTTGATATCCTAAAAATAATCAAAGACCTTAGTTTTTTCTTAAGAATGTACACCAAAGTATACCAAAAATAGTCATAAATGAAATTAAGCATGAATTTAATCTTATTAAATTAAGTTTTTTAAAATCATCCTATAATTTCACTATGGAAAATATCCAATATCTATTTAGCTCTCTATGATTTGCCCCTGTAATACTTATCTTTACGATGCTTTCCTAGTATGTAACCTTGGTAAACACCATCATAAAACTTGACTCATTAAAACCCTAAAACCATGTCTTGATGACTGAGTTACTATATATAGCAATAGTTAATATGGTCTAATTACTCATGCCGTAATTTACTCACCCCACCTAAATGAGTGAGTATTGAAATACAGGGTTGACTAGGTTAAAAATGTGAGAAAGTATACAATCATGATTAGTGATATGTTTTCCCAAATGCAATAATTGAGTCAATTTTTTATTCCCTAATAACCATTGAATTGGGTGTGAACTCAAATTTCTTACCCGAACTGATGTGAGTGATCTGATAAATAGATCTTAGATTAAGAGATAATGAGGGACCACATATAACATCATGAAATGTCATATCATTCAATTAAAATAATCCAATTATACTAAATTATGTGGAAGTACCATCACCATATAAAATTAAAGGCATAAAACAAGGTTTTAAAGATGATAACATGTCATGTCATGAATCCATGTGGTGTAATGCACCAGAATCAATAACCTATTAGGAAGTCTAGGACACAACTAAAACAAGTGATTTTACCTTCTTTATATATTTTGACTTATAAGGCTCATGTGCTAATGAACTCTAATTGGAAGAATCAATGACACTAATATTGTTCTTCTTGATCATTTCTTTTAACTCATTCAATCTGTTTCTTCACACCTTTGGATTCACCATTTCCAGATTTATTGGAAAACCCACATGTGAGTCTCTCTTTCTTAGATTTCATGTCTTAAGAGGTTTAGTATTTTGATGATTTTAACTTAACATCATATTTTTAACCCTTTCTTTGCTTTTGGTCCTTCTTATTTTGTTTCTTCTCCTTAATATAGAATAATTCTATTTTTCATGACATTGTGGAACCCAAACAATTGAATTAACATAGTAGAATTATTAGAGGTAAATCTTGTGCCCACTAAGGTGGGTAAACAAGTATTTCATTAATAAAAGTAGAATAAGTACATGAAAAGGGTGCCAATATTCCATTAACCCTTTGACATACAAAAAATGAATTTATATCTTTTACCTATGGTTGGTAAAAACAACTAATCTAATAACCACTTCTCATAGGAATGCAACCCAAAAATTAGTTATGATTATTAAATCAAACATAAATCAAACTAGTAAATAAAAGATTATTAAATGGGGTATCTTTATAAAAGATGCATGCTCATTTATATTTATTATTTAATTAGCATGTATTATTAACCTAACAACCTAACCTAATGTTAAGAATTTGGAACAAGTTCTAAGAAACCCCCCCTCCATGATCCAAAGTGATTTCTTTGGACACATGCCAAGAATTTTTATGAACTTATCAAATTTGATTCTATGAAGGGATTTTGTGAAAATGTTAGTTGTATGATCAATAGTTGGGCAATATATTGGATCAAGTGTTTTATTTGCCACTAACATTCATAAATAGTGATATTTGACATCTATATGATTTGTTTTGGCATGAAATACCAAATTTTTAGACATCTTGATTACACTTTGATTAAAAATGTATAACTATGTAGGAGCAGTCAGAGAAATCTGAAGACATTAAAGAATGTATCATAAATAGACAATTTATTTGGAAGCAACCCATGATGTTATGCATTTTGATTTTCTTGATGAATTTTCCATTATATCATGTTTCTTACAACAATAAGTAATGGTAGATAAACCCATACTCATAGTGTATCCTAGTTTGGACACTTTATCATCCACACATCCACCAAAATATGCATCAAAATATCGAACAAGTTTGAATTTGTTTTTGTGGTGGTACTTAAGGCCATATGATTTTGTTAATTGAAGGTAAAAAATCACTCTTTTTGTTACATGATAATGAATTTATCTAGGCTCGTGCATAAACCTAGATGAAATTCCAATTGAAAATGATATATCAAACCTGGTATTCATCAAGTATATCAAACCTCTGACTAATTGTCTATATTTGGTTCCATCAAAAGGGAACTACAAACATTCTTAGATAATTTCAAGTTACTTTACATGGGAGTGAGGGTAGGTTTGTAATCATTCATTCCAAACCTAGTTAATAACTCAAAAATATACTTAGATTTTGAAATGAAAATACTTTACTCTTTATGAGTTATTTCTATGCCTAGATAATAGTGAATAAATATAGGACTTGTCATCTCAAACCCATATTTTAATTTATTCTTCATAGAATTGTTAAGGTTTTAATCACCACCTATGATAAAAAAGTCATCAACATATAGAATAAAAACCACCAATTTCTTACCGTGTACTCAAATATGAAAAGTATCATCAAATTCCCTACATTGAAAGCCATGTTTATTTAAGTATGAATCCATTTTTTATAGAAATCCCTAGGTGAATATTGGAGCCCATAAAGAGCTTTGATCAATTTATACACCTTGTTCTCTCCACCCACTTTCTCAAAACATTGAGGTTGTTTCATATATGCATCTTCCTATAAATAACCATTTAAAAAAATTAACATCCATATGATGTACTTTTTATATATGCATAATATTTTCAAAATTTTCCACTTACTAACATCTTCTATTTTGAAGGAATCCATCAAGTCTCAATCTCTCTGAGTGCACCACGAAGGGGTGGGAAAACCATTAGTGATTTATAGGATTGTTGTCCATTATTGTTACTTGCTATCTACACACTAGCTCCTAAAACCATTCCCCTAAGCTTTACCTCTTATTTTGCACCTTCCTCTAGTAATTTTCCATTTTTATTAGCCATTTCCTAAACCCCTTTTTGGTAGTTTACATAATTTTTTTGGCTACATCAGCCATGTATTTTTATTTATAAAAGCTTACTAAGAACTAGGTTAGCCATGACTAACATAGTTCATAACCTAGTTAGTTTTTGACAATTTCAATACTGGGTTGATAGGGTTGACCTTGTCAGCCTAAAATTATAGAAAGGTTTAAGGTTAGATCTGCCTATATAAACACATTCATTTACGTCACTTATAAATAAGATAAGAATAAGTAATATATATTGTGCATCTGCTTATCCACCACTCTAATTGAGGAATAAGCTTAGGGTTTCATAATTTCTTTAGAGATATGGATCTTGTCTTGTGGAGAAGTATTTTGGATGCATTGATATGTTGTGTAGACTAGAGATTATTTATCCTCATCATCGTTACATATCACAATAATGTCTTGTGAATCACCTTGGCTAAGGGAGAGATTAAGCTTTGGTGGGTTCATCTTTGAAGGTAAGTATTCCTAGCTTTGTTCTCCTTTCTAAGAGTAGATATATATGCATTTGGACTTATATTCCATGTATTAGCATTTCATACAATTTTACGTGAGTATATGTATTATATGCATGTTTAATTTTAGTGTTTATTACCCCCACCCCAACCCCCACTTTGTTCCATAAGATTCGGTGAGCACTAGATTAGATTTTGCTTTACTTGTTATTAGTTTAGTGAATATGAAAACATAGGACCTACTTAGGGTTATTGCATATTTTTTCTTGATTGGAGGCTTTGGAAATCTCCCAAGTGATATTATTATGGTAAGATATCCCTTAGATAGGTCTAGTAGATCCATATTAGTCATGACCCCGATTATCTAATGTAATCCCAATTAGAAGTGTAAGGAGGATTTATCTTCTTTAAGATAGGATTGATTTGTCGATTTGTTGCTTTTCCCATTACATACATTTTGGTGAACACGACGTGAATATAACCCTTATATGTTTTCTTTCACACATTCATTTATATCATTTTATTATTTTTATATATTTTTGATACTATGTTGACCAAGTTGGTATAGTTCTAACTTTTATGTGTAGGTTTAACACATAGTCATATCAAAATGACTTTGTTTTTTTTATGTACTTCTTCATTAAATACATGTTACTAGATTAGATAGCTCAACATAATACTCTTCAGTCCAAGATTTTAAAAAAAAAAGTCAGACAAGTTAACTTAGTCTTTCAATCAACATCTAGATCAACAAACTAAGTTGAGAAGGTCAACTTAGTCTTCCAGTAAGCATCCAAATCAATAAACTAAGTTAGGTAAGTCAACTTGGTATTCTAATCAACATATAGATCAATAAACAAAGTCAAGTAGGTTGACTTAGTGTCCTAGTCAACATACAATTAATAAACTAAGTAGGTTAAGTCAACTTAATCTTCTAGTCACTATCCAGATCAACAAACTAAGTTGAACAGATTGACTTAGTCATCCTATCTTACTTTAGCACATAGGGTTTTACATAACTAGGTTTAACTAGCTGACTTAGTTTATAAAATTTTAAATCAACATTCAAGGAACATCAATAAAAAATTTATAATCCTCATCATCCTCCAACCCACCAAGGTTCCTCTCTTTCTCTCTTTGTTAATTTAGTACTTCATTACAATTATGTTTTATGCAATTTTTCAATCTTTAAAAATACAATCCTAAAAAAAATTAAGTCTACCTGGTCAACTTAGTTTTATATATTATCTTCTATCTAAAATACTAAGTTTCCCTGGTTGATTTTGTTCTTAAAAAATCTTGTTTCCACAAAACTTTAATGACCTAGTCAACTCCATTTTGTACTATTTTCATATAGTGTCATCTAAACTAACTCTATACCATTATTAATTTGGGAATTGACAACTATTTATTAGTAATTAATTCACACTTTCACTTTCAGTTGTTTGCATGCTTAAAGTATCTCACATAATCTAACTAGGTGGTTTTTAAAATTTATATTCAATTACACTATTTTTATCTTTTTTCACACACTACCAAATTACAAAATATTCAAAATGCATCTAACATGTGTCTTCCCAAGGCCTACCTACTTGGATTTCATCACCAAGGGGCAACTTGACTAAGTTTTATGGCCAAGTATAAACATGTGATTAATGGTATATATTGGCAAAGCACTCGACACCCTTATCATTGTGAGATTATGAAGTGAGGGGGCAGGCCCCGATACCAATCTATTAAAATTGCCAATATAGATCCTTTCTAGCCTAAACATTCTGAAACCATCCATAGATTGCTTTCAAGTTTCTTATTTTTAGCCAACTACCCTATCACACTTAAAATAAAAATTTATAATAATATAACAACACTCAAGATGACCACTTTGTTGGATAATTTTCAATTATGCCATGATGATTCCATGGAGGTATCCTGGTGAGGGGTTGAAGTGCTTTGATAGCCAAAATGGCAATGACAAAGTGTGCAATGTGCTTATCTTAGTGTTCTTGAAGTTGGCTTGGTTGATATTAATTTTTGGCATGGTTATAGATGTTAAAGTATGAGTATGAAGTATTGAACATGTGAAATAATTCCTTAAGATGTTTTATAATCTTTGGGTGCTTGTGTGCATGAGAGGTTTTCATTTAGTTGATCATTATTTTCTTCTAGACATTTTAGCTCTAGTGGCAGAAAATATGAGTAAGAAGTTTATTTATGTAACCATTTACACATGTGTATGAGTGAGGGGGATTTGTTCACATGGTTATGATCACCTTAGTCACTAGTTTCTTTACATTAAATCTCAAGTGATGCACCTAAGAGTAGTCAAAGATATGTACGTGCAATGTTGGGGTCTTAGGTAGTTTCACATTGTTCTCCCATACTTATCAAAATTTGCATGAGGTAAGAAAGAGCTGAGTAATTAGTTTGGTGATGGAATATCTCACACATGTGGAAATTTAAAAACAAGATGATCATATGGGTTTGTTCATTTTTGAGCCTATTTGATTTGTGCTAAATTTTAGATCATGTGTTAAAGTGCATCAAAAGATATGTATGTGAAAATTTGGCCTTTTAATAAATTATTGACATTTTTAGCTTTGTTGTAGAAAAAATTTGAATGAGTATATTAATGGTGTTATATCTTGCACATGAGAAGGCTTTAGAAGCAGTTTGACACATGGTTAGATTCTCCTATGTGAGGAGATCATATGGTCCAAATTGAATAACATCAAAGTGAGCAAGGTAAAATTTATTGGGGTTCAAATTTTGATTATTAGATAAATTTCAATGGTTCCCAGACATATTCAATTTTTTTCAAGGTAAATTTTGAACATCATTGATGGAACGCATTGCTCCAAGATGTCATGAAGTAGTGAGATGGTGCTAAGTGTTCGATGTTTAACATTGTGTACAGTTAAGGATTGAGATTCTTCTAAGGATCAATGGTGAGGGGGTATTATTACATATATAGATAAATGGTGCATATTGAGTTCTATGTTTTCAATATGTCCAATGTTTGTTATAGATAAAGAATGAGCTACATATAGAAGATCGATGGAGTGCATTGAGTTAAATAGTCAAGATGTAGATCCACTGATGAGATATAAAAGGTAAAGGTAAATTTACTTAGAAATATATTGATGGAAAATAATTAATATAAGTAATTAATATAATTAGAGAGGACATGAGATGTGAGAAAAGTGACCAAGTTTTAACTGTGATTGTTTAAATTTGAATATTTGAATTTAACAAAGGAAAAACTAGTTATCTATATTTTGGATATAACTTTTCATCCAAGATGAATTTGACCATGGTGTAAAAATCAAATTTGTAGAGGAATCCAAGACAAATATTAAAATATGAATTTTAATGTCTAATTATGTGCACAATCAAAGATATTTATGTTTAAATATAATTATGTGTTCATGCATATTCTGCAAGTAACCTGAGAAGGTTGTTTGAGCTTGTATTATTGTTGTTTAGATGTCTCATGATGACTTTGATATTTGAGAATGTTTTAGACTCCATAGATATTTTCTATATGGATTTTTAAGGTTTGACCAATAATATCTATTATGAACAAAGGCTTAAAAAGTGACTATGTGTTAGTTCATGGTGATTGTATCCACATAATATTGTTTGAGTAAATTATGCTTTAGCAAAAGAGTGTTTTGGTGACTATGATAATTTTAGGATGTCAAAAGGGTCATGAATAATGGGTAAATGGTTTTAGAATTGGTAATTTGTTCTTAGTTTTCTCAAATAAATTTAAAAGAGATGAATGGGTCTCCAATGGACCTAAATGTGACTTAGGCCTATTTGAAATAAAGTTGTGCTTAAGTGTGACCCATGTTAGATGCCTTAAGGGTGAACGAATGTATTATGGTCAGCATGGAAATATTGTGGAATTAATAAATGTATGAATTATCTATATATAGTTAAACCAAATATGATGGTTTCTAGACTTGTGTGTATATGCTCAATAACAAGGCTTGTGTGAATGTGGAGCCAAGTAAGGGAGAGAACCTTTGAAAGAGAAGGTGAAAGTCAATGAGGAACATAAGAGAGTAAATAATATTAGACATATTTTTTTTATGAAGGTGATTAAATTAATCACATAGGTCATTGGACCTAATAATCCTAGAAGAGGTAGAATGAGTGAGTATGCTCAAGAGGTTATTCTAGGAAAGTGTGTATGGTGAAAAAAGGCAAGGTGAAGGTTCTTGTACTTAGTGAATGTGTTAAATAGATTAGTAGGTTAATGATGGTGTGTGATACCTATATGTCATATTTATGAATTCATAATAGTGCTTTTATAGGTTTTTTTGTGTATGAAGAGAGGTAGAATGCTCAGTTGATAAGTTAATGAGTAGAGCATATTTAGGACTATGTGTATGACTTGTAGGTCATAATTTTAATGTACAAAAAGTGATCTTGAAATTTGAGGATATGTGAAGAGGTCTGAGTGTGAATATGAGGACATTTTGAGTGAAGAAGGAGAGATATTTTGGCATGCCTATGTGACAGGCCTATATGAAATAGAGAGAGAGTTTATGCAGGGGTTAGATAATTAGAGATCCATCATCAGGTGTTGAATACATCAGTTCTAAGTTGGAGGTGTTCACTTCAAAGGAGAGTATAAAGGATTTGATCTTATTTAGGGGTAGTTGATCCCTGTTAAACATGTGTTTCACAAAGGCCTTTGGTCATGAGGATATGATCAAGGTTTTCTAGTCTAAAGGAGTTGACCAATATTTTGTTTGTAATTTATTATAGGACAAGTAGTCCATGTATTGTAGGCTTGAGAGTGGGTTTTATTCCCCATGAGAGTTTCCCATAAGAACTATGTGTTATATGTTTGATCTTATGTATGCATTAAATGCATAAGCTCTCTTGTTAATATTACTTGATCGAGCTGATATATACTATTTTTTGAATATCTTGAAAGGATTGGAATTGGAAGTCAAATATCTAGGTTCACTTATTCACCCACCTCTCAGTGATTATACCTCTAACAATTGGTATCATAACAGGTCATTTCAAATAAGCTTAATAAATTGAAGGAGATCATGAGTTGGTATAAATAAGGCTAAATAGTTAAATAAAGAGAATCAACAGTGGAAGGCTATGATCAGACCACTTGAAGATTAGATATGTTTTTTGAATAAAGATGCCAAAGAGGATGAGAATTTTATCAATGATCTCAAGGTTTATCTAGTAGATGTGAAGACATGTTTGTGTTCAAAAGAAAATCACGTCGTGTTTAATAAAGATACTTTTTATAGTAGTAGAGAAGATGAAAACAAGGAAGAAGAAGTTGATCTAGAAGATGAACTCATGAGTGCTCTTAATAAACTAAAGGAGAAGAAGAAGAGGAATCATAAAATGAGTAATATGATAAAAGGTATTGAAGCACAAGTCAGTTCTTTCAAGGGAATTTTGTTAGGCATGTCTAATAAAGAAGAAAAGAAGTATCAAGAACATATCAAGTTTATTGAAGTGTAATCATATAGATTGAAAGACATGACCAACAAGGCTAATGAGAATGAAAATAAGATCAATATTCTTGAGGATCAGTTAAGGACTGTAAATGGAAATCTAATAGAAAGACAAGATGAATACAATTTGATAAAGATTAAGATGGAATCATCAAAAATTCAACATGAGATTGTTGTATTCAAGTTGGATAAACTTGAAAAGAAGCATGAAAACCTTGAATATGTCAAGGAGAATGAAAGCTTTGAAATCAATATAAGAAGGTTTGTTAGACAACCAAATGCTTAAAGTTATGCTAGTTTATTTCATATTTATTTTTATACATGTCATAAGTATGGTCATAGAGCTAAGGAATGTATAACGAAGTCATTCAAGCATGGACATTGATGGAGCTATGATAGAAGGAGTTTCTAGCCAAAGATTCATCATATTTCAATTTTATTAGAAGGTATGAATGATGATATTTGTTTCAATTGTCCTAAGAGTTGACATATTGTTAAATTATATCTAAATGGTGTTAAGAGGCCTTCAAGGTATGCCAAAGGATATAGAGATTTTATAAGGTCTAATAAAGGACAAACTTAAGTATGGAAACCAAAGGTAATCATTGCAAGTTTTTCTAGTCATAATGATGATAAGAAAGTTGCTTTAGAAGGTTATGTTGCAAATTAAGATAAGCTCAAGGATCAAGTAGGTAAGATGGTTGAAGAAGACAAGAAGAATCAAAATATTGTATGAAAACTTGAGGTAGTAAAGAGTATGGATAATAACTATGTTTAGTCCAAGAGTTTTGACGGATTGTTTTCCAAAGTGTAAAAAAGATAATAAATGAAGGAAAGTCAAGAGTTTATGTCGTCAACATTTATTGATAAATCTAAAGTCAAGAATCTTGTCAAAGTCAAGATAGACTACAATTTAGATAAAGATTTTGAGATATGGGACTCTCCAATTTTTTTTGACCTTTAGTCTCACTATGTCAAAAAGGGATGTCTCTTTCTTAGCTTCAAGGAGAAACTTATTAGTTAGAATAAGCTTGGTGGCTGTCAGATATTGTTTTATGAGATGGTATGAAAAAGTATGTCATGAATCTATGTTGCCTCCATATATTGGAATCTTAGAAGAGAAGAAGAGTGATTTAGAAAAGCAACCATTTGTAATAGTTCATATTAAGAAGAAGAAGAAGAAGAACAAAATCAAGAAATATTATAGCTACAAGAGGATTGTAGTAGTTACTGAGGAGATGTGAGCCAGTCTTGGCTTCACTTTGTATTAGAGCCTTATGGTGTAAAGGATGTCTTTGTCTATGCTTCTTAAGAGAATAATTTTAGTAGAGATTAAAGTGTTTCTATGGTGTTCTTTAGATGGTTCTATAAGGCTATATATGAGTGTTTTTAGTTGGAGCAGGTATGTCCAAATGGAAGAAATGTAGTGGTGATATCAGAGTGATGTCATAACATTATATGATCAATTTTTAGGATTAAATTAAAAATTTTCAAGGGGAAAAATAGGATTTGTAAAATTTCAAAATGATTATTTTTAATATAAATGTATGTTTACCTCATCTACCATGTTCTAGGTTGTTTTGTGGTCTCAAGGTTTGTTAAAGTTAAATTGGATATTTTTTTTTGCTCTTGGGTTTCCCAATTTGTGTTTAAGAATATGCAGGTCCTAAAATGGGTTATAGAATGTATGGATTCCAAAATATGTGTAAGTTTAAATCTTGGTTGATAAGTGTGTAATGGTTGTCTTTAGGTGTACAAGAATTTATAGAGGTGGGTGTTGACTAGAAGGTGTTGTGTTGACCTTATTTGTTTTTAAGTTTGTAGGACTTTGTGCTTAGCTAGAATAGTGGTTTGACTTATGAGATGATATTTGAGGCTTATTAATACTTTTAATGGGCCAAATGGGTTGTAAAATTAGGCTTAACATAGATTTGAAGGTTTGTGTTTCTCAAGTTATTCAAGTTTTTGTAAAATTGAGGGCCTAATTGGGTAGTTGGTTTGTGAAGGAAAAAAGTTATATAGGTTGAGCTAGTTATTTCAATTTTTTCACTTGAGGGGGAATATGAGAGTTATCCATATATGAAGTTTTAGGTCTTGAATATGTGTCTTTTGAAAGTTTTGGGATCTTCAAGTTCCAGGTAGGGCTACAAGCAGACTAGATAGGCCTAGTGAGAAGAAGAGTATTTTTTGTCTAGTTTTTCCAAAATAAAAAGTAATGAGTATTCCAAGGTGAGTTCTTAGGTTGTTTTAAAGAATGTTTCATATTTGGACTATGGCATGAAGTTTAATTGTTAGTGATTAAGGTAGTTTGAGAAAGAAGGCTAGTAAGCTTGTATGGTGGTTCTTCATGATGTATGGAGATCTGAAGATGATCAAAAGGTGAAATAGATTAGAGATATTAGGAGGAGCCCCTCTCAGATGTTTCTTGGTGAGTTCCATCATATGCTAGTATTTTGTGTATTCTATCTTCATTGGTTGTAGAGTTTTGTTGAAGAAGAATGTTGGCATGTAGCAAGAAGGATGTTGTCAAGATAAGAAGAGGGAGGCTCAAGGTAACGGGGAGTAATATACTTTCATTTTGATATTTTATATCCTTAGGATCAATTGGTGCCCACTTTTTCATTGTGTAAAATAGGGATAAAGTTCCTATTGTTGGAGTGTTATCTTGAGTAAAAGGAAGGTAAGATGGCTACGAAAGACAAAAAGAGTCAAACTATGGTACAAAAACTTGAGGTAGTAAAGACTAAGGATAATAAATATATTGAGTCCAAGAGTTTTGATTGATTATTTTCCAAGGTGTATAAAAGATAATAAATGAAGGAAAGTAAAGTGTTTTTATTGTCAACATTTATTGATAAATCTAAAGTTAAACATCCTATCAAAGTCATTCTAGACTACAATTTAGATAAAGATTTTGAGATATGGGAGTCTCCAAAGTTTTTGGACCTTTAATCTCACTATATTGAAAAGGGATGTCTCTTTCTTAGCTTCAAGGAGAAACTTATCAGTCAGAATAAGCTTGGTGCCTGTCAGATATTATTTTATGAGATGGTATGAAAAATTATGTCATGAATCTATGTTGCCTCCATGTATTGTCAATCCAATCATAGAAGAGAAGAAGAGTGATTTAGAAAAGGAACTAGTTGTCATAGTTTAGACTAAGAAGAAGAAGAAGAACAAAATCAAGAAATCTTATAGCTATAAGAGGATTCCAGTAGTTACTGAGGAGATGTGGGCCACTCCTGACTTCACTTTGTATTAGAGCCTTATGGTGCAGAGGATGCCTTTGTCTATGCTTCTTAAGAGAATCATTTTAGTGGAGATGAAAGTGTTTCTATGGTGTTCTTTAGATGGTCCTATAAGGCTACAGATGAGTGTTTTCACTTGGAGTAGGTATGTCCAAATGGAAGAAATGTAGTGGTGATATCATAACTTTATAAAATTAGTTTGTAGCATTAGATTAAAAATTTTCAAGGGGAAAAATAGGATTTTTAAAATTTCAAAATGATCCTTTTTAATAGAAATGTATGTTTACCTCATCTACCATGTTCTAGGTTGTTTTGTGATCTCAAGGTATGTTAAAGTTAAATTGGATATTTTTGTTTACTCTTGGGTTTCCTAGTTTATGTTTAAGAGTATGCATGTCCTAAAATGGGTTATAGAATGTATAGGTTCAAAAATATGTGTAATTTTAAATCTTGGTGGATAAGTGTGCAATGGCTGTCTCTAGGTGTACAAGAATTTTTAGAGGTGGATGTTAACGGAAGGTGTTGTGTTGACCTTATTTGTTTTTAAGTTTATAGGGTTTTGGGCTCAACTATAATAGTGTTTTTCCATATGAGTTTATATTTGAGGCTTATTAATAATTTTAATGGGCCAAATGGGTTGTCAAATTAGGCTTAACATAGATTTGAAGGTTTATGTTTCTCAAGTTATTCAAGTTTTTTGTCAAATTGGGGGCCTAATTGGGTAGTTGGTTTGTGAAGGAAGAATGGTACATAGGTTGAGATAGTTATTTAAAATTTGTGAAATCAATGGGGAATATGAGAGTTATCCATATATGAAGTTTTAGGTCTTGATTATGTGTCTTCTGAATGTTGTGGGATCTTCAAGTTTTAGGTAGGGCTACAAGCAGCCTAGATAGGCTTAGTGAGAAGAAGAGTGTTTCTTGTCTAGTTTTTACAAAATAAAAGGTATGAGTATTCCAAGGTGATTTATTAGGTTTTTCTAAATAATGTTTCCTATTTGGACTGTGGCATGAAGTTTTATTGTTAGTCCTTAAATTAGTTTGAGAAAGAAGTCTAGTAAGCTCATATGGTGGTTCCTCATGATGTATGGAGATCTGAAGATGCTCAAAAGGTGAAATGGATTAGAGATATTAGGGGGATCCCCTCTTAGATGTTTCTTAGTGAGTTCCATCAGATGTTAGTGTTATGTGTGTTCTATCTTCATTGGTTGTAGTGTTTAGTTGAGGAAGAATGTTGGCATGTAGCGAGAAGTATGTTGTGAAGACAAGAAGAGGTAGGCTCAAGGTAAGGGGGAGTACGATACTTTAATTTTGATACTATAGTTCCTTAGTATCATTTGGTACCCACTTTTTCATTGTGTAAAAGAGGGATAAAGTTATTATTGTGGGAGTGTTATCTTGACTAGAAGGAATGTGAGATGTTTATTTTTATATGATATGTGTTGACATCAATGATAAAAGTGGAGATTGTTCAAGAAATGTTAATTATGTGATGGTGATGTCATGAAGGTATCATCATGAGTGGATGAAGTGATTTTATAGACTAAGTGATAATGACAAAGTGTGCAATGTGCATGTCCTAGTGTGTTTGAAGTTGTCTTCATTGATCTTCCATTTTAGCATGGTTAGAGATGTTTAAGGATGAGTATGGAGTATTTATCATGTAAAATAGGTACCTAAGATGTTTTATCTGATTTTAGTGCTTGTGTGTATGAGTGTTTTTCATTTTTTGATCATTTTTTTCTTCTAGACATTTTATGTCTAGTAGTAGAAAATTTTAGTAGGTAGTTTGTTGATGTCACCATTTTCATGTGTAGATGAATTAGGGGGAGTTGGTTATATGGTTGTGATCACATTAGTCCGTAGTTGCTATGTGATAAATCTTAGATCATGCACCTAAATGTAATAAAATATATGTGGGTGAAAATTTGGGCTCCTAGGTAGTTTGAAATTGATTTCTCATACTTAGCCAAATTTGCATGAGGTAAGAAAGAGTTGAGTAAGTCGTTTGGCGATGGAATAACTAAGACATGAGGAAATTTTATAATAAGATGATCATATAGGTTTTTTTAAATTTTTATCCAAGTTGATTTGCCTATAATTTTAGATCATGCACCAAAGTTCATCAAAAGATATGCATGTGCAAAGTTAGCCTTCCAAGCAATTCTTGACATTGTTGGCTCTAGGACAGAGAAATCTAAGTGAGTAAATTAATGGAATTATATCTCACACATGCAAAGGATTCAAGATTAGTTTAACACATTTTTGGATTCTCCTGTGTCAGGAGATCATATGGTCCAAATTTGAAAACATGTAAGTGAGCGAGGTAAAAGTTATTAAATTTCAAATTTGGCTTCTCAAACAGATTGGAATGGTTCCCATACTCAATTTTTCATAAGGTAAAGTTCAAACATCATTTACATAGTGTATTTATCCAAGATGTCAGGAAGTAGTGAGATGGTGCCAAGTGTTCAATATTTAAAACTATGTATATATAAATATTGATCTTCTTCCAAGTATCAATGGTGAGTGGGTGTTCGTACATATACAAATCAATAGTGTGTATTGAGATATATGTTTTCAAGGTATCTAATGTTTATTATAGATAAATACCAAGCTATGTATAGAAGATTGAACGAGTGCATTAAGTCAAACAGTTACGATCTAGATATAATGAAGAGAGTTGAAAGGTAAATCTTGATTTCCTTAAAAGTAGATTGATGGCTCATAATTAATCTAAATAGTGAGGACACGAGATGTGAGCAAAATGACCAAGGTTTAACTGTGACCTTTTGCATTTAAATATTTGAATTTAACAAAGGAAAAACTAATGCTCTATATTTTGGCTACAACTTTTGATCTAGGATTAATTTGACCATGGTGTAAAATTCTAATTTGTAGAGTACTCTATGGTGCATCTTTAAATATGAATTTGAAGGTCTAATTATGTGCAAAGTAAAAGATATTGAGGTTCAAAGTTGACTATGTGTTCATGCATATTATGAAAGTAACTTGAGAAGGTTGTTTGAGCTTGTATTATTGTTGTCTCGATGTATCATGATGAATTTGCTATTTGAGAATGTTGTAGACTTCATAAGGATTTTTAAGGTTTAACCAATCATATCTACTATGAACAAAGGATTAGAAGGTGACTGTATGTTAGTTCATGGTGACCATGTGCATAAAATGTTGTTTGAGTAAATTATGATTTAAAAGAAGAGTGGTTTGGAAACTATGATAATTTGAATATGTCAAAGGAGTCATGTGGAATGATTCCATTATTTTTGAAGTGGTCCTTCATTCTTAGTTTGCTCAGAGAAATGTCAAAAAGATGAATGGGTCTCCATGGGACCTAAATGTGACTTAGGCCTATTTGAAAGAGATTTGTGCTTAAGTGTGACCCATGTTAGATGCCTTAAGGTTGAAGGCATGTATTTTGGATAACATGGAAAGCTTTTATACTTCATAAATATATGAATGATCTATATATAATGAAATGAAATATGATGGTTTTCAGACTTGTGTGTAGATGTTCAATAAGAAGGATTGTGTGAATGTGGAGCCAAGTAAAGTAGAGAACCTTCAAAAGAGAAGGTGAAGGTTAGTGAGGAATAGAATAGAGAGAATAGGATTAGGCATTCTTGTATAATCAAGGTGATGAAAGTGATCACATAGGTCATTGGACCTAATAAGCCTAGATGAGGTAAAATGAGTGAGTATGCTCTAGAGGCTATTTTGAGAGAGTGTGTATAGTGAGAGAAGGAAAGGTGAAGGATGTATGTGTTTATTGAATGGGTTAAAAAGAAAAGAAGGTTCATGATGGTGTGTATGACCTATAGGTCATATTTATTATGTCATAATAGCGATTTTATAGGTTTACTTATGTATGAGGAGAGGTAGATTGCCTGGTTGATGAGTTAATGAGTAGAACACATTGAGGATTGTGTGTATGACAAGTAGGTCATATTTATGATGTTAAAAAACTTCTCTTATTTTTTGAGTATATGTGAATATGTCTAAGTGTGAATATAAGGATAGTTTGAGTGAAGAAGGAGAGATATTGTGGCATGCCTTTGTGAGAGGCTTGTATGAGATAAAGAGAGTTTGTGTAGGGGTTAGATAATCAGAGATTCATCATTATGTGTTTAATAAATCACTTATAAGGTGGAGGTGTTCACTTAAAAGGAGGGTCTAAAGGAGTTGATCTTCCTTAGGTGAAGTTGCTCCTTGTGACATATGTATTTCACTAAAGCCCTTTGGTCAGGAGTATATGATCAAGGTTTTTTGGTATAAAAGAGCTGACCAATCTCTTATTTTTTATTTTTTATAGGATAATTAGTCCATGTTTTGTAGGCTTGAGAGTGTATTTTATTCCCCATTAGAGTTTCCCACAAGAGCTATGTGTTATATGTTTGATCTTGTCTATGCATTGAATGAATGAGTTTTCTTTTTAATATTACTTGATCAAGTTGATATATGTTATTTGTTTAATAACATGAAAGGATTGGAATTGGAAGTCAAATACCTAGGCTCATTGATTATACCTATAACACACTTATTATTTAATTTTTAGCTGACTAATTTCTCTCTAATCATTATGTGTTGTATTATAAAAACTTATGCTAGCCAGTGTTGGTGTAAGGTTTTGTGTTGTGTGCCCTAGTTGGATCATTCTCATTGATCTAATTATTTGTGTGTGATTCCATTTATTTCTTCAATTACATTTTAAATATTTCCCTATTTTTATCACACTATCATTTTATTTGACATAGTCTCTTATAGACTATTTTTTTCCCTATTTGTAGTACTAAGTAGACATGGTTGACCCTATACTATTTTATACCAATTATTTTATATTGCTAAGTTAACCTAGTCAACCATGTACTCTTTACTCCCAGTTAGGTTATAGTACTAGGTTTATGTGGTCAACCTTATATCCTTATCATGCTAAGTTTCACTCCCTTTTTTTATTACTAAATCGACCTGGTCAACCCTATTTTATGTTTGGAATATTTTGTCTTAATTTTTTATCCTATATAGTTTGGTTGATACCATTCTTTATGTGGTTATCTATTCTTATTTCATAATGATGTCATATTTTTAGCCTTTTCTTAGTAAAGACCATTACATAATTAAGGATTTAGATCAGAACCTCACTTACTTTATTACTTCAGATGAAATTATTCACTTTATTCCTTCATCTTTTCCTAATCCAAAACTAATCACTACAAAATGTAATGTAGTTGAGTTCCTTCATCCTAATACTTCTCCCAATACCAATGTTGGGAATCTTACACCCAATATACTTCCTCCCACCAATACTAATAATCCCCCTACTAACAACATTAATACCCCACTTTCAAATAGTAATGCATAAATCAATACAACTCAAATTCTTTCTCAAATAGTTTAATAAATGAACATCATGCAAACAACTAATCATTCTCAAATTATGCACATACAATATCATTTATTACACATGACTATTCAACCACCTCAAGCCATCATGTTTCAACCAAATCAAAAATTTTTCCCTCTTCTTAGAGATTCTGATGGGAATATCATTCCTCAATCTCCAATGAATAATAAAATGATTCAACATATTAAAAATGAACATTTATCCCCATTCATTACATCCATATACATTTTAAACTTTTCTCCAACTATCACATATGATGGGACTAAGGACCCTACTATATTTGTTAAGTCCTTTGGTAATCTCTACAAGTTATGGGTCCAAACTATAACTTTTACTACCACCAATCTCTTATCCAAAACCTTTACTCATGTTGCACTTGAATGGTACAACCATATTCGTAAACATTCCATCTCATAGCTAGAGGATTTAGTCAATGCTCTATTGAAATAATTATAACATGATGACCTTCCTAAAAATTACTTTAGCCATTTCATCAATGCCAAGCAACTTTCTAGTGAATATGCTCACACTTTAATAAAATGATGGAAGTATATATCTCACAAAGTGGACCATAACATGAATGATTATACTCTTTTAAAATATTTTTTACTACTCTTAAACCTCCCCTTCAGTACAAAGTTTGAATCTTTTCCCCTAAAACTTTAGAAGTTTCCTTAGACAAATAAAAAAGGCAAGAAATTATTATGACTCAATTTGAAACACATCAAACAACTAACAAAGAACCTTTCCAATCATTTTATCACAACATTGATTCATCAAAGCCTCCCTAACCTAAGAATAAAGCATCAAATTAATCCAATTTTAACCAAACCCACCTTCCCTTGAGTCTATAACAACTTAAAAATAAATTTCTACCTTATAAACCCATGATCTTTGATCCTTCGAAATATGCTAAAAAATGGTACAATCTTGATAAGTTTTGTGGGTTGAATGCTACTGTATGTCATTCTCACGAGTATTGTCATGATATTCTCTAATTTTTTCTTTCTTCCTTTCTTGGTCCACATTTCAATCTTGATACTCTAAAAAAGTAATGATATCAATACTATCTTTAAGACTCATAAATTCAATCTAAAGAATCCCTATCACATCAACATCAACTACCCAATGAATAAAAAAATATCACATACCTAAACCCCATCCACTAATGTTGTCCAAACCAAAGTTTATCCTTCTTCCTACACCAATAAATAAAGGATAACTAACATGGATAACATTAAACATATCATTACATCCATTGAACATCAACTTCTTAGGTCACATGAACCAAAAAAGTACGTAATTCAAATTCTTACTCCAAAGTATATCATACACAGTCATCCTTTACCTATTTTTCCTCTTCATACCTATTCTACACATCCTTTGTCACATTAAACATCCCTAAAATCCAATAAACAAACATATTTACCTATCCCCAAATGCACCTACCAACCCAATGTAAATCATTTTAATGGTTCAATTTTACCACACTACACCTCATATCTTGGGGCATCTTGTGATTGCCATCTACGTGTCATTTTAGACTTTGGGTCACCTTGCAATGGCCATCCTTACATCCAATTACCCATTGGGGCATATTAAAATGCCCACTCTTATTCCATAATGTATAATAACAACCAAATTCAACTTCAAAAAACCTTTTAAGACTCATAGGCTTGTATTTCAAATGCTCATCTTTGATACAAATTCTAGCATAGATCTTACTTGTTATTTTTGTCTCACGTTTCCTTGTTTTAGTGTACTTTACTTCTTCTAGTCACTCTTTACTAACATCATTATCATGTTTAGTTTCTTTGGTTTTCTTCCACATTACATTTGGCATTTTTTTCATTTTAGTTCTTATATATCTCTTTCATTTTTGTATTTTTATGTCATTCTTTTCCTTAGTAGCTTTATGATTCTTTTTCTCCATTATTTAACACTCACCTCATTAGTGCTCACCATATGAGTTGCAGTATAAGACCTTGGATATGACCATGTCTTCCTCACAAATTACCATTGCTATGTTAAAAAATCTTTAAATCACTTTTTTAGATGACTACCACTTTCATTAGTTCTTTTACTTGATCCATTGTAGGTTAATACAACTTCTCTAGTGACATGACTATCATAGCATAGCCTCATCCCTTTTATAACACTATTTTACCTCCTTATGATCATCTATGATAATATTGATCATTTTATCACTTATTACATATATGAATCTCTTATGATCCCCATATTTCCTTTATCTCCTTTCATTTGAGGCTCATATTGGTCAGTTTTGAGATTGCACACTTGTGAGCAAGTATAGGAGTATTTAGACACCTTGGTATTTAGGTCCTTTTCTCTAGTGACTAAGTGTAAGATCCCTTATAGTTGTTGTGTATTTCACTCATGTTTGGTTCTCTGAGTCCATATGGAGAAGGAGGAATAGAAAAATCCAAAACAAGTTAAAATCCAAAAAATAAAATATAAACAAAAGGCAATGATTCAAAGGTAAGAATAATATTAAAAGTTAAATCACACCAAAATACATGATCTAAATTTGACACATACCTATCTTAGTTGAAGATCAGACTCCATAGTTGGCCTCATAATAGAGCCAAGGTCCATTCGGGTGTTGTAGGCTAGTAGACTAGGGTAGGAGGTCTCATTATATCATATACTATCTATTGCTACCTAGTTTCTCATGTAAGTACCCAATATTCATAGTATACCTATGGATTTGTAAGGGTTCATAAGGAACATAGAACACATTATGGGAAGGTATGTCCATTTCACAATTCATGGATATAGCCTTCTTGGGTCCATCTATGTACTTTAATTGTTAGACCAAGATTTGTGTTCATTAGTCAAAATGTCCTATGTCCTTGGTGTTGAAAGTTATTATCCTTTATCACTTGCCTAGTGTATCTCATTCTTGGTAAGGATGTTCACATCACCCATGTGGCACCTCACATTCCTTATGTACACCATATTTTTATTATATTCCCCTTGTTAGATATTGCTTTTAGATTATCACATCCTTAATCACACCTACCTTATTATGTCTCTTGGTTTATAGTTTGTGAATTGAATTGTAAGACCTTAGATAGGACCAGGCCTTCCTCAAAAATTCCCTTACACCATTTATTTACCATAACATCTCATTATCATATTAATCATGTGATTAAGTCAATGTGTTTTCTTACATTACATCTCAGAACAAGTGCTAAGTTTGAGTTTCCATCTTTTAGAGATTTTAATTGTCATCTATTAATCATATTATTTTTTATTTTTGTGGAGTTCACTTATCTTACATATGACATTTGGCATTCTTACATGTTTCTCTTTATGTATGAATTCTTCATGTTTGTCTTCCACCTTTAATTACATCTCATTTTTAGTCACTCATGTTTTTATTTATGTTTGATTCAACATAGATAACCTACATGGGGTTACTTTTCACTTACTTACATATCTTTTTTAAAGTTTTCTTGCATTGATATTTCATTTTTCATTCATGTTTTACATACTTTCCAACGTGATTTAGTATGTTCTACATTCTTTTCGCCATTTATGTTTTTATGCTTCCTAACGTGATTTAGTATATTCTACATTATTTTTTTCCATTTATGTCTTACATGCTTTCCAACATGGTTTGGGATGTTGTACATTCATTTTCCATCATTTTATCATTCACTTGCCATCAATATTTTGGTTCTAACCTTGCCTTAACAATACTAATTTGCTAATTTTCCTAAGTAATTCATTTCTACTTTAACCATCCTACACATGCACACATTGCTTCTATTGTTAGTCTTATATCCACAGTGTTTTTTTAATGTAGGTATTGTACCCTCCATGATCAAGACTAGGATGTTTGCATACAATCATTTAGTGGAAAGTTAATTTAAGCTATGTATATGGTATTTTCAGTTACTCTTTTCATTTTATTATTATTTTTTGTATGTCATTTTTAGTTATCTAAGTTTTCGGTATTTTTATGTTCTTTCTCAAAGCATCATCCCATATTACACTCCCATCACACATGATGAGATTTTAGTGGGGAATATGTATACACATACTATTTTCAAACTTTACCACTTACTAACAGTTTATATCTTGTTGGAACCCATTAAGTCTCAATCTCTCTAAGTGCATGCCTTAAGGGGTGCACTAGGGAAGGAATAGGTAGACCATTAGTGATTTGTAATATTATTGTCCCTTATTACAATTATTATCTATACACTAGCTCTTAAAACCATTCCCCTAAGCTTTACCTCCTATTTTTCTTCTTCCTCTAGTCATTTTCCATCTTCATTAGGCCTTTCCCTAACTTAAACCCATTTTTGGTAATTTACATAAATATTTCGGCCACATCGACCTTAGATTTTTAGTTACAAAATCTTAGTAAGAACTAGGTTGGCCATGGCTGACATAATTTATAACCTAGTTAGTTTTTTGCTAATTTCAATACTAGGTTGACCAGGTTAAGCTTCTTGGCCTAAACTTCTAAAAAGGTTTAAGCTTAGATATACCTATATAAACACATTAATTTCCATCATTTATAAATAATATAAGAAGAAGTAATTTATATACTACACATCTACTTATCTACCATTCTACTTTAAGAGCAAGCTTAAAGTTTCATACTTTATTTGGAGATATAGATATTATCTTGTGGAGAAGTATTTCAGATGCATTGATAGGTTTTGTATCCTATAGATGATTTATCCTTATCATCCTTACATACCACAAAAACCTCATGTGAATCACCTTGGTTAAGGGATATATTGAGGCTCGGTAGGTTCGTATCTGAAGGTAAGTATTCCCAACTTTGTTCCTCCTTTATATGAGTAGATAGTTATGCATTTGTACTTCTCCTCCAGCAGTAGGATTTTGTATACATTGATGTGAGTATATGTATTCTATGCATGTTTAATTTAATTTTGTGTCCCCCCCCACTTTATGCCACAAGTTTTGGTGAGCACTAGCAAAGATTTTGCTTTGCTTGTTATTAGTTTAATGAATATGAAAACATAAGACCTAGTTAGGGTTATTGTGTAGTTTTGCTTAAATAGAGGATTTTTAACCCTCCTTATTGATATTATTATGGTAACATATCCCTTTACTAGGTCTAAAAGATCTCTATTGGTCATGATATATATTATTTAATATATACTCAATCAAAAGTGTCAATAGGATTTATCTTCTCTAAGCGAAGATTGATTTGTAGATCTAATGCATTTCACATTGCATACACTTTCCAACCATTTATGCTACTAAATCAAGTATCATATGAATAGTGTGCCATTTTTAAGTGGGTACAAAATTTTATTCATAGTTAATAACTTCTTGTTTTGTATAACCTTTTGTAACAAGCCTTTCCTTATGTTTATTAACAGAGCTATCAAATTTATACTTGACCCTATAAACTAATTTTCATCTGATGGGTTAAACATATAGAAGAGGATCAACCAAAACCCAAGTATTATTATTAATAATTGTATCATACTCACTTTTCATTGCCTATAGCCATACCTATTCAATATAATCCTCCTTAAAAGTGGATGGATTAGTGGAAGAATTAGTAATAAACATTGCATAATTCACTTATTTTTAATAACTTGTAAGACAGGTTAGACCAATTTAATTTTTTTTCAAGTCATAAAAAGTACTTTGAGCCCTTTTTTGATACTTATTCAAAATTTTCAAATCAGGATCACCAAAATTCTCATCATGTGCACTAGTTGAAGGAAGACTTAGAGAATTTTTAACATTTTATAAGTCATGAACATGTTAAAGACTAGATGAAGTAGAATAAATATATGGGATACTAGTATCATACCACAACCTATGAGTGTTAGCCTCATTATGAAATCCCTTATCATGTTTTTCAATCTTCTTCTCTAACCTATCAAATTGAAAATAAATTTCTATAGTGTTCATAGTGCCAAATTCATGAAATACCACATTAATCCTCGTGATGAATTTTATTATATCTTGTGCAATCAAATGTCACCCTTTTTATTTTCTAAGTATTCAAGAAAGATACATTTTCAAATTCATGGTTTCAACTTAGTTCAATGGGATCTAAAGAGAAACAAAGGCATCCAAAAACTTTCAAGTGTTTAACTTTTGGTTTACACCCACACCAAGCCTCATATGGATTTTGACCTGAAAGTACATCTATAGGGGACCTATTTCTCAAATACACTATAGTACCAATGGCTTCAGCCTAAAACTTATCATCTATCTTTTTATAGTGTAACATATCTCAAGTTTTGCCCTTTATAGTCATGTTAATTCATTTAGATACTCCATTCTATTATGGAGTATAAGCATGAATGTATTATTAATTAATTCCATGTTCTTTAAAATAATCAAAAAACTCATTTGAAGTATACTCACCACCATTTTCTAAACAAAGAGTGGCCAAATGTGAACCTATTTCTTTTTAAAGTGTAACCAATCAACAAACTTAGTGAAATATTTTGATTTTATTTACATGAAAAACACCTAAGTCATCCTAGAAAACTCATCGATAAAAAACCTAAAATACATACATCCTCAAATGGATGACTTCTTCATGTCATAAACATTAGTATAAATGAACTATAAACATCTATTTGCTCATCATGAAGAATGCTTAGGAAAAATTTCCTTGTTATGTTTTCCCAAAACACATGATTCACAAAGAATACTATATTTTCAAAAAGTGGGAAAACCATTTACCAGACCATATATCTGAAAGTCCACTAAAGAGTGAACATTAACATTTCAATAGCGAAGATGCCATAACTACTATGTATGCATAGTACCTATGCTTATATAAAACTCTAAAATAATATCCATTATGAGAGGAAACACTATATAATGCAAATTAACCAAATTCACATCCTCATAACATGCATACATGGTTTTGTATCCATCCTTCATTGAGTTTATATAAATATAATTTGATATCCCTTCTTTCAAATAGTTACCAAAGAAATAATATGCTTTTGAAATGTGGGAACATAGCAAAACAATTCCATGTATTTTATAGATCCATTAGGAAGGAAAATTCTAATTGACCCAAGACCTTCTTGAGTATGCATAAAATTATCTTTCAAGGATACTCTAGAGAGGTAAGTTTCTTTAAAATTCCAAAAGAAGTCACACCTAAATGTCATGTGTTTGTTATCTTTTATGTATAAAACCCACACATCTATGAACTCATCTCTAGTCTCATATTACATGTAAGCAATGTTGCCTAAAACAGTGAATGTAGATTCATGATCAACATTGCTATACTCATCATAATAATGGTCAGCATATTGAGCAAAGTTATGCTTAGTCACTTTTGTGGCCTTCAATTTTTTTCAAAATGAATCATAAATTTAGAGATAATGTGACCAAATTTCCCATAACTATGACACTAAATGTCTAATATACCTCAACCTCTACCTCTATAAGAGTTGTGACCACAAACTCTATCATTAATCTGATTTGAATGATAATGGATATACTATTGATTTGGATAGTTATTATGATGATATCCTCTACCTCTATTTTTAAATATTACTCCTGTATAACCTTAAACCCCTCTATAATTGTGCCCTTTATAGTTTTATTGCTTAGAAGAAGATGAACTAGGATTTTTCTCTGAAACATGTGATTCGTAATTTTTCATGGATTTATTGGGTAGAGAGAGTTCATGTTGAATAATAAACTCAACCAATTTATCAAAAGTGATAACTATGTTATTGTTAGAGACATGAAATATTTGTACAGAGTTCTTACATGACACATGTAGTCCTTTAAATGTAGTAGTAACTATGAGATCATCATATAGTTTTTCAAACCTATCCTTACTGTACTAAGTAGAAATATTAATCAACTTATACATGTACTCTACCACATCCTCATCTTCTTTTAATGACAAAGTAAATAACTACATGTGGATATTTATCTTCTTATGCTCAAGTATTTTTCATACTAATTAGACAAGGTTTTCCAATGCAATGTAACTATTAGGAGAGTTTTAAATATGTATGTAGGTATCATTAGTAAAAAAACACTTTATTAAAGTTAGGGATTTAGAATCATGAATTTTAAAACTATCAAGTTTAGCATGTTCGATAGGTAATGCTCGATTTTCATTCTTTACAGTATCCCATAACTCATTGAAAACTATTAAAACTTACATTAAAAATTTCCATTAATAATTATAAATTATTAATCTATCAACATCTGAAGTCAAATTCTAAATCTTTAGCATCCTTAAGAGAAATCAATTATGATAAATGAAGAAAATAACACACTCACTAATAGCACTTTGTATAAGACAATGCTTATATGGGGTTTTTCACTTAACTTCCATGTAGAATAAGAAAGATATATATTTGATTCATTTTTCACTTATCCTCGCCAAGGATTCAAAATATCATACCCTTATTTAACCAATTACACCCTTATTTCACCAAAGTAACAAACAATTACAACCTTATTTCACCTATTACACTCTTTTTCTCTCATAAAAAAGACACTCTTTTACATGATTTAAGCTCTTGAAAATATGTAAACCATGTAAAATATTCTAAAAATAATGGAATATTCCCCCAAAAAGTAAAGAAATAAGTTTTACTTTTCACGAAAATGAAGATTTGAACCCTATACCTCCACTTTCTAAATATTCTTACAAAAGAAAGCTTGTCAATTGCTCTATGAGCATTTATAACAAATATGAAGATGAATATATATTTAAATCATATTTTTTACCATAGAGAATAAACTAAAAATAAAAATTTCAAGTAAAATTAAACCATCCATGAATTTGTGAAAATGAGTTGAAAATTTTCTAATTAGATGGACCCCCCAAAACCATAATATCTTTCTTGAACTATATCCAACTTCAGACAAATGAAAAAAAAAAAAAAATCATCTTGCTTCCATGCCAAACCTACAAATGGGATTTCATGGCTGCCATAGATATTTGTTTGGAGCTTGGATAGATTGTAGAGATCCATACAAGGCCATACAAAGGTGATTTATATCATTTTAAAGTAATTTAGATCATTCATAAAGAGGTTTTCATAAATATGAAGAATGTTTGTAGGTTATCAAACATCATAAAGGTAGTAAAAATGCTTAGAGATTCCTACTAGTCAATAGAACTTCTACAAATGGTTTCAGTATGGATTCAACATAGGTTTTTGATAATTTATGGCCCTAAAACAAATGAAAACATATCAAATCTTCCATTTTCACTTTCATATTTATTTATTATGCATATAAAATCCATAAAAGGATGGATATGGGTCATACAACTCCAAAAAATATCTTTAAATGCTTCCATAATGATCAAAAATCAGATTTTAAAGGGTTTGGAGGCTTTGAATTAGGGAGAAATAGTCAACAAACTTATTAGATCTATTTAATATTTATATAACATATATATGGAATCCATACTATTTTTTAATAGAGGTTTTCCAATCTACTTTTTTTTTACAAGGCATTAAATTTGACTCGTTGAACAAAAAATTTGGTTTTGGATGTAAACAATTACCTTCTCAAAGATTTTCAAAGCTTCAAAATAATATATTCAGACTTATACAGACATATAGCCATGGAAAATGATATTTTATCAATAATATTAACTTTTCAACATATTATTCTCACCAATCACAGGCTTGAAAAATACACATTTGAAACATTTACTTTTGAATAATATTTGAAATGTTTTCACACCAAAAATTAACCAAGGAGCATACCATGTATTTACAAATTAATTTCATGTGAATCTTCTGTGTCTAGTCACGTGATTACAAATCACCATGATATCATCATGCCTCTGTTTATGATGCATTTATTAGGTTACCATGTTGAATGATGCTCTGATACCATTGATGGAACCCAAATAATTAAATTAACCTAGCAAAATTATTTTATGTAAATCATGTGCTCACTGAGGTGGGTCCACAAGTATTTATTAATAAAAATAGAACAATCGTGTTAAAATGGTGCCAATATTTTTTTAACCCTTTGACATACAAAAACATGATTTTATAGCTTTTACCTATGGTTGGTAAAAGCAACTAACATAATAGCCACTTCTCATGAAAATGCAATCCGAAAAGTAGTTATGATTATTAACTCAAACATAAATCAAACTAGAAAATAAAATATTATTAAAGGGGGGATCTATATAAAATATGCATTCCCATTTACATTTATTATTTAATTAACATTTATTATTAACCTAATGTCAAGACTTTGGAACAAGTCCTAACACAACTCACAATTAAGGCATGAGATTTGGGTGACTTCAATGTACCCATTTTAATAAGATTATATTTATCTCAAGTCATGTTAGTAGAAACATCATCCAAGGATCGCATGGTCCATGTAGCTCCAATGACATTATTGGTGGCATGGAAGGTATAATTTAAGATAGAATAGTTAGAACCCAATTTGGCAAGGATTAAAAAAATCAATCAATCATCATTTTTGTCAATGTCACATAATTTCAAATATAACATAAGTGATTTAATCTTGGTGAATAAGTATTGAATCTTATCAAGTTCATCCATTATCAAATTGATGAGCTCATTCTCCAACTCATGACTCTTCATGAAATCTTTCTTTCCAATGATTTTTTCCAATAAGGTACATACTTGATTTGGAGATGTTGTAGATTTGATATGAAAGAGTAAGTTAAGAGACATAGACATGCATAATAGATATTAGACCTCATCAATCCATTTGTACCACTTTAGCTTTTCTTATTTATATGTTGGTTCTATTTTTGTACCCATCATGATTTAATATAATCCTTTGATCCTAAAGAGTATTTTCACTTTGATTTTCTATTGACCAAATTTGACTTTTAAGTCAAATTAGGGAACATATAGGTAAAACCTTGACTTTTAGGTGATTTAAGGGTCTAATATAAATGTCACAAGGTGTCTTATAAGATAATTTATGTCATTTAATGTTATACTAGCCTTGATCCTTTGTCATTTTAAGACCTTTTAGTCATTTTGGGTCATTTTAAGGTTAAAAAGGTGCATTTAATGACCTGTATAGATTTATTGGAAAGTGTGAAGATTCCAAAATATGATGTCACATCTAATGTGTCCTAAGAGGTCTTAATCAATTGACGTAATTGAAAGGTTGTAGTTTTTTCAAAAAAAAGATAGTTTTCTTGAGAAAAAAGGAGTGTTTAGCACTTGTAGGCTCATAGGGAAGTGTGCCAGATGGGAGAAGGTTTTAATATGACTCTTTATATTCCTTAGATTTATATCAGTTATTTACATGCTCTAGAAGTACCATTTTGGCCCAAAACTATTATGTTCCTTTCTCACCCTTCTTGGAAAACAAAAGTAGTCATCAAGTTTGTACTTGGTATAGAAAATATGGGAGGTTTTAGACTAAATTCCTTGGGGAATTGAAATTAAACTTAGATAAATTAATTACCATATAAAGAGTTTGAATAATTATGGTTTATGATTCATGAACCATCCTCTTGAAGTTGACTATGTTTTTTTTCTTACTAATTTATGTACCCTATAAGTTTTGATCCATTTTTTGCAAGTCTATATGAACCAATTGTTGAGGTTGATTCTGTATTATTTTTACCTCATCCTCAAGTTATTACCATTCTCATTTTAAAGTTTCAAGGTGTTGGAATGAGTCAAGTACTTTCAATTTGTAAGATACACTTTCTAAATTATAGGAAGTTTTTCATCAGTTTTAGGAACTTCATGCTTGTTCATGGTTTGATAGGGATGTGATAGGTTATTTTACATGTTTTAAATGTGATTCTTATTCCATTATCCCTTAAATATTGTTCTTCAATATAATGCTCTATGAGGGTGTAGTCGTGAACATCATATAGTCAACTTTTGTTCACCTCTACTTACAATCATGGTGAAGTACATGCATGAAACATGTTTGGCATGTTGAAAAGGATGTTTTGAAGGATTTAAGGCCTTGGTGTACCCTTTAATAACATGAGGTAGTGATTCAAGTTTTAAATCAATGCAAGAGAGAGGGACTATGATGTCATGTGAAACATTTGCATTTAGTTTGCCATTGACAAGTGCCTACAAGAGTTTTTAAGAATTGAAACATGATATACAAACCTTCCTTAAGTTTGTTGGACCATGATATATTGTTTGAGTCCTTGGAAGACAATGGACTTTGGTCATGAGTTCAAGACAATGCTTGATACCTACCTTTCCATCTTCACTACCTGTAGATAGGAAATGTGCATCCACAGGTGGACTTAACAGAGAGAAAGAGCCATATATAGAGGTTCAAACATGTGGATCAACCTTTCGTTAAAGTCTTAATGTACTATATAAATCATGTTAGACCTATTTGATGGGATATGTAGGTAAATAAAGGTGTAAATTTCCTTCAAAAAATCAAATGACCAATTCTCTCATCAAATCCCTAAAAAATCAAAACAAAGGTCCAATTGTATTTTGGAAGGATCATATAACAAGGTTTAAATATGTTTTAATGCATCATAATGGCTTGGTTTTGTATCCCTATCATAGATAAATACCTTTTGAGAGTTTTAAGGGAAGAAATTAAGTGGAAAGAGGTTGTTTGAGGGCCTTGAAGTTACCTTAAAAACACTGAAATCCTACACTAACATCTATAGTTTTAGAATTGTGAATGGTCTTTTGACATCTTATGAAGCAAGTTGAACAAAATCTCATGGTTAGAATGTTTCCCTTGCTTTAATAGTGTGCCAATAGACATGAAAATTATTAATAAGATGTTATGGTATGGTATTTCAGGTTTATGGACACCTATAGGTGTCTCTCTCTATAAGAAATGAACACTTATAGCTAATTTGAAGTGACTGAGATAGACAATGACCTAAGTATGGGGTTTTAGGACTATTTTATCCATTAAAACTAAATGAAGGTAAATGCAAATACTATGTTTATTTAAATTTAAAAAAAAAAACTCTACACATCATAATCAAGGCCTAGATCTTACATACATACCTACAAGCAAGGATCTAATTGGTTTCAACACAGTCATTTACATATGATGGGTCTTATGAGCATTTCAACCTCTAAAGTGATAATCTAGCCAAGTTGGGTGAGTGAAAATTTTTAGAACACTGGTAAAGGATCTTATAAGATTATAATAAGACTCATGACCATTTAAAATCAATACCTACAGGGTTTCATCTTCCTCAACATAATTAATTATGTTGACTGAGCAGGTAAGGAACAAGTAAATTGGGTTCTTGAGGTGCCTATAGTGATAAGAATGGGGAAAGTGAGTCTAAATAACACCATATAAACCTAAAGGGAGAACATAATTTATTTTAACTTGTATTCAAGGTCAAGGCATGCATATACACCTACAAGTGTGATGTTTTGAGGAAACACAGTCAAGAATTGGAAGGCAACCTTAATAGTTCAAGTGTGTGAGAATTTTATGAGAGGTTGGAGGGAAAAGTGGTGACTTTAATACATCCATTATGGTCATGATAGCCTAATGGATCCTTCATATAATGTAAAATATGCATGTAGAATATCTCAATCAAGAAAAGGTAGTTCATTTGTTGAAAACTAGCCTACTCCTTTTGCCTAGAAACTAGTTTTGGAACTTGAAACTTTGGAAGGTCGTATGACATGAACAAAAGCTAAAATGTTTTCTAGAGGGTAATTAAAACTTATAGAAACTCATCTAATACTTTTTTTTGATAAAAATAAGGGAAATGTCATTTATTTTTCCTCAAATAGAGTTCAATTTTTGAGCTACACAAAACCTACAACTCTGAGGAAAGAAGATTAAATGGTTGACCAAAAGCACATGGAACCCTTCATGAGGGTGTGATGAGTTAGAATACATCTAGGAAATCATAGAAAACTGAAAAGGAAGGAATGAATCTTGAAAGGGTGTCCCAGACCATCAGGTTTGCAAACAAGCTTAGGAAGAAGATTTAAGGCCTGTAAGCCAAAAGAAAATCCATTCTCATTTATAGTATGGAGTTACCATTATAACCTATAAAGGCATGTTTAAGGGGTCACTGTTGATTAATTTTGACTTTTAGGTCAAAATAGGGCACCCCTAATTAAAAAATTCATTTTTAGGCATATGAGGGGGTCTAATATATTTTAATAAGGTGTTTTATATGTCATTTCATGCTTCTCAATGTTATATTAACCTTAGTCACTCATTATTTAGCCTATCATGTCATTTGGGGTCATTTCAAAGGTCTAAATGGTGCATTTAATGCTTTGTATAGGTTTTTGGGATTTTTTCAAGTTATAAAAGCTGATATTAGGTCCCATATGTCCTTATAAGTCTTAGGAAGCTAACATAACAAAATAAATGGTAGGTTTTTCAGACAAAAGGTAGTTTTCTTGGCCAAAGAGAGAGGAATGGACACTTGTACAACTACATTGGGAAGTGTGACACTTTTAAAACATGGTGGTGTGAATATTCACCTTCTCATAGGTCATATACATATATTTTTTTAATTTATTGTATAAAAATTTGTATTTGCAACTCATTTTTCTCCCTTTTCCTCTTGGCATGCAAAGAAAGGTCAACTTCAAGTGCTCACTATGGGCCATACTTTTTGAGTTGGAGGAAATGATATTTGGAGTGGATAGTGATATTATTATACTTAACATTCATAAAAATAATTTGAAATTTGGTGCCTCATCCTTTATGAATAATCATTACAATCTAGGTAACCTTTCGTAGAGTTGCATCCAGGAGGGGTACACTTATGGATCTATTTTTGGTTTTAAAAAATCCTTGGAGCTATATGGTCTTGGAATGATGTTTTTAGGCTGTAATAAATCTCTCTCCATGATATTTTAAACATATAACACTTCATTATTCATTTCTTTTAAAGGAGTTTTCAAATGGTGCTAGTTTCGTGTAGTTTGCAAAGTTGAGTTTAGTTCCTGAGTTTTTCCAATGTCCAGGGAGTTTCATGGTGGTGATAATGTGCTCAATGTTCATGCATGAAGAAATATTTAATATTTTAATATTTTGATAGGTCCAACTATCACCTTCATAAATCCAAATTGCCCATCTTTAACTTGTTTGTTGCCTTATCACTTTCAGTTAGGTTGTGTTTGTTTCATGGAGGTTGTATGGATGTGAGAAAGCATGGAAAACATGGTGTAATTCATATTTGATCTGATATAATACCCCAAAGTTTATTGATTTTAATTTATATGAAAGTATAATTCTAAAAAAGTAAGAATCCTCCTTCAAAAGAGTGAGTTGTCATTTTGGGTTCTTAATCCCAAAAGTGACCAAACAGAAGTCCTAAGGGGTTTTTGAGGTAATATATGTCATTATCAAAGATGATATAAATGAATTTTGTTTATTTTGACTTATATAAATATACACCAATAGTAACCATACCAAGTTTCAATGTCAAATTAGGAATGTAATATGGTTTTTGAAGGCCTCAAAAGTATCAGAAAATCACTAATTTATAACGGTGATATCTACAGGAAGATGACAAAAAATGACCTTATTTTAAATTTGGAGAGTCCTAAGCTATTAAATAAATTTTAAGTCATTAAATTTTTTCCAAATAATTAATATTGAACTATTATTATTAATTTAAAGTTGATTTTGGTGTTTTGACCTCCCAATTGAAACTCTCTATCTGTACAAGGGTCTGAGATGCCTAAAAATACAATCAACATGTGATATGGACAATGAGGTTGAATATTATGAATGTTGAGCCTAGATTAGAGATTTAAAAGTGATATAGGTGAAATGAGAGAGGTATGACCTCAATTAATCCATATAAAAATCTAAAAACACCTACAACCAAGGACTAAATCCTTGTCAAAATGCACAAACATGACTGTCATAGACTTGGTTGACAATGAGACTAAAGTTTAGAATTTGGACTGGCTAGAATCATTGAAGTAGATATAAAGTGAAAATTAGTGTAATTTTACCTCAAATGAAATATTTTAAACCTAAACATAACATGATCAAGGTTTATTAATGGCCAAAATATATTTAAAATAGGGGTAGGACTGTCTCAGTCTAGCCAAGTAGACATGGTTTACTAAGTTGGAAACCTAAGCATGGATGATGTGTTTTGAGGGATTTTATGTGAATATAAAGGAATTAATATGATAAAATAAAATAAATTATAATTAATTAGGGTCAAAAAACCATTTAACCAAGCTAAAAAACCACTAAACAAGGGTGAAATGTGGATTGTTACAGTCAATCAAGGGTATGCCAAATAAAGGACTAAAGCATGGTTTGATGCATGATTCAAAAGGTTTATAGGTAGATATATTAAATATATGTGGTATATAATATAATTAAAATTAAAAATTAAAAAAAAAATAAGCCAAATATCAAATCATAGACTACAATGAGGGCTTAAGGGTCTGTCTCAGTCCTAAATGAACAAGGTCCTAGTTTTGAGAATAAGAGACAAGTTGGTATAAGAGTTGAGCCTATATTTTTAAAATGTTGAATGATCACTAAAATATTATTTTTAAAACAATAAATTAGTTTTTTATGGTGTCTAAAATCCCAAAATATCTCAAGAACACCTACAGCCAAGCATAAAGCAAGTTTTTCCCTTTTCTAGGCATTATAGGCCTAATTCATGTTTCCCAAGAGAAATAAGGTGTTTTAAGGAGAGATAAGTATTTAATATGGTTTTAAAACATCATGTTTATCCTTAATAATGCATAAAATGAAACAAAAAATCTCTAACCTATCCATTTCTCTTCTAGTACAGTCCATCGCTTACCCACCTCAAACTATGTTTTTCCCAAAAGTCTGCCTTAGAAAAATGGGGAGTTGGAGGACCAAATGGAGGAGTCAGGAGGTAAAATTTGGTAAAGTGTACAATTATGACATATATAAAATGATAAAATAATAATAATTTTTTATATAATAGATAAGAAACTCACTTTTTGTCTCAGAGTAGGGGTAGTTTTGGTGTGCATGGAGGTGCAAATTTTGGGGAAAATGATGAAATATTGAACTAGAAGGATAAAAAGGGAAAATTTATGATTTTATAATTTTTAGAGAACATAAATAAACATATTAAAATCTATTATAAGTTCTTTATGAATACAATTTTCTCCAACCAAGGACGTTTGCATGCATACCTAGTGGGAATCCTTAGGCCTAAAGGCCCGACTAAGGGTCATATACATTTTTGGAATTTTAAATGCCTTAAATTTTGTTGGAACATGTTTTAATAGGTATATAATATTTTTTTTAGTCATTATAGGTCAATGAAATCCATTGGAGTGTCAATTTGAGTCTCAAATGGCAAGCAAGCCTATTGGCAAGGTCTAGGCCTAGTGCTAAACAAGGGTAAGTTTTCATTTTCAGATCTTGAAGAGATAATAACCTGATGGTAAAATTTTTATGGGGTTTATATATAGGTTTTTAAGAATTTTTTTTTTCAAATAAATTCATCAAGAAGCCAATTATTGGATTTGAGGCTCCCAAACCCTCACAAAATGCACTAAATGGTTCGAATGGTCATCTTGGAATGCTCATATCTTTCATGAGCCTTTGCATGTGATCTATATCTGTTCAAGGAATTTGTATGGGGTCATTGAGAAGCCAAAAGTTCAATTTTTAGAGAATTTAAATTCCAGACCTTTATGAACAAAGGTTAAGAAGGTTGGTCACTCTAAAACCCTTTTTAAACCCTATTTGAGACCCAGAACTGAAAATGAGCCTAAAAGTGCCACCAAATGGAGGAATTTCAGCCTAATTATTTAAGATAAGTTATTTACAACTCCATGGTGATCACATAAATGTGATTTTTTTGTATAGAAATATAAGGATAAGAGGAAAACAAGGCTTGTTTTGACCTATTTGAGTGATGTGAAGGCTAGATAAGGATTTAAGAGAATAAAAAAACATTGTAAGGAATATATAAAATTTATATAACTCAAAAAATTCACCTAATATCATTAATAAAATTATAATTTCCCAAACTAGGTCCTCACTTTCAGCCAGTCCAGTGAGCCAGCTAGTGAGGACTTGGGGAAAATGGCATATCTTTGGTTGGAGAGCCTTGTAAGAATAATTTATTAGAAATAATGGTATGATAAATCATAAAGGATATAATTTATCCTATTTTATGGATCATATTATAGATATGAATATTTTATATATGCCAAGTGTGAAGGGTGAAGGGAAAAGAGTTATTTTGAGACTACCAAGTGTGATCATGCATGGTCAAGGTGATATAAAGGGTTAGGAACCTCAAAATTTAATTTGAGGTGTTATTAGTAAACCTTAATACTCATATTAATCATCAAAATTTATTATGTGTAGATTCTGGGTAGTTTTGTAAGATGAATCATAAGGGGCAGTTTTCTATGCATAGAAAAGGAGTTTCTTAACTATTTGTAGGTATTGAATGATTTAAAATGATATTTATAATTTATTAATAGGATTATCTCACCCCATTATTCTCTATCATGAATCTTTAACTTATTTTATCAAGTGACACATGTCCAAGTGACTCTTGGACTTCCCTTCTCTCTACCTTCCCATTTCTTCTATAAATTATGGCCTTATGGCTATTGTATGGAACTCTCCACTTGGGTATGGTGAAGCTCTACCAAAACTTTTCCTTGAATAAATAAATATATGTTTTTTTAATTCATTCAACAATTATATAAGTGTATGTGATGGTCGTGGTCTTGTGAAAAGTGTATCTTAGCTTACCTTCACATATTGACTTTCTTAGTACCTTGTGAGTTTTAAGACTTCACATTGCAGGTCAACAAGAAGTGTCAAATGGATTTTTAGGTGTAGTGAATATATCATTAAATAGTGTGTCTTATAATACCTATTTTCTAAGTCTTCCTAGCCTAAGCCAATTCTAAGACCCCATGTTGAAACATTGATGCAAGAGGGAAAGTTGTCATTAGATGGAGTGTATGTTAGGCATCTCTTGGTTCAAAATGCATGTCAAAGAGTGTGAGTAGAGTAAATATTTTGGTGCATCACCTCTAGTATAATAGGTTTTATTTCACTTTTTCTAACTCTTTTTATCACCCCAAGTTATTAGTATTAGGAATATGAGCTTAAATGATTCATCAAGGGGAGATGGCCCCTATTCTAGAGATCCACCTCCTAATATGGATGTGGTTCCATTTTGTCACTTTAGTGAGGATAATATTTTTCCATCTCGTCATTGGGTGGAATCAAGTGACAATAGTTTTTGGCATGCTCGGTGGGACCATTGAGTCCATTCCTTGAGGAGTTTTTGTGTTCTCCTCAATACATTAGCCTTTGGAGGCAATTATAATAAACATCAATGGTGAATCCACGTACATATTTGTTGTTTGAGAATCCTAGGTATACCAATTTATGTTTCTTACTTGTTTCATACTCTTTTGTGAAGTGATTCATGAAGATTTGTGAGTTTGATATTTTTTTAACACAAGTTGAGTTATGTCCATCTTTGCCTCTTCCTCTTGATTATGAGCAATTTCTTGTCTATCCTTATCATGATCTTCATCAATAATATGCTTCCAGTGACCAAATATATATATTTTGTGCTCCATATATCCCGCTTAGCTCTCTTCTAAGCCATTCCATTGCTAATTTCAAAATAATTCTCCTTGGTTACCAAGAATACATGCTAGACCTTAACACTAGACATGGTTGTGGTGAAATCATACCTAGTGCTTGTATTGAGAGTGTAAGGAATGCCTTGGAACAATTAAGGATGGATTTTATACCTATATATGGGGATAATTGGCCAAATCTTACTTATGAAATCTTTGAATTTTGTGGCTTGATCTTTAATCTAGTGGAGAGATTGAGATTTTATGAATAAATTCCATCTTGGAAACATCAAAATTCCCCACATTCACCTTCAAGTGTGTCATCCTTGCCTCTTCAAAATTTTATTCCAACCATGTTTCCTAATAATCCAAAACCCTCATGTACTTCCAAAACTTTCCCTTCTTGGAAATACATCCAAGAAAGTTGTAGAGTAATTTTTACTGTACGTTGTATTTAATTTATTTTTGATTCAGGCACTACAATTTTGGTTCCTATGCACCTTGGACATAACTTACCTTATATAAGTGTATGTGATGGTTGTGGTATTGTGAAAGTGTATCTTAGCTTACCTTCACATATTGACTTTTCTAGTACCTTGTGATTTTTAAGACTTCACATTGCAGGTCAACAAGAAGTGTCAAATGGATTTTTAGGTGTAGTGAATAGATCATTAAATAGTGTGTCTTAAAATACCTATTTTCTAAGTCTTCCTAACCTAAGCCAATTCTAAGACCCCATGTTGAAACATTGATGCAAGAGGGAAAGTTGTCATTAGATGGAGTGTATGTTAGGCATCTCTTGGTTCAAAATGCATGTCAAAGAGTGTGAGTAGAGTAAATATTTTGGTGCATCATCTCTAGTATAATAGGTTTCATTTCACTTTTTCTAACTCTTTTTATCACCCCAAGTTATTAGCATTAGGAATATGAGCTTAAATGATGCATCAAGGGGAGATGGCCCCTAGTCTAGAGATCCACCTCCTAATAGGGATGTGGTTCCATTTTGTCACTTTAGTGAGGATAATATTTTTCCATCTTGTTATTGGGTGGAATCAAGTGACAATAGTTTTTGGCATGCTCGATGGGACCATTGAGTCCATTCTTTGAGGAGTTTTTGTGTTCTCCTCAATATATTAGCCTTTGGAGGCAATTATAATAAACATCAATGGTGAATCCATGTACATATTTGTTGGTTGAGAAGCCTAGGTATACCAATTTATGTTTCTTACTTGTTTCATACTCTTTTGTGAAGTGATTCATGGAGATTTGTGAGTTTGATATTTTTTTAACACAAGTTGAGCTATGTCCATCTTTGCCTCTTCTTCTTGATTATGAGCAAGTTCTTGTCTATCCTTATCATGAGCTTCATCAATAATATGCTTCCAGTGACCAAATCTATATATTTTGTGCTCCATATATCCCACCTAGCTCTCCTCTAAGACATTCCATTGCTAATTTCAAAATAACTCTCCTTGGTTACCAAGAATACATGCTAGACCTTAACACTAGACATGGTTATGGTGAAATCATACCTAGTTCTTGTATTGAGAGTGTAAGGAATGCCTTGGAACAATTAAAGATGGATTTGATACCTATATATGGGGATAATTGGCCAAATCTTACCTATGAAATCCTTGATTTTTGTGGCTTAATCTTTAATCTAGTGGAGAGATTGGGATTTTATGAATAAATTCCATCTTGGCAACATCAAAATTCCCCACATTCACCTTCAAGTGTGTCATCCTTGCCTCTTCAAAATGTTATTCAAACCATGTTTCCTAATAGTCCAAAACGCTCATGTACTTCCAAAACTTTCCCTTCTTGGAAATACATTCAAGAAAGTTGTAGAGTAATTTTTACTCTAGGTCACATTTAATTTATTTTTGATTCAAGCACTGTAATTTTGGTTCCAGTGCACCTTGGACATAGCGGTAGAGTTTTGGAATAGAGGACGGGTTCATTTTTACCTAAGTGTCAAAGTGCAGTGGATGCTACCAAGTGTCACCCTCTGAGCATGGGTCTTTTTCCCTTTCTTGTTTCTTTCATCTCATTTTTTCCCAAGTATCAATTTCAAGTGGATATGACCAAGTGTCACCCTTCGAAACAAAAAGCTAGCTTGCTGGCATCCTCTGAGGCCCTTTTTGTAACTTTCCAAAGAACCACAGATCGTGCCACATACTCAGTGGTAGTTAAGCAGAATGTACCATGTGTCATCATCCGTGAATCATTAGAGACACCTGTGTTTCATTCTACCTTCTAGCAAAGACTTTTAACGAGCTAAAGTATTAAGGAAGTGCAAAGCACCAGGTGGCAGGCACGAAAGGCCCTGAACTACATTTTTGAAGAAGTAGCAGAAGTCACCACATGTCAACATCTAAGGAACTTTGGTTCAATGCCTAGGTCCAATGCTTCGTTTAACACATAGAGGCATCATTTTATTTTGTGTAAGTGATGAAGTGCAGTGGAGGCTGCCAAGTGTCACTCTCTGATTCCCTTTCTACTTCATCCCCAGAGAAGGTGGAGGGTGACACATACCCTTAGACAGAGAAGCAAGAAGCACCACGTATCTTCCCAGGAGTAGCGGAGATCACCACATGTCAATTTCTAAGAGACCATCTTCAATCCTAATCACCAAATGAAGAATGTGGTAGATCTTAGATGTTATTTCAAAGGACTAAGGAAATAGACCATGATAGGTGTCGAGTGGACAAGTGGCATTCTCTAGTGCCTCGTAGACAATAAAGAGGACTTTCATAGATTGACTAAGTGTCCTCTTCTATTTCAACATAATAGAGTGTCTGTCTATCTGTTACAGCAAGGATGGAAGGAAACTCAGTGAGAGTTATTCTAGGTAGATAGAATAGTGCACTAGGTTGATTTTTGGGGATTTTAGTCCTTGAATGCACCGTATGTTTGTCCCCTATAAGCAGAGGCAGAGTAGACAGTTAGGCAGCCAAACAAGTGATGGGATGAGGAATTTTAGGTGCAAAGAGAGGTACTAGACATGATTGCCATGCTTCAATTAGGGTAGTTCTTGATAAGACAAGGATGCATCCAAGGCATTGAATGCACCATCTATTTTCTCCCCTGTGAGTGAAAGATTGAGTAGATTTTTGCAAGAAATAGAGTGATGTAAAGAGACATCTGAGGCTATATAAAAGGGATTGTAAAATCAAGAAAAGGGGGGGATTTTTCTCATAGTTTTAGACTTTCAAAGTTTTTGACTGGTAATATCATTTACTTTTGTTTCATTTTCTTGAGTTTAAAGGTTTATATGACTGTGTGTGTTTTTGCATATTTTGTATGATTGGAAAATTCAATAAGAGGATTGAAAACTATGCCTTTGTTGATGTTATCTGTCTCATATCGAAAGTAGTCTATACTATAGATTTTCTAGTGTTGTGATTGGAAATGTTATTTGCCTTTGTCTTGTTTTCTAAAATCTAAAGTTCTACATAACTGTAAGTGACTTCTATGCCTCTTATGTGATTGGAAGATTCTATTAAGAAGATCGAACACTATGCCTTTATTGACAATTCTTGTATCTCAGCAAAAGACTTCCCTGTTGTGAGCCTCTATTTTTGTTATTTCAATATTTCACATTGATCATGCACTTGTCTAGTCTTAAATGTAATTGAGTCCTATAATAGTTTCATTGTGCTCAAGTTAGGATTAGGATTACACTCAGGCACATCGCCATAGTTAGGTTTCAATTCTTGCATTCGCATTTTTATCTAATTTCCTATCCCTTTTCCCCAACATCTAATACAAAAGAAGAGACCAACTTCTCTAAAATCTAGAGGTTGTTTCAAGCCGCATCATCCCACAGCTTGAAACTTCACTTTGTTTTTGATTAAGATCAAATGCAATTTTAAGACATCAATAGTTTTTGGCACACCCGATGGAACTGATATTTCAAAGAGTTGAAGAATCTTTGGTGTGTTCTTCAGCCAATTAGCCTTTGGATGTTTTTATCAACACCAAAAAATGACTCTGAGTCATCAGTCGATCAAGCAATATCATTAAGAAATCACCTTTTGGTATGTATATTTCTGTTACTCATTGCTATGAGTCTTATTCTCCTTCATATATTTTTCAAGAATAAGCTTCTCCTGGAATCATGTTAAGTAACAAGGATGCAGATGGTTATGAGCTATACCAATCTTATGCCTAGTCTCCCCAATATGACACATCCCATGTTCAATCTAATCTTATTTTCACCTTCAAAAAAGCATTGCTAGGATTTTAAAAATATGTATTAGAGCTTGACAGAAGGAGGAGATATGGCCAAGAAATTCCTTTTCATGTCATCCATCAAGTAAGGGATGCAATAGAATTGATTAGAAGTTAGTTGGATCCCATTGAAAGGGAAAATTGTCAAGAGCTTACATATGAGATGTTGGATGTGTGTGGATTAATTGCATTTCTAGAAGAGAGACTAAGAATTCATGAGAACTAGCCTTACCAAATCTACCAAAATTCATATTCACCACCACAAATTCTAGATCAGGGATATGCCACCCCTATTCATGAGCAAGGTCAAACTTGTCAAGGCCAATTCCCCAATAATGTAGAGTTTACAGTAGCAGCAAGGGAAGAGGACCCCAAACTCTTGCTTTCCCCTCAAGTCCCTTCCACCCTTACTCAAGAAGCTTCTAGTTTTCCATCACAGTCTTCCTCCTTATCCCTTTTCAAAGAAAAATATGTTTTAGAGGAAGCGAATAAGTATGCAGAGGAATATGCTTAGTTCATGGCCAGTCAAGAGGATTCCATAAGTACAGATGAGGAAGAAATCATCATAGGTACCCCATTCTATGAACAAGAGGACAAGTCACAAGTTTTTGTCTTAACCTCTGATGAGGAAGAGATCATTTCTAACTTTTTTCTCACTTTTCAAGAGGAGATGAAGGAGCATGGACACTCCCTTGATCAAGTCATTGAGATAAGTGACATTATTCTTAGCCATGAACTGGCTGAATGTGGAGAAGATAGCTTCATGACTCAGCTGAGTATGTAGAAGGAATGCCAACTTTTAGATTTATCCTTTGAGAAGGATGAAGTCATTAAGGAGCATGATGATGCAATAAAGCTAGAATTTGAAAGAGACAAGCTAAAAGATGATGGATATCAAAAGGCACAAAGTAAAGAACCAATAGCCAACAATCTCTTGATGGCACATGATAGTGTGAAGAACTAGTATTCGATGGGCTATCAAGGACAAGAAGAGTTTATGGGTGTTGAACACATTATTTTCTCAAACTCATTCGAATGCAGGCACATTCGTGTGGCCAGTGTAGAGAACATTCCATCAAAGATATACTCATTGCAATCATCAGTATGGAAACATAAATTGGCTTGTTATAAAGATGTTGGAAAGTTTGTTTTGGATCTTGGAGGGAAATAAGGATGATAAATTAATGTAATTAGGTAGTTTCCCATTCCTGCATTGTTTTGTTGTCCATTATTTTCCCACTTTTATTTTAAAAATAAGCATTTTAAACGCAGAGTCATCATCTTAGAGGTTTTATTCTTTAAAATTTTGCTACATTAAATGCTTCCCCAAATCTTTCGAGATCTCTAAGGTACCTTATGCCACATAAACATGTCCATCTCATTGTTTCAAGAAGATTGAGTAGGATTTACTAGTGGTCATCCAAAATTAATGCTATTCGAGACTTGAGAGGCCCATAAATATCCCTTAGCAAATTTTAAAGTTGACAAACTCTCAAGCATTCTTGCATTCCTACAAAAATATCCTGCTCATTGCGATTGTAGTACCTAGTGAAAGTTTGTTTCAGCAAGCATGTTTCCATCTTACACAAAGCTCATATACCAGGTATCATACAAGAAATATAGAGATGGCTAGAGCATCAGCTTCACATCAAGGGATAGGGACACCTAGATACATTGATAGATTACTAGCTAGCAAATCATACATTGTAGCTCCTATACAACCACTAAGAAGCTATCCAAGAACCAAAGTCTTGTGAGTCAGTCAAACTAGTGACCCTTCAAAGGTAAGGGACTATACAGATGGAATCATGGACCTGATCTGGCAAAAAGGTGGCAAGAACCTCAGAGAAGGGCCACACCAAAGGTGTTTGCAAAGACCCAGGGCAAGGCAATATGAAACATTTGAAATGAGGATATGGACCTCACAACTGGCTCGATTCATTGTCCTAGCTGTTCACCCATGTCCTGATATAATTGAATTATGTGTGGACTTGATCCATGCACAATCTTGCACCATCCAAAAAAGCCCATTCATGCTATAGGTCACCCCACAAGCTATTAGGGACATGCTTGCCCTATAATATGATGGTACCACCACCTTCCCCACTATTGATAGGATGTAAAGGATGTCTGTGAATGACAACACCTAGACCAAGTTTTTGAGGTTTGAGTTACAAATGGCTCATGGGGACACCACGGTACCCACACTCCCTACATCAAGATCTCAGTTCGCAGCCACCAGCCAAGACACATTGTCAATGATGGCCCTCATCTTTGGCATGAAGGATGACACAATGGTATACATAGAGAAAATGGCCATCCTCTTCAGGGTAAAAATAGTTGACAAGATGTAGGAGTACCATTTTGACTTCTCGAAGCACATCACCTTCTCAATCATGGAGCAGCTGACCCAGTTCAGGGCAAAAGGGATATTCAGGTGTTCCTCCTTTTTGTTCCATCTTATACTACACTAGAACCTTGACCTCTTCTCCTAATTTATGAATCTGAACCTATATGACTCAACTTTTGACCCCCAAAGAACCATCCCTATGTCTGCATGGACACATGTTTTATCAAAAACTAGTGACATGTATGACTTTTGGGAACTGTTCATTACCCTTGTTCTCCATTGCCTTAGCCCTGAGCTTGTTATAAATAGTTTATTCCCAACTGTTACAAACCTCTTGGTTAGTTGCCCAATCCCATGTGATTTCTATTTTATGGCCCATCACATGATCATAAGGGTCCATGGATTTTGTGGAGAACCAGTGTTGTTACCAAAGACCTTAACTCTTAGGTTAGCATTCCTAGAATTCACCTGGCAAGTATCTATAGTTGATAATGAATATGGATCTGGGAAGAAGAAGTGGAGAATGTACAATCTCCCATGGATGGCAGGCAACGTAAGCTTGGAAGCCAAAGAAGCTAAAATGGTGCTACTAAGGAAGCTAGCCTTCTTAGGGTTCCTAATAGTCAAGGACAAATGGATTTATGACCCAGTTGATTACATAGCCTCTATGGTGAGGACAAATAGAATTGGAGCTCGGATTGCACATGAAAGGTTGCCCTTTTTGGGAGACCAAGAAAAACCCTACTGAAGATGCCCCTAGTCTCTACATTAAACTGACAAATTTGCCCATACCATAGAATAGGCCATGGGAAACCTTCTATGACAAATAAAGGGATTATGATCCCAAGGTCAAGATGACCTCTGGTTTGAGAAGGATGCTAAGGAACAAAGGTTAGGATGTAGAGAAAATTGAGGCCTATTGGAAATATAGGCAAGAAATTTCCCAAACCACCCACACTTTTAGAGATGTAGATTCAAATGAAAGGTGGGAAGAACTCTGGGATGAGAGGCATCCATCCCTTGCATCTAGACCAGACATGAGCCAAATGCTGACACTTGGGGTAGAACATGTAGCTAGAGTGGGACCAAGCCAACAACCATAGACTTTAGAGCAAGTTGTAGCTATCGTAGAACAACCAAGAAGTGTGGTGTCTTCACCATCACTTGCTTCTCCATCATTGGGAGTCATTGAAGTCCTTGATTCTCCACATGTGCCACTAGCAATAGTAGAGGCAAAAGGGAGAAAAATGTAGCTAGAGGTAGAGACACCCAAGAAGAGAAGGAGGGTGTAGTTCCAATTAGATTCAGAGGAGGAAGAGGAGCCTTCATAGCACCCATCACAAAGCACTACAACTTTCCCCTAGGTAAGTATTACTTCCCCTCCTCCCTCTCAGTCTATTCCTCACCCTGTTGGCATGATGCCTCCACCCAGTTAGATGACACCTCCTGCCACTGCTGCCATTCCCATTTCGCAAGCCACTCCATCATCATCACCTTATGCCCTAACTCTACCCCATTTCTCTCCCCCCATCCTTAGAAAGATGCCCCTATAACTCACCCCTAGCCAAACAATGGCTCTCCAATACAACCTAACATAAGGGTTTCCTTTTGTAGGGGGACATATTACATCTCCTTCCACCTTTCAGACGCAAGTTGATGCTGCTAGAAAGGCAAGAGAGGCCCGGTTGGAGAAGAAGAGGATTAAAGAGAATAAAGTGCCAGTGGTCCCACATTTGAGGTCACAATTTGACCCCATCTAACAATATTTGATGGTGACCCATTTGTCACCCAAAGTTGCTAAGCCGAGTGAGCAAATGTAGCCAAAGGACTATACCATGAATGTAGTGGCTATTGACGTGTCCCTAATCAGGCCCCAAGACAGAGTCGAGCTGCTGACCGAATCCACTTCTACAGTCACAGAAGATTATTTAAAGAAATCAAGAAGATTATAAAAGATGGAGGCTGATTTGGCCCAAGAGAAGGAAAACTATAATAGTTTGGCCAAAGAAATAACTAAGAGAGATAATGAAATAGCCAGTCTGTAGAAACAGTTGCAAGATACTATTTCCCTTTAGACTCAATGGGCAGTCCAGGCCCAAAATGATTCATTGAAGGTAGAGCTCACACTTGCCAAAGATGCAACAATAGCCCTAAGGTGGGAGAATGAAGCATTGCAGGGAAGAGTCGAAGGACTCCAATTATAGGTTACCTAATCACAACAAGGGTTTTTGGAGGAGCAGAATAAGGCTACAGATTTTCAAGCCTATTTCCAAGTAGAGCAACAAAGGACTGCACAACTAGAAATTGAGCTAGCTAATAGGCCAAAAAGTGTTAGAGTCACAAAGTTGGTGAAGGAGTTCTACGTGTCAGCATGGGAGAGGATCTCTTTAGAGATTATCTAGCTTAGGCCATTTTTCACCTTCCTACGCAATGCACAACAATATAGAACACTATGGCCACATTCTCTAGAAGAGTCATAGACTCCCATTCAATGTTGTAGAATCTCTATGACATGATGGATGTAACATTGGTAGCCATAGGAATCCCTGACAAAATGGCCACCATGAAGTGGGTCAATGAGGAGCTTAGTTGTAATACCGTAGCCAATAGTTACAGAGAACATCTCAAAGTCATGAAAAAAGGCATTGGTGAAAAGAGACAACATATTAAATATCTAGTGTGACTAGGCGTTCCTTCCCCATTTCTGGATACAAAGATGGTGCTGATGGTTGATCAAATTGAACCATTGCTATGGGCCAAACAAAGGGATCAAGTAGTTTTCCAAAGCTTGCGGGATGATTCCTCAGCCTCATAAGTCGAGGCTATTTTGATTCCCATTTTTTAGCTAGAATCCAAGCTGAAAGCCATGGTCTAGATCCTACAAACCTTTTCACATAAGGATCTCATTAACTTGGGTCTAGCTTTTGTTAAACTGTAGAGCAAGCAAGGATTATCTGACCATGAGTTATCTATCTACCAGACAACACTGTTGAAGCTGTGAAATTTTGAAATTTTGATCGAGCGAGAGTCAGGTTCTTTTTGAGTAGGCTCAAAAGTCCTAGTGGTCTCCAATAACTATAGAGTAATTTTTACTCTATGTCATATTTAATTTATTTTTGATTCAAGCGCTAAAATTTTGGTTCTTGTACACCTTAGACGTAGCGATAGAGTTTTGGAATAAAGGATAGGTTCATTTTTGCCTAAGTGTTAAAGTGCAGTAGATGCTACCAAGTGTCACCCTCCAAGCATGGGTCTTTTTCCCTTTCTTGTTTCCTTCATCTCATTTTTACCCAAGTATCAAGTTCAAGTATATGTGGCCAAGTGTCACCCTCTAAAACACAAAGTCGGCCAGCTGGCATCCTCCGAGGCCCTTTTTATAACTTTTTAGAGAACTACAGATCATGCCGTGTACCCAGTGGTAGTTAAGTAGAATGTACCATGTGTCAGTATTTTTGAAGCATTAGAGACACCCACATTTCATTCTACCTTTTGGAAAATACTTTCAATGAGCTAAAGTATTAAGGAAGCAAAAAGTGCTAGGTGGTAGGTGCGGAAGGAACTAAACTACCTTTTTGAAGAAGCAGCAGAAGTCACCACGTGTCGACATTAGAGGAACTTTGGTTCAATGCATAGAGGCATAATTTTAATTTGTGTAAGTGCTAAAGTGTAGTAGAGGCTACCATGTGTCACTCTATGAGTCCCTTTCTGCTTCATCCCCAGAGAAGGCAGAAGGCAACACATACCCATAGACAGAGAAGTAGGAAGTGCCATGTATGTTCCTAGGAGCAGCGGAGATTGCCACATGTCAATTTTTGAGAGACCATCTTTGAGCCTAATCACTAAATGAAGGTTGTGGTGGGTCCCAGATGTTATTTCAAAGGACTAAGGAAATGGACTGTGACAGGTGTCGAAGGTGAAGCCTTCCTGAGCCAAATATAGAGAAAGCAGAAGCGGTCAAGTGTCATTCTTTAGTGCCTCCTAGACAATAAAGAGGATTTTCATATACTGACTAAGTGTCCTCTTCTATTTCAATAGAACAGAGTGTCTATCTATTTTTTATAGCAAGGATGGAAGGAAACTCAGTGAGAGTTATTCTAGGTAGATAGAACAGTGCACCGGGTAGATTTTTGGGGCTTGCAGGCATTGAATGCACTGTTTGTTTATCCCCTATAAGCAAAGGTAGAGTAGACAGTTGAGTGGCCAAATAGGTGATGGGATGAGGAATTTTAGGCATGAAGAGAGGTACTAGACAAGAATCGCCATTCCATAGTCAGGGCAATTCTTAATAAGACTAGGATGCATCCAAGGCATTGAATGTGCCATCTATTTTGTCCCCTGTGAGTGAAAGATGGAGTAGATTTACATGGGAAAGAGAGTGATGTAAAGAGACATCTGAGGCTATATATAATGGATTATAAAATCAAGAAAAGGAGGGGATTTTTCTCATAGTTTTAGACTTTCAGAGTTTTTGACTGATAATATCATTTGCTTTTGTTTCATTTTCTTGAGTTGAAAGGTTTATATGATTGTGTGTGTTTTTGCATCTTTTGTATGACTGGAAAATTCAATAAGAGGATTGAACACTATGCCTTTGTTGATGTTATCTATGTCATTTGCAAAGTAGTCTATACTGTAGATTTTCTAGTGTTGTGATTAGAAATGTTATTTGCTTTTGTCTCATTTTTTGGAATCTAAAGTTATACATAACTATACATGACTTTTGTGCCTCTTATGTGATTGGAAGATTATATTAAGAAGATCAAACACTATGCCTTTGTTGACAATTCTTGTATCTCAGGAAAAAAACTTCCCTGTTATGAGCCTCTATTTTTGTTATTCCAATCTTTCACAATGATCATGCACTTGTCTGCTCTTAAATGTAATTGAGTCCTATAATAGTTTCACTGTACTCAATTTAGGATTAGGATTACACTCAGGCACATCACCATAGTTAGGTTTAAATTCCTGCATTCACATTTTTATCTAATTTCCTATCCCTTTCCCCAACACTTGATACCAAAGAAGAGACCAGATTCTCTAAAATCTTGAGGTTGTTTCAAGCCGCATCATCCCACAGCTTGAAACTTCCCATTGTTGTTGATTAAGATCAAACACAGTTTTAAGACATCAACAAAAGTATCCCAAGGGAGGATAACATCATGGTTAAGTAGGTTCATTTGTTGGGAGAGGATTTTGAGAGGGAGATATTGAACTTTGAGCTCATCTTTAAAGGGAGTTTGAATTGGCCAATAAGGCATTGAGGTAATCCATCATGGAAAGGGAAAATAAAATGTATAAACCCACTTCTCCAACTTGAAATCAAAGTGCCAATCCCAAAGGAACTACAAGTTTCCTAGACATATCTTTCACCCCTTCATCAGCCTCTCATCCCATAAGCTATCCTTGAACCCACCTTACCTAGATGAAAAGATGTGATGGAAGCTCATGAGGAAAATAACAAGTCATTTTTAAATGGAGAAGTTGTTAGGGAAGATAAATTTGGAGCCATTCATCACCCTTCCACCCCTCCTCAAGATACCACTGAATCCATCCTTCCACCCCCTCTAATTGATCAAGGTTGCCTTCCTAATATGGATAATTACCTTGTTACTTGGGAATCCCCTTTGGCTTTGCTTTATATTTTTGAAGTGCCTAAGGTTGATGTCACTAATAGGCAGGATGATATTGAAATATCATATTGGATTGAGGATGAAGAAGGGATGAGTGATGGTGAGGAGAAGTCAAGTTGTGAGGATATGAAAGAAAATTCCCCTTGTGTTGGGAAAGATGCATTGGAACAAGTTCTCTTGGACTATAAATGACCTTTTTCATCTCTCATTTTCGTGATCTAGGACATACAAATGATGATGACCTATGGAAAATATTTTAGAGAATATTTAATGAAGTTTAAGCTCTCAAAGAACCTACAAATCCCTTAGAGCTAACTGGTCATGGCAAGGAAGAAAATGTGGCTTAAAAGGTAGACATGTGGCAGATGTACATATAAATGTTCCAAGAGTATAAGGAGGATGAAAATACCAAGCTCTTAGACAATAAATCTCAATATAGGATAAATAAAATACATGTTGAAGAACAACATCATGGAGAGAGCCTAGATCATAATAAAGCAATCTATGATGATTTTAGGCCTTTAGAAGGTAACTTGGAACTTGTCTCTACATCCACCTATGCAAACACCTACAAAAATCTTCATGAGGAATGAAATAAATAAACACCTTCAAATGGTTATGATATAATTATCCTTTAAGAGTTTGAATATATTATGAGAATGGAAAAGAATGACTAGATCCTTCAAGGATATATGAACTTGTAACAAGCTACTCCATACATGGATTTTCATATTTATCATGTTATGATGAAGTGGCAGTAGCTTGAGGCATGATTTGAGGTTCATGAGGAACTTTCCTACTTTTAAAATACATGGGATATGGCTCCATTAGATTATGAACAAAGACAAATAGCAAAGAGGAAGCAAGAGTAATCTAATAACCCATCTAAAAACAAGCATGCCTGACACCCTCACTCATCTAGTGAGTAAGGAGGCCTAATATACTTCCATTTTGATCTAGGAATGGAGGTATGAGCAATATAAATGTAGATATTTGTTTCCTTTCTGATATGTTTTGTTTTCCCTAAGTGATTAGTAGCACATGTGTGTTTGCTTTTGTCTTTGTTGTGTTTTTCTTTCCTTTGTGTGTTTGAGGAAATCAATGGTTGTCTTGTTGATCAAGGATTGAGTCAATGGTAATGATATATTTTTTGTTTCCATACTTATATGACTCCATAATCCCAATGGTATACTAAGGCTACTGGTCTAGTTAGTATAACATGCATACTACCTCTATGAGTCACCAATTTGTTGACCAATTTTGACTTTTAGGTCAAAATAGGGCACCCCTAATTAAAAAATTCATTTTTAGGTATATTATGGCGTCTAATATATTGTCATAAGGTGTTTTATAGGTCATTTAATGCCTCTTAATTTTATATTAACCTTAGTCACTCATTTCATTAGCCTATCATGTCATTTGGGGTCATTTCAATGGTCTAAATGGTGAATTTAATGCTTTGTACAAGTTTATTGCAATTTTTGCAAGTAAAATAATATTATGTCACTTCTAATGTGTCCTTATAATTCTTATTAATTTGACATAACTGAATAAATGGTAGGTTGTTCAGACAAAAGGTAGTTTTCTTGGCCAAAGAGAGAGGAATGGGCACTTGTACAACTACCTTGGGAAGTGTGCCACTCAAAAAACATGGTGGTGTGATGTTTAAAATCCCAAAATTTAATATCCACAATTTGTTTTCAGTTTTATCACAAAAAAATTGCATCTGTAACTCATTTTTCTCCCTTTTCCTCTTGGCATGCAAAGAAAGGTCAAATTCAAGTGCTCAATGTAGGCTGTACAATTTGAATTGAAGGAAATTATATTGGGGGTGGATATTGATTTGAGTTTAATTAACATACATAATAATAATTTTAAATTTTGTGCCTCCTCATTTATGAACAATCTTTAACAATCCAAATAGCCTTTTGTAGAATTGCATCCAAGAGGGGTAGATTTATGTATTTGTTTTAAGTTTTTAGAAATCCTTGGAGATATGTGGTCTTGATAGGATGCTTTTATTCTAGAATAAATCTTTATCCATGATATTTTAAACATCTAAAACTTCATTCTTCATTTCTTTTGATGGATTTTTCAAATGGTGCTAGTTTCATGTAGTTTACAAAGCTGAGTACAGGTCCTAAGTTTTTCCAATGTCCAAAGAGCTTCATGGTCATGATAATGTGCTCAAGGTTAATACACAAATATATATTTCATGTTTTCATCTTTTGGGAGTTCCAATTAACACCTTTACAAATCCAAATTTCCCATCTTTACCTTGTCTATTGCCTTGTCACTTTTAATCAAGTTGTTCTTGTTTCATGGACGTTGTATGGATGTGAGAAAGTTGGGAGAACATGGTATAATTCATGTTTTATCTTCTATAATACCCCAAAGGTTATTAATTTTCATTCTTATGAAGTTATAAGGATAACAAAGCAAGAATCCTTCTTCAAAAGAGTGAGTTGTCATTTTGGGTTCTCGGTCCCAAAAGTGACCAAACAGAGGTCCTAAGGGTTTTTTGAGGTGATATATGTCACGATAAAAGATGATATTAATGATTTTTTTTTTGTTTTTTATTGTATCCCTATCCTCCAAGAGTAACCATTCCAAGTTTAAATATCAAATAAGGAATGGAGGATGGTTTTTGAAGGCCTCAAAATTGTCATAAAATCACTAATTTATAACAGTGATATCTACAGGAAGATTACAAAAAAAATGACCTTGTTTTCAATTTGGAGAGTCCTAAGTGATTTCATCATGTAAAATTCATTAAAAATTGTTCAAATAATTAATCCTAAGCTATTTTTAAGAAGTTAAAGTTGATTTTGGTGTTTTGACCTCCCAATGCAAGCTCTCAATCCACATAGGGGTCTAAGATGCCTAAAAATATAGTCAACATGTGATACAGATAATGAGGTTAAAGTTTATGAAATTTGAGCTTGGTTTAGATATTCAAAATTTATATAGGTTCCATTAGAGTGTTATGACCTAAATAAGGCCATATAAATTTTTGTAAACACCTATATCCAAGGCTTAAATCCTTGTCAAAATGCACAAACATGACTGTGATAGACTTGGTTGACAATGAGACTAAAGTTTAGAATTTAGAGTAGTTAGAATCCTTAAAGTAAATATAAAGTGAAAATTAGTGTAATGTGACCTCAAAGGTAACATTTTAAACCTAAACACAAAATTATCAATGTTTAGAAATGGCCAAAATATGCTCAAAATAGGGGTAGGACTGTCTTAATCTAGCCAGGTAGACAAGGTTTGCTAAGTTGGAAACCTAAGTGTGGATAATGTGGTTTGAGGGATTTTATGTGAATATAAATGCATGAATATGATAAAATTACCTAAAGTATAATGAATTAATTTCCAAAAACCATATGGAACCAAGTTAAAAAAACCACTAAATGGGGGTGAAATATAGACTGCTACAGTCAGGCAGGGGTATGCCAAATGAAGGACTAAAGCATGGTTTGATGCATTATTGGAAAGGTTTATAGGTATATACAGGTAATATAGGTGGTATATAATCTTAAAAACATTAAAATTTACCGAAAAAACCAGCAAAACATCAAATAATATCCTACAATAAGGGCTTAAGGGGCTGTCCCAGTCCTAAATGAGCAAGGTCCTAGTTTTGAGAATAAGAGACAAGTTGGTACAAGAGTTGAGACTAGTTTTGGAAAATGGTGAATGACCAATAAAATAGGATTTTTAAAACCATAAATTAGGTTTTAATTTTGTTTCAAATCTCCAAATATCTCAATAACACCTACAGCCAAGCATAAAGCAAGTTTTCCCCTCTTCTAGGCATTAGAAGCAAAATTCATGTTTCCCAAGAGTAAGAAGGTGTTTTAAGGAGAGATAATGTTGAATATGGTTATAAAATATCATGGGTATAATTATTAACCAATAAAATTACACAAAAAATCTCTAACCAATCCATTTATCTCCTAGTACAATCCATCCCTTACCCACCTCAAACTATGCTTTCCCCAAAAGTCTACCTTGGAAAAATGGAGATTTGGAGGACCAAATGGAGGAGTTGGGTGATATAATTTGGTAAATAGTACCATTTGTACTGATATAACGTGATAAAATAATAATATTGTATTATATAATAGGGAAATCACTCAATTTGTAAATCTCATATCAGGGGTAGCTTTGGTGTGCATGAAGGTTCTAATTTTGGGGAAAATGATGAAATGTTGAACCATAAGGATATCAAGGGAAAATTTATGATATTATAATCTGAAGGGGACCTTAAAAATCTATTAAACATTATTATAATGTATATAAGTGTACAATTTTTAACAACCAAGGAGGTTTGCATGCATACCTAGTGGGAATCCTTAGGCCTAAAGGCCCAACTGAGGGTCATATACATTTATGGAATTTTCCATGCCATAAAATTTGTTTTAAAATTTTTTCATGGGTATGAAATATTTTTTGGATTCATCAGAGGTCAAATAAATCCATTGGAGTGTCAATTTGAGTCTCAAATTACAAGGATGCCTATTGGCAAGGTCTAGGCCTAGTGCCAAACAAGGGTAAGTTTTCACTTTTTGATCTTGAGGACATAATAAAATGATGGGAAAATGTTTGTGGGATTAATATACAGGTTTTTTATCCATTTTGTTTCAAATAAATTCCTCAAGAAGCTATTTACAGGCTTTGGGGCTGCCAAACCCTCACAAAATGCACTAAATGGCATGAATGGTCATCTTTGAATGCGCATATCTTTCATTAGCCTTTGCATGGGACCTAGATATGTTCATGTATATTTTAGGGGGTTCTTAAGAATCTAAAAGTTCCATTTGGAGATAGTTTCAATGTTAGACCTTTATGAACAAAGGTTAAGAAGGATGGTCACTCTAAAACCCTCTTTAAACCTTGTTCGAGACCTAGAGATGAAAATGAGCCTAAAATTTCCACCAAATGGAGGAATTTTAACCTAAGTTATGAATATAAGTTGTTTAAAACTCCATTTTTATCACATCCATGTGATGTTTTTGTATGGAACTATATAAATTAGAGGAAAATAGGGCTTCTTTTGAAAATTTTCTATGGTGTGTAAGCTACATCAATATTTAGGAGATGAAAAAACTTTGGGAGGAATATTTAAGCTTTATATAACTCCAAAAATTCAACTCATCTCTTTATTCAACCTATAAGTGCCACAACCAAGCCCTCGCTTTCAGCTAGTCTAGTGAGCTAACTAGTGAACACATGGGGAAAATAGAAAATATTTATTTGGAGAGACTTTTAAGGCTAATTGTAACTGATGGTATGATAAATAATTCAAATTAATTTCTCCTATTTTATGGATCATATTGTAGAGATGAAGAATTTTTATATGCCAAGTGTGAAGGGTGAAGGGAAAGAGCTATTTTGAAACTACAAAGTGTGATCATGCATGGCCAAGATGATAGGAAGGATCATAAACCTCCCCAATTCATGTGAGGTATTATTTGCAACCCATCCTACTCATATTAATCATTAAAATTTATTAGTTGTATATTTTGGGTAGTTTTGTAAGACCAATCATAAGGGGCAATTCTCTATGCATAGTAAAGGAGTTTCTTGACTATTTGTATGTCCTAAATAATTATAGATGATATTTGTCACTATTGACATGGATTATCTCAACCTATCCATATACCTTATGAATTTTTAACTAATTTTATCAAGTGACACATTTCCAAGTGACTCTTGGACTTCCCTTCTCTCTACCTTCACATTTTTTCTATAAATTCTGGAGTTTTGGCTATCGTATGGATCTCTACACTTGGGTAAGGAAAATACCTACCAAAATTCTGTCTTTAATAAATAAATATATATTTTTTAACTCATTCAATAATTCTATAATTGTATGTGATGGTTGTGGTCTTGTGCAAGTGTATCTTAGCTTACCTTCACATGTCAACTTTCTTAGTACCTTGTGAATTCAAAGACTTCTCTTTGTAGGTCAACAAGAAGTATCAAATGGATTTGTAGGTGTAGTGAATATATCACTAAATAGTGTGTCTTATAATTCATATTGTCTAAGTCTTCCTATCCTAAGCCAATTCTAAAACCCCATGTTGAAACATTGATGCAAGAGGGAAGGTTGTCATTAGATGGAGTATATGTTAGGCTTCTCTTGGTTCAAAGTGAATGGTAAAGAGTGTGAGTAGAGAAAATATTTTGGTACATAACCTCAAGTATAATAGGTTTTATTTAAATTATTCTAACTCTTTTCATCCCCCCAAGTTTTTATTAGTAGAAATGTGAGCTTAAATGATGTATCAAGGGGAGGTAGCCCCTAATCTAGAGGTGGTTCTATTGTGTCACTTGAGTGAGGAGAAGCTTGTACCATATATTAATAAAGTTAAATCAAGTGAAAATATTAAATATATATGTTTTTGATCTAATTGGATGAAAATAAAACCATTAAAAACCCATGTTAGTCTTCAATGTGTAAACAAACATACTAGGCATGGCTAGGCCTAGTGTCTAAATGAAGAGTCAGTCACACTTATAGCATTGGATATGAGTTAAAACCTATTGATACATGTTCATAAGGTAATTACAAGTGTGTTTCACCTTCTAATATATATATATATATGAATCAAAAATAAATCCTTTTTGAAACCAAAACCAATTCAGACATGTAAGGAACAAGAAAACAAGCTTGATAAGGTGATTTCAAGTGCTCATTTATCTCTTGATGCTTTTCGTGGAGGCCAATGGAGTTTAGGTATTTTAATATGGTCTCTAAAGATCACTTTTTTGGATTTTTGTTTTAGGTTTGATGTCATAGCTATATGAACAAAGCTTAAGAGTCAAAAGAGGCCTAAAACCATTGCAAACCCTCAATCATGACCTAATTGGGGAAATAAATTTGGATATATATTATAATGACATATTTTTCTCATGAAATTTGTTGGAACTTACAAAGGAATCCCTAAATATACTCCCCATATTTTTTGGTTGTATATAATTGTATATACAAGGTATAAAATATGATTTTATTGATAGTTTTGTGCATTATGTAAGTTATATGAGGAATATAAACATGAAACCAACTTTGGGATAAATATTAAGACTTTTGATAACTCCCCAAGTTAACTTAATGTCTAAAAAAAATCATAGGTTCGTCAATAAGAGCTCTAATCTCAGCAAATCAAAACTGGAATAGTGGACAACCTAGTAAGAAGGGTGGAAACTTCATGTGATATGATTTTAAGGTGTCCCTAATGCCTCTAAGGACATGAAGGGTATTGAAAGGTTTAATAAACTTTTTCCCATGTATTTTCATGAGAAAATGAAGCCAAATTTGAGGACAAATGTGTAGGGTGCATGAAAGAGCAATTTTTTGGACTATAGATGATGATGGCTCATTCCTAGATGATTCTAAAGAAAGAAGCCTACAACTAATAAATAAAGAGGAATTTCTAAAACCCTTCCCATTCATACCAATAATCATACTTGTCCCTAATTAGTATTGGGATGTTCAAATAGGGATAATCATGAAGGTATTTTTTTGAGCTAGAGTGAGGAGATTTATTCCACTTTGTAAGAGTTTGATGACTTAGATGGACACTTGGTATTACTAGCCTTGAATTTTTCATCACACATCATCTTCTCATACATAATTAAGTAATTATATCATATTAAAAAGTGTCCTTGTGACCCTTGGGCTTATCTATTCTCCTCTCTCTCTTAATCTCTATAAGAACTAGCCATTTTGGCCATTGTAACTTATGCTCCACCTAAGTATGGTGAAACCCTTCTCATTTGTATACCATTTAATCTATAATACTACTAAATTTTACCTATTCATCACTATTATTAGAGTGTTTTACTTGAATTTTGGATCTTTCTTAGTGAAGGCTATGGATTATTTAGCATGTTGTTTCATTCTTTCATTTTATTTGTAGTTGGAAAGCTTTTTCTTGTAGGGCATGTGAAGTGTTATAAGAAATATCAAGGTTTGAGAGAGTTAGTCTATCAATTAGTACCATACAAGGCCTCTTGTATATTACTCTTATCTTTTCACATTCATCCATAATGTCATCATGTAATATTGATGTGAAAAGATGCAAATTTAAGGAGTACATTTGGTTAGTCCTTTGTTCTCATGTGTAACATGTTTCTAGTTGGAAGTCATCATATTATTTAGTGTATCACCTCCTTTATAATTATTTGCTTTCAATTATCTCTCTCCCTTTTCTCCCCTAAATTTTAGGTGTAATTTCAATCCAAATTGGTACATCAAGAGAGATAGCCCTATCTAGAGTTTCACCTCATCCTTAGGATACCCAAAAGCCTAGAGGTGTTTCCATTTTGCCACTTGGATGAGGAAATCATAAGCATCTCTTAAAATGATGAAAATCCAAGTGATAAAATTTTTTATCATGCATAGTGGGACTCTTAGTCCAAGAGGTTGAAAGATTTTAGGTTTTATCTTTAAATAACCAACCTTTGGAGGTATATATCAAAGCATCAATGGCAACTCTAACGATACATTAGATAGTGAAGTATCCAAATTTTCCTTTTTGAATATTGTTAATAGCATTTTTTTTTGTGTTTTTTCTTTCAATGATATTTCATGGCTAATTTTTGTGTTGATATTTGTCTTACACAAGTTGGTGAGACATTTCAATCTTATCCCATTCTATATCAACAAGAGAAAGTTCTTAATCAGCCCTATCATGAAGTATACCATCTTCACAATGAAGTGTAACATCCCATTAATGAAGTATATCAGTCTTATATCCAGCCTTCTTAGTATCTTGCTTCTCCTAGTCAACTTAGCCACTTCTCAAGGCAATCTATTTCTACCTTCAAGAAAACACTCTTGGGTTATGAGAGGTATATGTTAGATCTTAACACACAAAGGGGATGTGGTCAAGAGGTTATTATTAATATTATTCATAATGTGAGATATTCATTATATCTTATCAAAAGAGAGTGGGCACCTATTGATAGTGACAATTGGCAAAGGCTCACAAGTGAGATGCTAGATGTGAGTGGCTTGGTTTCTTCCTTAGAGGATAAGATAAGAATTCATGAAAGGTAGCCTCACTAAACCTATCAAACTTCATATCCACTTATCCAAGATTTATATCAATCTTATTTTAACCCTATTCATGAGCCTAATCAATCTTACCAAAGTCATCCTTTTCCCCATTAGTTTGAAGAGAAAGTTGAGAAGAGAAACCTTATGTTCGAAGCTAATCTTGATAGGTAGATAGATTTGGATAATATACATATGCAATAGATAATGTTAGTATAAAAGGAAGTGGATTTAAATTACACATTTCCCTCTCACATTTTAACCCCATCTCAAGGAAATACCTCTAAATATGACATTTTGAGTTGGAGACAAGGTGGAGAGTCCAATCCTAAGGAGATTCCAAGTTTATTGAAAACTACAACTAGTCCTCAAGTTACATCACTACCTAAAAATGAGAATCGTAATCCTAAAATAATAATATATAATAATATAGTGGATTCATGGGGAAATAAATAAGATAAATTCCTTGATAAAGAGTGTGAGCTTAAAAAAAAACTTGATCCTATGCAAGACCCTCCCACCCTACCTTAAGAAACATCTTGCCCTTTATATGAATCCACTTATATTCATCATCTTGATGATTATGCATATCAACTTCAGGAGAGACATTTCAAAGAGAACCTAACTAATAAAATTGAAGATTTAGAGTCAAGGATGAAGCTACTATGTCAAGGTGTGATGGAAGGTTTGTACCTAGAAGAAGATCATATGCCTAAACACACCCCATCCACCCTTCCTCAAGATATTTATCAAGATAAATTAGATGTGAATGAAGTGATTTTTAAGTGAAAAGAATAAATTCATGTTTTTTTATCCCAATTTATTCCTCCCTTACTCAATATCTTTCAAAAGAGCCTCTACATTTCATTCTCACCCTAATTTTGAGCCCTATGTTCTACTTCTACTAACTAGTTCATCTTGTCCTCATATTATCACCCTTTTCCTTGATGGACATATGGTATGGTAACCTAGAGAATATCATTTTTCTTAATAATTTCATAACTCTTGATTGAATAAATATTACCTCCTTGGTAACCTCATTTGGCTAGGTCACTTGATTTCAAGATGCCTAGTCTTGGCATCACCATGAAGGAAAAATAGATGGAATATCTTTTAGCCCTTAAAGAAGACTCTACATCTGATAAAAAAGTTGTGGATAATCATCTCAAGTATGAGTATGAATGTGATATTATGGATGTATAATAATTTTAAGTCTTTCCCAAAGAGGTTACAGACCTAAAAAACTCTCTTGAGACCAATGTGTAAGATTTTATTCTTGAAGGTGGCCTAATACCACAACCTGATCTTGAATCACCATCATATACAATAGAGATTGAAAAACATTAGTTATATGGCATCATACATCAAGAATACAATATTGAAGAGGTAGTGGTTCTAGATGATAAAGAGGATAAGGATGATTGGTAGATGCAAATGGAGTTCTTTCAAGGGATTGAAGAGCTTTACCAAGTTGAGAATCAAGTCCATGGCAAGGTGAAGAAAGAGGCTTCCATGGAGGACAATGATGAATATTTGGAATAATATTCAAAGATAATTGATGATATAGAATAATTTGTAGCTAAGAGGAAGCCCAATATTATTTAGAGCACTATGGAAGTCAAGAAGGCATGCCTTATTGAATCACTGTTTGAGGTTGTAATTAAGGATCCATATGAGAATGTTGAGACTGTTTGGATGAAAGAAGAATAATTTTACATTGTAGACCTATTTGAAGATGGCCTACTTGAAAGCATGGAAATTGAGGTGCCAAGAAATAGGTTTGATCAATTAAGTGTTCAATCTAATGAGCAACATACTTGGCATAATGATTCATCTCATGAAGAAAGAGATGCAAGAAAATTTCCTTTCGATCCTAGAAAGATAGGTATGCTTCATTTTTAGTTTTATATAGTTGTTTGCTTCATATTTTTCCTAAGTGCCTTGAGCACATGTGTGTATCTTGTTAGATTTATTTTGTGTGTGTCCTTTACTTTGTGTGGTTGAGGTAGTCAATTAGTTGTCTTGTCTTGGTCAAAATTGTGGTCAATGGCAAAATGTCTCCTTGTTTGTCTCAGACTGTAGATGACTCCTAAATCCAATGAACTAATAATGCTACTAGTCTAGTTAGTATAGTAGGCATGCTAACCCTATGAGTCACCAATTTGTTGACCAAATTTGACTTATAGATTGAATTGGGGACCCTATAGGTAAAAAATTGGATTTTAGATGTTTTAGGGGTCTAATATAGATTTTAAAAGGTGTCTTATAGGCTAATTGATGTCATTTAATTTTATAATAACCTTGGTCATTAGTCATTTTGGTCCTTTTAATCATTTTGGGTCATTTTAAGGTCAAAAAAGGTGTATTTGATAACTTGTGAAGATTTCTTGGGAATTGCAAAAATTGAAATAGATGAAATCACATCCCATGTATGCTAATAGGTCTTAATCAACTGACATGACTGAAATGTGGTAGGTTCTTCAGAAGAAAGGATAGTTATCTTGAGAAAAAAGGAGAGTTTAACACTTGTAAGACTCATGGGGAAGTGTGCCACATGGGCTAAGGTTCTAATATGACTTTTCATCTTCCCTAAATACATATCAGTGCTTGACACACTCTATAAGTGCAATTTTTGGCCCAAAACCATTTTGCTTATTTTTTACCCTTTTTAGCAAAAAAAGCAATCTTCAAGTTTGTACTTAGTATAGAGAGTAGGGTAGGTTTCAAACCAAAATAATTTGGGAGGTGAATTTAAAATAAAAGGAATTAATTTACACATAAAGAGTTTAAATAATGATGACCTGTGCTTCATGAACCATTCTCTTGAAGTTGACTGTGTTTTTTGCCTGCTAGTCTATGTACCCTATAGGTTTTGTTCCATTTTTGGCAAGTCCATATAAATTTTTTTTTGAGGTTGATTAAAAATTATTTTTAAATCATAATTAAATTATTCCCATTCTTAATTTCATATTTCGAAGTTTTGGGATGAGTCAAGTAGCTTAAATTTACAAGAAGATACACCTTTCTAAATTATAGGCAATTTTTCATCATTTTTAAGAACTTCACACTTGTTCAATATTTCATAGGATTGTGATAGTTATTTTCCATTTTAAAATTCTATTTTTATTCCCCTTTACCCTTAAATATCATTCTTTAAGATAATTATATATGAAGGTGTAGTGATTAACATCATATAGTGAACTTTTGCTCACGTTTACTTACAGTCATGGTGAAGTACATACATGAAACATGTTTGGCATGTTCACAAGGATGTGTTTAAGGTTTAAATTCTTGGTGTACCATTTAATATCATGAGGTAGGGATTCAATTTTTCATTTGATGTAAGATAGAAGGACTATGATGTCATGTGTAATATTTTCATTCAGTTTGCCATTGACAGGTGCCTACAAGAGTTTTGAAGAATTGAAACATGATATAAAAACCTTTCTAAAGTTTTTTATACCATGATATAGTTTTTGATGCCTTGGAAGAGCATGTATTCTGGTCATGAGTTAAATATAATGATTTATACCTACATTTCCATCTTCACTACCTACAAACATGAAATATGCATCTACAAGTGGCCTTAATAGAGAGAAAGAGCCATATATAGAAGTTAAAACATGCGTAAAAACATTTACTTGAAGTCTTGAAGTACTATATAAAGCATGGAAGACATATTTGAATGGATAGGTTGGAAAATAAATGTGTAAAATATCTTCAAAAGATCAAATGACCAATTTTGGGATCAAATCCCCAAAAAAGCAAAATAGAGGTCTAGGGGTATTTTGGAAGGAGCATAGAACAAGGTTTCAATAGATTTTAAGGCATAATAATGGATTGATTTTATATATATATTATATTAAAATACCTTATCATAGTTTTAAGGGTAGAAATCAAGAGGAAAATGGTTGTTTGAGACCTTGAAGTTACCCTAAAAGACATTGAAATCCTGCACTAGCATCTACAGTATTGAAATTGTGAATGGTCTTTTGACATCTTAAGAAGAAATTTTAAAAAAATATCATGGTTATAATGGTTTCATTGGTTGAATTTTGTTCCAATATACATGATAAGAATTAATAATATTCTATGGTATGGTGTTTTATGTTCATGGACACCTACAGGTGTCTCTTGCTACAAGAAATGAACACTTATAACCAACTTTAAGTGACTGAGAAAGACAGTGACCTAAGTATGGGGTTTTGAGAGTTTTTTATCCATTAAAATTAAATGAAGGTAAATTAAAATAATATTTGGATTTAAATTTTCAATAAAATAATCTACACATCATAATCAAGGCCTAGACCATACACACACACCTATGGGCAGGATCTAATTGGTTTCAACATAGTCATTTACCTATGATAGGTCTTATGAGCATTTCAACCTCCAATGTGATGATATATACAAGTTGGGTGAGTAAAAAATTTAAAACCATGGTAAATTATCTTATAATATTATCATAAGACTCATGACCAATGAAAATCAACACATATAGGGTTTGGTCTTCCTCAACATAGTTCACTGTGTTGACTGAGCAGGCAGGGAGCAAGTAAATTAGGTTCTTGAGGTGCCAATAGTGATAATATTTAGGTAAGTGATTTTTAAAAACACCATATGAACCTAATGGAAGATTATAATGTCTTATAATTTGTATTCATGATCAAGAAGTGCATATACACCTACAGGTGTGATGTTTTGAGGAAACATAGTCAAGAATTGGAAGGCAACCTTAAGAGTTCAAGTGCATGAGTATTTAATGAGAGGTTGGAGGGATAAGTGGGGAATATAATAAATTAATTATGGTAATTATTTCCTAATGTATCCTTAATACATTATAAAACCAAAATGTATAATATCCCAATCAAGCAAATGCAGTCCATTCCTTGCAACCCTTCACGGTCCTTTTGCCTAGAAACCAGTTTTGGAACTTGAAGCTTTGGAAGGTCATATGAGATGAAAAATAGATAATTTTTTTCCATAGGATCATTAAAAAATATATAAAATCATAAAATAATTTGTTTATCAATAAAAATAGGGGAAGTGCCCTTTATTTTGTCTTAGATAAAGGGCAAATCCCTAGGTGCACAAAACCTACAACTTTGAGGAAGGAATATTAAATGGTGAACCAAAATCACATGGAAAAATTAATAAAGTGTGATGAGTTTTAATACATATATTAAATAATATAAAACCCATAATTAAGAGATGAATCTTAACAGGGTGTCCTAGACCATCACATTTGCAATCAGGCTTAGTAAGCAAAATTAAGGCCTAGAAGCCAAAAGAAAAACCATTCAAATTTATAATATGGAGTGATTATTATAGAATATATAGGAATGTTTAATTCATAAATATATATGTTTTTTTAATCTATTTAGAGGCTAATAAAACTAAAAAAAATCATGTTAGGCTTCAATGTGTAAACAAACATACTAAGAATGGCTAGTCGTAGTGTTCAAATGAAGAGTCAGTCACACTTATAGAATTGGATATGAATTAAAACCTATTGATAAATATTAGTAAGTTAATTATAGGTGTTTTTCACCTTATAATATGTATAATAATCACAAATAATTCCTTTTTTAATCCAAAAACAACGTAGACCTGTAAAGAACAAGAAAACAAGCTCGATAAGGTGATTTCAAGTGCTCATTTATCTGTTGATTATTTGTATGGAGGCCAATGGATTTTATGGAGGTTAATAAGGTCCCTAAAGATAATTTTTTTGGAATTTTTTTTCAAGTTGGATGTCATAGCTTTATGAACAAAGCTTATGATTCAAAATAGGCCTAAACCCTTACAAACCCTCAATCAGGACTTGATTAGAGAAATGAAGTAGGATAGATATTATAATGAAATATTTTACTCCTAAAATTTTATAAACCTTAAAAATGACTGCCTCAAGATACTCCCCATGCTTTTTTGTTATACAAAATTGTATGGATATGGTATAAAAGAAGATTTTCTTGATAGTTTTGTATATTATGTAGGTTCGAGGATGAGTCTAAAGATGAAACAAACTTTGGAAGAAGTATTAATAATTTTGGTAACTACTAATTTTAATTTCATGTCATATAAAAAAATCCTAAGTGCCTCAATAGGAGCTTTCATCTTAGCCAATCAAAACTAGCATAGTGGACAAGCTAGTGAGAAGGGTAGAAAATTTCAATGAGCTGATTTTAAGGTGTCCCTATTTACTATAAGGACATGGAAGGTATTTACAGGTGTTATCAACTTCCTCCCATGTATTTTAATGAGTAACTAAATCCAAAATTGAAGATAAGTGTGTAGGGTGCATGAAATAGGAGTTTTTTGGAGTGTAGATGATGATGGATCATTCCCAAATGATTTTAGAGGACTAGGAATATAACCAATGTATGGAGAGTAATGTATGAAACCATTAAACATAATTATAATAATTATACATATCCATAATTAGTTTTGGGATGTTAAAATAGGGCTAATAATGAAGATAGTTTCTTTGAGCCAAAATGAGGAGTTTTGTGCCACTTTGAAAGAGTTTGATGACTTGGATGGAAAATTGAGATTCCTAAACTTGAATGGTTATTATGACATCCTCTTATCATGCATAAGTAATTTATTCTCTCATGTTTACAAGTTTCCTTGTGACCCTTTGGCTTTTCTCTTCTCCTCTCTCTCTGAAGTTCTATAAGAACTAGCTATTTCGGCCATTATAACTTATGATCTACATAAGTATGTCGAATCCATAATCATTTGAATAATATTTGATCAATAATAATATTTATTTTTAAATATTCATGACTATTCTTATTGTGTTTTACTTGAATTTTGGATCTTGCTTATTGAAGACTATAGATTCCTTAGCATGTTATCTCAGTTTTGAATTCTATTTGTAGTTAGAAAGCTTTTTGTTGATGGTGTGTGAAGTGTTATAAGAAATTAAAATATTTGAGTGAGTTATTATATTAATTATTATCATTCAAGGCCTCTTGTCTAGTCCTCCTCTCTTTACACATTCATCCATAACCTTATAATGTAACATTGATGTGAGAAGATGCAGCTTGCAGGAGTGTATGTTTGATTAGTCCTTTCTTATCATGTGTATCATGCTAATAGTTATAAGTAATATTATTATTTGGTGTATTACCTCCATTAAAATAGTTTGTTTTCATTTATTTCTCTCCCTTTTTGACCCCAAAGTTTAGGTGCAGTTGTAATCCAAAGTGGTACATCAAGGGAGCTAGCCCTATCTAGAAATTCACATCATCCTTAAGCTAACCACAAGACTATAGGTGTTTCCATTGTGTCACTTAGATGATGAGAGCTTAGGAATATCCCAAAAGGGTGAAAATCCAAGTGACATCACCTTTGACTCGTGATATTTGAATGGTGTAAGAATTGAAACAAAACAAAAATCCATGGTGTAGAAAGGAAGTATGTACTAAAATGCATGTGTTGTAGACTAAGAGTATGAGACACCCTAAATTTTTAGAGGTTCAAATCCACAAGGAAAAATATTATAACCAATGTATACAACTCAAAAAAAATTCACTTTAAAAAAAAACACCTTGAAATGAGTGGTATGCTAAAATTTATGTGCATTTAAATGTTTATTTATAGCATAAAATTTTTTCCACTTTGAATATAAAAATTGGATGTGGAAATAATATGAAAAAAATGGTGTCAACTTCCCCCCAAGAAATATTATACCCTCTTAGATCAAAATTTAAGCAATTTTGGGTTGGACGTAACCATGGGCTTGACTCCCATTTGAACAGGGGATAAGACCAAATTTAGGTGCTCTCACCCCCTCACTTTGATTGATGTGATTGATAAGGGAGTGAAATCATCCTAAAAATGATTACTTTTTGAACTCAATAGTTTCATAACTTAAAATCTTAAACATGACATCCTTGTGGCCTTCGTTAAATTTTGGAGGACCCTACACACTTTTTAGGGTTTTAGACTACTCTTGCAATCAAAATATTTGATGTCAAGGTTGTATGTACTTTTTTATTTGGGTTTGAAAATTTCATGTGTACCCCAAAGTCTCAATTTTGGGATGTTTAGTGGTTCCTGTAATAGGGAAAAACATTGAGGTTATGGCCTATCCATTCAAGTGTTAGTGTTTATTACTACTCCCTTAGTTTAGAATACCAATGTGGGGGATCAAGAATTCTCTCATAGTTTAAACTCTTGATGTTGGAGAAGTTGAATATGTTTATAGTCAAAAGTCATGATTTTAGGTATGGTGACTAATCCTATAGTTGAAACTCATGATATCAAGATATTTTGTCAAGAATACAACACCTCTATATAACCATCAAGGTTTTGGGTGTCAAAAGTGGGATGTATCCTTGTAGGTGATAAATATGTTGATAGTTCACATGGTGTTGTGAATGTTGTAATTTATTGTATTACATAAAGTAAATAACCCTAATTTTATCAAAAAGACCAGATCTAATATGCCTCATGAAAATCAATCAAAGACCCACTAGATTTATCTGAAAAACCCAAAAAAACCCAAAAAGTGTTTTCCCTTGGGGACTTTTTATTATAAGGATTTTGGTGAAATTTGAAAAAAAAAATGAAACCCTCCAAAATTGGTAAAATTTGACTATTACAAAAATAGATAATGTTTGTAACTGATCTTAGGGTTTTGATGCCTTCTAAATCTAATTGTGTAGGATGTTTTCTATGAAAATATACTATATGATATCTGACCAATGAAATACACATTCTCTCTTATTCATTTTATGAATTTAAATCTATAAAGGATCTAAGAAGAAAAGAAAAATTTGAGATATGATGAATCTATATTATGCTAGGTTAAAAATGGTATATTTATAACATGCAATCTAAAAATCAATATCTTAGAATAGTAACAATGGTATCCATATACTATAAAAGATTGGATACCATGTTGGTGTGGCCCATAATTGAGGATCTAATGGATAGGGTTGGTTGAAACAAATAATTAAGTATCTATAGTGGAGAAATCAAACATGAGAAAGGAAGAATTATTTTTTCAACAATCTTAAGATTGTAATATTTACATTAATATCATTGTCTATAAAATCTTTAGGAAAGTAAATTATATTGTCAAAAGATAAAAATGTCCTTACTTCCTCATGAATTTTGGATTATATTTCACAATGATCTAAAAACACACCTAAATGACACCTGAATAAGATAAATAAACATTTGTAGGGAAAAACCATTTAATGGAATAGAAACCTAGACTAAAAACATCTTCTAGCTCATTCTATTTTAATGTTTTAGTCATTTTGGAGAGCATAGTAGCATAATGAAGCACATAATCACTCCTACTTCACTAGTTTCCTTTTCAACATTATCAATTTGTGCATATGAAAGTTTCTCATCAATGTCGATAGAAAAGAGTTTGATAAATAAATATGCTAAAGGATTGTTTCATAGATTGAGGAGGTAAATCATAAAACCAACACAAAACATAATATTTTGATCTTATTATAAATAGTTTAGTTAAATATTTGTCATTAAAGACATAATCAAACACATTGCATTAAAATATTTGAGATGTTATTCATAATCACCTTTACCTTCATATAAAGGAGTCTTAGGAGCTATAAAACCAAGGATAAAAGGTAGGATGCAATATCATGTGATAGAATATTTTGAAGTAAAGAATGGGATTCCAATGATTAGATAACTTTTGGATATATTTATCTAATTGAAGCACCTTATATTCTATAAATGTAATTGATTGATCTAGGCATTATGCATTAGGAAAGGCACATGATATATTATGTTTAGGTACAAAAGGATTTGAATGACATAATTGGTTCGTCATAAGCAAAAAAATATATTGTAAACTATATTTCCCTAAAAATAAAAAATGTGGATGGAATAGTAATAAAAACACAATTTTTAGGGGTTTTAATATTGTTTTTGGTTTTTATTGTGCAACTAAAAGGGGTAAAAATTTATTGAAAGAACACAAAAATTGAAAAATTACATGCCCAAGTCCTGCTCAAGAAGTTAAGCCAGAGCAAGGGTTAATCCATCTGGAAGCATCTACTATTCATGAATACACCAATTTGGCCCATTCTTCGAGGCCCATTTAGCTAAACCATCTACAACTCCATTCCACTCATGAGGACTATGCTTAAAGGAGATAGACACAAAGGACGCACTCATATGACGAATCTATTTAATCACCGAAGCTAGTTGCCAATCAACACTATCAGTGTTACCATTATTCAATAGGTTAATAATCACTTGCGAGTCAGACTCAAAAATAACACTAAGATAGCCCTATCTACAACATAATTGAGCCACCTCCAGGATTTCAAAATCCTCCATCAAATTATTGGTATAGTAACCTTTGTAAATGGAAAATAAAAATTGAATCGACCCATTGCTATCTCTTCCTACTCTGCCAATCCCAGCTAGCCCAAGATTGCCTCTGGATGAACCATCCACATTCACTTTAATATGCCCCTATACAGGCAGAGTCCAGCATCCCAGGCAACTGATCGGGTGCACCTATTGCTTGGTCCTATCCATGGGATGTGAAAAGTGAAGAAAGGAATCATCATCAGCCAACACAGGGGATAACCACTTAATGATCTTGGTAGCAACAGGGTCCATTTCTACCAAATTATCACATTTGACAAGGATATTTTCTTGAATTGCATTGAGAACTTTCAACCACACCTTTCTGGGACCCCCATAAGACTCCCAAAAAATTCTTCCATTTTGTTCAATCTAGATATTCTAGAGAATAAACACCAGACCAATTATGGATGTGGTTTGGAGTATAGACACCTTGGTGGGAGGTCGACTCAGGCGATGCCAAAATTCAGCTAAGGAGGATACATGCCAACAGGGGCAGCCCCATGTTGCCCACCACAAATGCCATAATCTCTTGGCAAAGGAGCATTGAAAGAAATGATGCACCCCATTCTCCTCACTGCTGTGGCGGAGTAAGCAAATTAAAGGACCATGATAACGTCTTCTGCAAAGATTATCCCATGTCAGACACCAGTTGTAGGTGAGAGTCCAAATGGAGAAATTTCATTTCAGCCAAGAAGCAGCATTTCAAATTTGGTTTCCCCAAACAAATTCCACTCCTCCAAAACAATTCTTTGTGAGCTCATGATAGCTCGATGAAACTGAGTACTGCCCATTAGCTTCACCCCCCCAAGCCAAGATATCACTCTCCATCAATGAGCTGCAACCTCTACTAGCAAGGATCTGAGATAACTCCTTCCTAATCTCCACAGTCCCTCCCTATGGCCAATCAGTCTCATTCTTCCATTTGTAAGCAATACAAGGCCCCACATTATAAGCTTATTTATAATGCTCCACAGTGGTCCATCTAGCGTTGAGAAAGGACTCACATAGAGGCTGTAGCTATGGATGAGAGGACCAGAGGGGAGGGGCTCCATTCCAAGAATATTCACAAAAAAGTGCTTCAAAACCTCTGTTACAAATCCAGAAGAGGCTGGGCTACACCAACTGTGCTCCAATCTTGAGGGTGTTCCACACCATGGAACCTCTTCCCTTAATAGGCATCCTAGGAATCTCTAACAGGTTAACCCCTAGGAAATACTTTGATGATAAGATACGGGCCCATAGGTGGGATTGGATAGTACACCACTACCAATACAATTTAGTCACAAGAGCCTGACTAAACAAAATAGCCGATCTTAGCCCAAGTCCACCATCCTTCTTTGGTCAGCAAATAATGTTTGAATTAGCAAGACTCCATTTCAAATTCTTAAGATTTCCACTCCACAAGAATTGCAGAGAAAGAGCATCATATTCCTTTAGAAAATACATCGAGGCTACCTAGACCATACTACGATAAATGGGCAACACTTGAATCATAGATTGCAAAAGAGTCACCCTTCTTGTAGTCATGAGCTAGCGGTGGGTCTAATGATTAACCCTTTGCCTCAATTTATCCAGTACATTTTGCCAAAAAAGTCTAGGCTGCCTGCCAACCACAATAGGAATCCCCAAGTAAGCCATTGGGAGAGGCTGTATCTGAAATCTAAGGGTTGCTGTAATCCTTCACTGGATAGCCTTAGGAGTATTAAAGAAGAAAATGGAGGATTTATGTTCATTGATTTTCTGACCAAAAGCTGCTAGATAGAAATCCAAAGTGCTTCGGAAAGCTTGCACCTCCCTAATCTGGGCTTTACCAGCTAGGATGGTGTCATCCACAAATTGGAGGTGAGTCAGCTTAGCTAACCCATTTCCCCACTACCATCCCTGAATCACATTTTGGGAAGCCCAAAACTTAATAAAATGGCCTAGCCCCTTAGCAAGAATAATGAACAAGTATGGAGAAATCGGATCACCTTGGTGGAGTCCTCTAGAGGCCCCAAAAAGTTTGGAAGGCACCCCATTAATGAGGACTGAGTAAGAGGGTGTAGTAACATAGCTAAGCACCCATTTTACCTAGTCCTACCCAAAGCCAAAATCCAGAAGATTTTTTTGCAAAAATCTCTAATCAACCCTATTATAAGCCTTAGCCAAATCAAGCTTTATAAACATAGCCCTCTCCTGAGAATTGAACATAGAGTGGATTGCTTTCGAAGCAATCACCAGTCCATCCAGAATTTGCCTCCTAGCTACAAAGCCCCCTTATTCCTCTGAGATGATCATGGGGAGCTAGACTTTGAGCCACTTTGCAATGAGCTTTGTGATAATTTTGTAGACCATATTGCAGAGTGTAATGGGCCTGAACTAGTCCAACTGATTAACCTATTTCTTTTTTGGTATCAACATCATGAATGTAGCATTAAATGCTCTAAACATTTCTTTGTTGAGGAAAGACTCCTGCACAACTTCCACTAAGTCCTGGCTAATAATACTCTAGAACTCTTAAAAAAATTTGGCTGGGAAACCATCCGAGCCTGGTGCTTTACCTCTACGCATACTAAAAACCACTCATTCGACTTCCACCTTGTCAATCGGTCTCAATAAAGCTTCATTCATCTCTGGCATGATGAGAGGAGGTATGCAAGCCAAAACCTCACTCTCCTCCAGATCAGCAGAAGGTGATGTGCCAAAAAGGAGCTCAAAATAAAATCTAACAGCTTCCTCAAAAATATCAGGAGAGGAAGAAACTCAGGTACACATCAAAGTCACAAGAGAAGATATAAATATCTTATTGCACCTCGCCTAGACTGACTTGTGAAAGAATGTTGTGTTCCTATCACCCTCCTGAAGCCAATCAATATGAGCCTTCTATTTCCAAAAGATCTCTTCTGAGAGTTCCCATTCCAAAAGGTCATTCAAAGCTGAAAATTCAGCCTTATGAAGGTCATCTATCAAATCAAAGTCAAGAATTTGTCTGGTGATAATGTTCAGCTTATCTTGCACCCTCTTCTTCATTACATGGAGATTACCAAAGTTGTTTCTATTCTAATCCTGCAACTTTTGCTTCACATACTACAGCTTCTTGGCAAATGAAAACTTGGTAGTGCCATATGCAAGTCCTCCCTTCCTTGACCATCTGGTCATGAGACAATGAAGAGAAGAATCCCAAAGCCACATTAGCTGAAACTTAAAAGGAGGTTTCTTAGGCCCAGGGATATAACTAGTTGTCAGCTTGATAGCCTAATGGTCTGACCCATGCCAATCCAAGATTTTGAAAGCCAAATAAAAAAACACTAGAAAGCCAAAAACAAGACACTAAGAATCTAAGCACTCAAAAATAGAATCCTTACCTGATCTTCTATTGTTCCAAGTGAAGAGCCCATTAATGGGCTTAACATCCACAAGGTGCAACCTGTCAATATTATATCTAAGTAGCTCTGAAGAAGATTCTAGACATGCTAGCCCTCCCCTTTTTTCCTCTAGGCTCAGGATAGCATTAAAATATTTGTTTACTATCCAAAGTAAATAAGGAAAATAGCTCCACACATATCGTAAATGATCCCAAAGCTTGAACTGCCTAGAGATATCCCCAGATGCATAAACATTAGTGACCAAGATCAGCTCCCCACACTCAGGAGAGGAAGCCACCATAGAAAGCACTAAGAAACTCACCATCCACTATTGTGGCATGACCTTCACCGAATCCCAGCAAATTTCTACTCCCCCAACACTACCTAAGGCACCCACACACTTGCATTGCCCCTGAGCCCAGAACTTTGACATACAACTGAACATAGCATCAATAGGGAGCTTGGTCTCTTGAATATAGAGGATATCTGGAGAATGCTCCCTAACCAGCTTCCGCATAGCTCTTTGTCTGGGGATACTATGCAATCCCTTTACATTCCATGATAGGACTATCATTGGGTGGATTGGGTGAAGTGTTCATCCAGGGTCTTAACCGCCCCTATTTCCACCAATAAGTCCCCTGTCCATTGGATTTTCTCCTGATCCTTCTTGCACCCTGCTTTAGCTGGGGTGGTGAAGGAGACTTTCTTGAGTGGTCTCTATAATAAACCCAATGTTGGAAATGATCCCTTGTCTTTCTAGGAAGTATCCTTGTCTTTTACCAAATCTGCCCAACTGATATCATTATTCTACTACTTTGATAGGACTGCCAATACCCCTTCTTCTAGCGTAGCCTCAATCTCCCTATTTATCTGAGTCACCATATCTTGGTGCTCGATGGGGAAGGAGAACTTCTCCTCACCCTCCAAGGGTCCTCCTAACTCCTCTAAAGGAATGCCATCCTTAATGGCCATGCTATCTAGGGTTTTGAAATGGTTAAACCCCACTTCAAGGGGTCTGTCTTGGTTACTATGCTTCTGCACATGACCTTTCACACATCATCTCACTTGGGTGAAGCCTTCATTATCAAGACCATTGAAATTTGACTAGCCATGAGACAGGTTATCCACATTCGAATGGGCCTTACCTTTTGACGCATTGTACGAATCAAGCTTTGATGAGCCCATTTGGGCCAAGTGGCCTAATTCCTTGTCTCTATTAGACTCCATCCCAGTGAATCACCTAGCCTGGGGGCATTGGCGATGCAAGTGACCATAAATATGACAAATTTTGTAGCAAAAGGGTATGGATTCATAATCAATTTTTTGGACCCAAGATGAGCCTCCCAGGTAGATTTCCATAACATCCAATAACGAGTTATTCAGATCCATTTCCACATAAATTTGGGCGTAGGAGATGAGTTTTCGGTCCAGTGATTGGTGTGCTACAACAATTAGTGCTCCCAGTAGTGCAGCTATTTGATGAAGGATATCCTCTCTCCAAAATTCTAGGGGGAGTCTCGAAAGATGGACCCACATAGGCACTCGTGTAGGTAGATCCTCTGCAAAATTGAAACCTGCATGCCAGGGTTTGATGAATAATCCAATTTGATCATAGAAATAGGGCCCTCCCTTAAAAATTTGATTCCTGTCTGAAATAGAGGAGAAATTTACTAAGAAATAATTATTTCTAGCCAACATAATATCCATGTCTCCATCTACCTGCCAGGTAATACGTAACTAGGTTTCTAAGGCCACCTGGGATATTTGAATTCCCATAAACTTGTATATCAGGGTATGAGCAGACAAATAGTCCACATCTTCCTTAATAGATTCTATAGGTATCACCAAAATGGGTCTATCTTGAGACTGTGGAAAATAGCCATTAACTTTAGAGATCCTAGGTCGATCATTTGCATAAAACGGTTCCTTCCCTCTTCGAACCTCCTCCTGCAATGCCTGCGCACCTTCAGAACCCTCACCCGGGCCATTCCCCTCCTTACCACCACTCACATCCATCTTCTTCATTTTTTGTTCTTATTGTGCATTACAAGTATTTTTTATATATATTTGTGTACTTTAAAAATGAAAAATTTACTCTATTACTTTGAGTATGTCTTTTAGAATTTGATGAATTCCTCTTCAGAAATTGGATAAAATTTGAACTTGTTCTCAGTCTAATCCATTGAGGTCATTATGATGAATCATATATGAACTATCATGGTATCTTATGAAATTTTATCATTTTAAATATTTAGTTCATTTTGATTTTCTTCTTTAAAATGTTACTTAGCAATTTTTTCAAAAAATGAGTAACCAATGTGTGCATTAGTTGAATCTATTTTCATAGTTAAATAAATTTGAATTCATTCAATTACAATCTTAATTATCCTAGCACTTTCAATTAATGAGTTATTATAAATAAATTGCTTAGGTGGCATATAATAAAAATATGAAAGGGAAATTATAAATGAAAAATAAATAAGAAGGGTTAAAGCAAAAGGGATTTTTTTCAAATGATAGTGAAGTAAATATTGAATACCTTTAAGATTATAAACCTATGAAAGAAATAGGGTTAGACAATGATCAAAAAATAAATTTGTTTACCAAACATTTTATTTTGAATTGGATTAATACTTGAAATTAACCATAATTTAGATAAGTATTGAATACCTATAAGGTTATAACCCTATGGAATAAATAGGGTTAGACAATGATCAAACAATAAATTCATTTACCAAGCATTTTATTTTGAATTAAATTAATACTTGAAATTAACCATATTTTAGATAAATATAATGTCATAATAAAAGGTGTTGTAAATTAACTATTAAATATTATTTGAAGATAAATGACTAAGATATATGAAATAAAATTATTGAAAACAAGAATAAACCATAAAAATAAGAAATTAACTTAAACTTTTTATCCATCTGATAGACTATATTGGTAGAAAAATAAAAACAAGAAAATAAGAGGAAATGAAAAATCATCCTAGTAGCTGAATTTGTCCATGCCTATAAGACAATATGAAAATTTAAAATAAACTAGAGTTTTATTAATTTTAACATCAAATGAGTAGTAATGTAAGATTTTCATTGAAGGGAAAAAGAAAAAAACAAGATTTTATCAAAATTTTAGATTAAATGCTATAAACTAGATGATTTCTTAGGAATTGGAGGATAAAAACAATGATTTAAATAAATGACAATTTTTCAACTCACAAATAATGGCACTATAATTATATTTCATGATAATTTAATAATCACAAAAGAAAATGTAAGAATTTATTTAGATTGTAGCATAATTTTGTTGTTACTAAAGAAAATATAAGATTTTATTCCAAATTTTTATTGATGAATAGTATCCAACCTATAAGCCTAATGTCCAAACCATGGACTTCCACATAACCAAAAAACTACCTAAATTTTGATATTGATTTCAACATAAGGAAAGGCAAGGTTAGAATAATTGAAGTTAGTATGACTGTAAATGGCATGCTAGCAGTCGTATTAGTGTACCTTCCTTTATATTATGGCCAAAGTCCTAAATAGGTCTCAAATTATAGTGGAAAAGGTGAACATTGAAGGTTTGTAAAATATTAACTAGCATGGGCAAAACAAGAGTGTGTTGAAGTGTGCCTAATGTTAAATGAGACATATTGAATGACTCCTCATTAGTTGTTATTATTAATGATCACCATTGTTAGGGACCATTGCCATGCAACACTAGACATGTCACTACATGTTACATTGGCATCCTCTACCATGAAACACATTCCATGTCACCCACACCATGTTTGAATCCATGATAGTTGGAACATTAAATATGAAAATATAAAAAATGTGGGAACTTCAATTGCATTTCACCTATTATGTTCAAGACCAATTGGTTTCCCCAGTTAAACTCACCACATTTTTCACAAATTTTATACTTTGCAGAGTTGAGAGATAAATAATGAGTTTGCTAGGTTTTCTTTATAGACCGTCAAGTTTGTGACATTATTCTACTTATAATCCCACCCATACACCCTTATCTAACCCTAATTTGCTCTAATATTTATTTTTCAATTAATTTATATGCTATCAAATTATTTAATAATATGCCATAGCTTATGTCTTATGAAATGCAAGCATATTTAATTCTAAAAATTTATTTTATGTTTAATCAATTTCATTTTCATCTATCCTTTCCATAGTCTAACATTTTATCCACTAATATTCAAAAACAATTTATTCCCCAAGTGTGACATCTCCCACTAAATGAGAAATGTGAAATATGTCTCATCCTCTTTTGTAGATGCGTGGCTAGGGTCACAACTATGCCTCTTATGGAATGACCTAAAATTATAATTACTTATTAAATATTTTCATTTAAAATCTTTTTCATATGATATTAAAAATAAATAAAAAGAATTCATTTTAAATTCAAGAATAAGGATTATACTAAAATTAGTAAAATATGTTTTTCTAAATGACTCTAATTGTAAAAATTACTTTATATCCAGTTAAATTGTAATGATATGGATAAATATCATGTGGATAGACTATATGTTTAATATGATTCTCCTATTTTTTAATTTAATTATGTTCCAAATCCTTCCCAAACATAATGATAACCCATTTACATTATGTATATGCTACTTGTATAGATTACTAAATCTATTTTCATTATTCACCATTATTTTGTTCCTTCCTACATGAGAATAAGAAGGGATAATAAAATAATAGAAAACTGGCTGATATTAGTGACTTATATGCATAAGTAAAATTAATTTCCATACTGATGTGAAAAATAGACTTTTAAAATTATTATCACCAAAAAAGAGGATGACCTATAATGGTTGGTATAGTGTCTTGGATCCATCCTTAAAGTGATTAATTATGTTTACAATAATAAATAGATTTCTTAAAGTTTTTTTGTCAGATGCCCTTCTCCTAATGCTTCACCAAAATATAGGATATCCAAGATTCGATCTATCCAAAAAGATTTAGCATGTCTATAATCCTAAACACTTTTGTTTAACCAAATACTAAACAAAATAGTGACAAAATGCTTCAAAAACAAATTTAGTGCTGCCAACATGATCTCTCCTAGTAGGACAATTCACCATAATATAAAATGACCTATCCTGGTAGTTAACTACATAATAGTTTATTATGTAATAATAAATAATAATATACACATTTAAATATAATGATATATATTAACAATACACATACAGACATATACATCTATACATATGTGTGTGTAGATACACACACACACACACACACACACACACACACACACACACACACACACACACACACACACACACACACACACACACACACACACACACACACACACACACACACACACACACACACACACACACACACACACACACACACACACACACACACACACACACACACACACACACACACACACACACACACACACACACACACACATGCATGCACGCATGCGCACGCACGCACGCGCACACACATATGCATGCACGCATGCGGGCGCACGCACGCGCACGCGCGCACACACACACACACACACACACACACGTGGTGTGTGTGTGTGTGTGTGTGTGTGTGTGTGTGTGTGTGTGTGTGTGTGTGTGTGTGTGTGTGTGTGTGTGTGTGTGTGTGTGTGTGTGTGTGTGTGTGTGTGTGTGTGTGTGTGTGTGTGTGTGTGTGTGTGTGTGTGTGTGTGTGTGTGTGTGTGTGTGTGTGTGTGTGTACATTAGACAAAATTTAATTCTAGAAAATTTATCACTATCCTAACCTTTAGTGAGTCATGATAATAAGTATGGGTTAGTGTTTGAGGCCTTATATAAGCTTCACAAGCTCGAAATCATAGTAATTATTATATATAAAACTAGGATAATTTACCTTCAACTGTAAGTGATTATTTCTATCTAGAATCATAAATAGATTTAGTAAAAAACATTCTCACCAACCTCTCTCCTAATGCTTCATGAAAACAAAGGATCTTCAAGATGTGACCTATAAAAAAATGTTTTAGCATGTCTAAAATACTTAATACATATCATATCATTTTTTTTGACGCAGATACTAATTAAAGAAATGAAAAAGTGTTTTAAATATAAATATAGTGTTGTTAACAGGATCTCTCCTAATAACACACTTCACTATTATAAAATAAGACTTGTCATGAAAGGTAAATTATATTTGACCTTACTTTAAAGTGTTTTTAATCATGTGTAGAATCCTAAACACATCTAATACATTTTTTTTGTGACACATACCAATAATTTCATTTACCATATGTTGATAAAGGTAAGCATGTCCTTAACTTATAATTTCCTCACTTAATCCATATATAATTTTATGTCATACATATTTATTTTCTACCATATAATAGAAATTTATTACTACTTATGTTAATGGACAAAATGCTATACTTCATCAAGATTTTTTGGTACAAAATACACCATGAAATAGGTTTCTATAAGCCACATTACTTTCCCCACATATATTGAATTTACTTCAACTAATTATACTTGGAGTAGTTCATATGCAATTTCCCATTTAGTCTTTCTATGATAGGATTCTCAAGTATGTTTTTAGTTCAAATAATTCCTATTCCACTTTGCATTAACTCTTGCTATTGTATAATTTTTAGATAAGAACATTCTTGATATACAAGCTAATATTTATACCTACTTCCAAGTTATAACCTTTCCATGGGTCTTTTATGTATCTATGCACATGCCCAATTAGATGTGACCATTCATAAAATATAAATGATCAATTTATTAGAGTTAAAAAAATGATTGAAGTAAAGACACAAATATACTATAAACTCCCTTTTTATAGTGAAAATAATTATCAAGATTTTACTCACTAACATGTCTAAAATAAATATTCGATGGTATTGATAACACATTATCAAACTAATATATGTATGTCTTTATGACATTTGTCTTGGGAATATATTTTCTCATTTTCGATGAGCCTTTTAGTCACTAGTTTAATAGTTTAATTAGTGTGATTCATAATTGATGGAGACATAGAATGATCAATTACATTCTTAACCATTTTAATATTTTCTACAAGAACATCAGAAAAATTCACATCATTATTACCATGAAAAATAGGCTTTCTAGTCTCATATTATTGATAATGTATGTTAATGTTTTTAAGGACTTGTGTACTTTTAAATATGAGATCATAACACTAGTTTTTTTCTAACTAAAATATCCTACAAGTTGAGGATGGCATAATATAAGACTTGAAATGTCTCCAAGGTTTACCATTCTTGAGAAAAGAAAAGTGAAATATATATATATATATATATATATATATATATATATATATTTTAAATATTTTATATCCCATTCAAAAGATATGAATATTAACTATATTTGGATTGTAAACAAAAATAAATTGATGTGAATCAAGCACATAAATATCTATGTAAATGGAATTATTTATAAAATTATATAACGTACAAAATTACGTATAAATCAAATTATATAGAAAAAAAAAACTAAAAACTTTAAATACATTATGGATGTCTATAAAAATAATAATAAAATATTAAATTACTAATTCTTAAATGAATATTTTATGATCATTGTAGCCTTTTCCTCCTCACATAACTTACCTTATTCCTCTTCTCTTCCATAAAAACATATTCAAAAACACACTTCATATCTTTTCTCTTTTCTAAACTCCTACTCCAGCCTAATTCCTTCTATTATATTAATCAAATCAAAAATTATGAAAAATATATAGCCAAATGAATCACCAAAATCAAATATGAATCTTACTATTCATTGGTGTATTGGTCCAAAATCCATTTGTACATCTATATGGTTCATAGATAATCAACATTTAGATAACCATGGTCAAAATGTTATCTATACAGATAAATCTAATAACTTCATAATTATGTCTTGATTGTAAACATATATGTTTTTGATGTTCAATGTGAATTATATATATTATTTTTGGTATTAAAAATGGGTTATATGGAATGGTACATGTAAAAACGTATTTCAATGACATTTACAAAAAATGAAGAAAAGGGAGTATTGTGATGTTTCTCAATTTTTATGTCTATGAATAACCAATGCATGTGTATAAATTAAGTGGTATAAATTCTAATATTTTTATGTTCTTGTAGTACATTTCTAACATTGATTTTATGTGTAACCAAAAAAATGCATTTATTGGTTAGTTCATGTTGGGAAAGAAGGGTTATTCAAATCAAAAACATGTTTTTAAGTCCTAAAAATTTCATCATAATTCAATATGTAAATTTTATAGATAATGATGGTTATCTAAACTATGCCCATTACATTTCATAATATATGGGATTGGCTTATGTTTCTACTTGAATGATGAAAGAGGTGTTTACGTGGAGATTGATTTGCAATTTCTTATTACCAAGATGAAATGGGAGATGGATGTTCTAATTAAGTCTCTTGAGTAAACTACATAAGGACATCATTTTCATGTTTGGTTTTTGTAATGATATTTATATCTATTATGAAAAATAATCTCTCAAACAAGTAGCATCAAACTAGGAATGAAAGTAAATACTAAAAATGACTATGAATGAGTTAAAAATTCTTGATATAAAAGAAGTGCATATAGAGTCTTCTAATGTAAAAAAATATTTTTATTTTTTTAATTATTTTGGAGTTCATGAAAATGTCACTATTATTTAACATTTTTCATTTTTTTGCAATATAATGTTCATTTTTGTTGTTGTAGTCATACTCTCCATTATTTATGGTGAGGATATATATATTTGATTCAATGTCATAAACATTATTTTTGGATACATGTTATATTTTTTAAAATAGAACAATTTTTTTTTAAGCTATGCAACAAGGACTATATGTTGTAATTATATTTATATTACTATGTAATTTTTCAAGGATGACTATATGTTTTAATGTTATTTATAAAACTATCATGGGATACATCCAAAATTTTCATAAAGTAATAAACATTGTAATGATATTTTCATTCTGTTTCCATTAAAAATATATATCATTCAACTAATTATAAATTATTTGATATGTAAATTTTGTTTATAGCTGTTTAAAAATAATCAATGTTCAAAATTATTGTATTTGTTATTCTCACATTTAGTTTCATAGACTTCAATATTTTATCATTCACAATGTTTACTATGTATTAGCCAAATGAAATATTTTCATTGTATGGTGGAATAGATGGTGAAAAGGTGGGAACAAATTATCCATCTTCCCTTGTAGGATCCAAGTGAGAGTTTTTTTTACTACAACAATGTCAGGGGTGGAAAGTTTTGAAACATTAATGAGGAATATATATGGGTCTATTGGTTGGAAAATGATAGGGTTGAATACTTAATGAAATGAGAATTAAAAATTAAGTAGTCCCTTACAAATTTTTGTGTCACATTGGACAAAAACAACACCACCTATTCCTGACAAGCAAAAAATGATCAATATTGTCTTGGAATATGTCGTGTAATTAACCTCTTATCTTATATAGAAAGTGTGTGTGCATTTGTATGTTGTTATATTATGCTCCTATGTCATCTATGTATCTAATTTTAATTTTTCATATAGTTTATATGTTTAACATATCTGTATAGATATTGGAATTCATATAGACCTAAGGATTTCAAGGAAATTTATGCCATGATAAAAGACAATTCCATAGTGCTAAAAACTAGAAAAGGCAACCATATAGGCTAAAAAATTATAAAGAGTGATTATTAGTGTCATTTTATCACATGTTGAATGATAATTAGACCTAATCATGTGTTTATCATGTAAAATAAAGTTTAAAAAATATATATTCAATGAAATCATTTCAATGGACAATAATATGAACACTTGAAGGGGAAGAAATATCTTTTTTTCTCCTTACATCAGCCCCCAGTTGAATGAATGGATTCATGGGATATTATTGTTGGGAATGTTTGAATATGCTATATATACTAAACACCTTGATATGGTGCATGATAAAATTTCAATATTCAATGGAGAAATACAACAAGATGATTTCCTAAGAAAGGATGACATATACAATAGAGAATGTTGAATCAAGGAGGTGAAATATATTTATAGTCCAAATGATGTACAAAGTGCTTGGGAGTGGGTTATGTAAAATCATGATATTTTGTTTGTCTATCAAGGATAAAATGGGTAAAGTATTTATGAGGATATGGAAATACCATTCATATTGGGCTTTGAAATCCCATAAAATCTAGGTTGGTTGTTGAGATTTGGGAAGGGTAGCTTATTAGTGACGGAATCAATATTCGGCACAAATGAAATAAAAGTATGTTTTAAATGATCATAATAACATATGATGATATAAATATTTATTAACATATAATATCACTTGAATTTTATATTTATATATAGTTCCAATTGTAAACATTAACAATATTTCATTTCAAATACCAAGGACTACCCTTTGTATGGGTGATTATGTCATAGTCATGTACTACTAATATCAACCAATGGATGTAAATACTTATATATAGAGTAAATTTAAAATTCATTTACTGTAAATGTAATTCTTTCATGATAGATTCTTCCATTATGGATATAAAATCTATTAGGTATGCTTATGCTTTATAGACATAATGAAGTTCATGTATTAAAGTTCATAGATACCATTATGATATTATATTCTAAAGTATTACCATGTTTTTTGGTTATGTAAGGAAACACTCAATTGTGATGTCTACTTATGACACTAACATTTACATCATTCATGTTTCAATAATTTGATAGGAAAGGTGAAACAAGATTATGTAATAAATGTAATGTTTAGTGAACTAGGGTACATAGTTCATTGTTGTATTGATGAATATATGGAAAATAAGGAGTCCATAAAGTTTTCAAATAAATATAACTCCACATATCCCAAATTTGTTAAATATTGGGAGAAACATTGTATTCGTAGGGTTATATTATGGGAATGATGTTGTTGTATAATACATACTTCTAAACATTGTAAGTTGGATTAGTTAGTTCACCAACTAACCACAGTTGTTTACATATAATATTTGTGGATAAGAATATGCAAGGACAATGGATTATAGAGAAAATTTGAAGTAAAGAGTATTGAAAAATGTTCATGTGTCAAGGACTTTTATATTCTATATTTTCATGTCATCTTCCATAATATCAATCTTTATACACATGGGTGTAGATTTTGACAAATGAGATGTTTATTATCATGTAATACTATAATTCCATCTATGTCAATGTGAAATTACCCATTTTAACTCCAAGGCTACACTTTTAAACATGTGATCAATGTGAAGATGATGAAATAGATAAGAAGAGAGGTGAGTGTCTATTACATGGGGGATAGTGTCAGTGAAAACATTAATGCAATTGATATAAAGTACAATATAAGGTTTATTTCTTATTTTATTCTATTTATTTATAATTTTATGGGGAGTTTCAATTGGCTAATATGTTTTGAATACACAATGAATATACAATGGAGTAGTAAATGAAAATGAAGGTGAATTAGGTATATATGTCATAGAATCAAACCCTCTAGATGTTGTTGAATCAAGCATTGATATTTCAGGATCCAACCCTAAAAATGAGGTTGAAGCAATAAATTTAGCAGATGATACTAAAACCAAGAAAGATAGGTTGATAATGTAAGACACATCTCTACTAATACTCATTTGGTTTTCTATTTCTCATCATTTCTAAAATGATTTTTTTAATTTTATGAATATATCCTTGTTAGTGTTGAAGTTGAAGACATTTTAGCCTTGATATGTGGATCATGAAATATTTTTTTATAAATGTGTCATAGCAACAAGCACCATTGTAACATTATCATTCTTCAAGAACTAGATGTCATACATTTACATTGAGGTGCACAATATGTTAATATCAAGTGCATGATAAATATGTAATTCCATCCATATATAAATATTTCATATAAATGATAAATAATTTTTTTATCATAACATATTGCAGGAGACAACCCATTTTTTCAACCCTCATTGTAATAAATTAAATAAAAAAATTGGAATGAGGATCTAAATAGGGAAATGAAAAATGATAGAGTTGTTTTGAATAGTCAATGAAAATTATGGGAAGAATAATTTTCAATTTTTTGGGTAAAAAATATATAGGTGGATTTAATTTTATTAGCAAATTGGTTTCATGAATAGTTAGGATATCATTAGGTGGTTACCTATCTAAAACATCGCTAATTATTTCCATTTTTGTTGGAAATATTATCAAATCACTATTGTAGGTTTTATCTCAAGGGATAAAAATACATGATCTAACATTGATATGGTCATAATTAAACAATCAAATAAAAATTACATGAGCATATATGTTATAACTGCTCTATTTTGTAAAGGCTGAATTGTGAAAAAAATAAGATGAAATAAAAAGCACATGATCAATATTATGCCAATAATACTAGAATACTTGGATTTACTTCTCATTTTATAGAACTAGATGGTAAGATATGGAGATCTATTATTATTTTTACAATAATTCCTTTCCTGAAGATCAAATTCCATATGCTCATATTGATTTTCTCACATCAGTAAAAAGACATAGTTTTGAGTTTCTCATCCAACACTATAATCCTCCATGTTTTTTGGAATAATCCTAATTTGATTCCACCATACATCAAATTATTGTTATAAATATGAATTCCTACAAATCCATATGATAATACTACTATCAATATACACCGTGATCAACTAAAAAATATATTCATTGGAATGAATATTCCTTTTATAATTAATTTTAAAATCTTTAGTGTTTAGAATCATCAATCCAACACAATCTACACATTATGTAAAATATTTACAATATCCCATCAAGCTAATTTTCCACCGGCACACCATGGATGAAGGATTTTTCAAGTGGATACTTTGTACATCTATCCACCTTTCCAAGTTACTAAAAATAATGAATGTTACTATCATATGGGAGACTATGAATTTTTTAAAATATATTAAACTATTCAAATTCATAATAATCACATGATTGACTAAGGGGTTTTTTTATCTAGAGAAGTTAGTCAAGAAAAAACTAAAACACAATCTTCCTTCTTGAGTCAAGCTCTACTAACCCTCTTAAGATAGTGTTTTGGATGTTAAAATAATTATAAAAGGTTAAATATTATAAAAAATTATATTTGGATACCCAATATCATTCCATAATAATTCTCAACATTTGAGATTCTAAATCTAAAGGTAAGGTTCTGTGTTTTTAAGTTCTTACTATTTTTAGGCCTCTTCTTGTAGTACTCTTGAGGTAGTTTTCTAGATTTAATTTTGACTTCAAAATCATTAAAGTAAAAATATATATGTTTAGATAAAAATTAAGGGTTTAATTCATCATCTAATTTTTATATTCCAACTCTCTATGCAAGTACAAAATCTCAATCCTTTTCTTAACCAATTGGGTCTCCTAGGTCTAAAGTTGTATTTTGACTCTAATAGACTCCACACATACCAAAGTGGAGAACTAATGTTTTATTCAAATTTAATATAGAAAAAAATCATGCATGCCAAATTTTGAGGTCTATTCAATCTCGACATACCAAACCATGAAATGGTCTCAACTCTTCATTAGCTTCCTTACACAAACCAAGTAAGAGTAAAATTGGTTTTAATGGAACAAAATGAAGTTTTGATTATTGATACATGTTTCTAAAGGTCTATAAATTTTTTATAAATAATAAATAAATGATAAATTTAACCTTTAAAAAATAAAAGTATCAAATATTGATAAAATTTAACCTATAGGATGCCTTCTTAAGAAGCATGTTCAGGCCTGTTTGAAATTAGATATGAGTTTTAATGAAGATCCAATATTGTATATATATTTAAATATTAAAATAAATTATTCATCATTATATAACATTATTAATTGTCTCCAAATAGTAAAATCAATGCAACTTGAATGCAATGTTTGTCTGTTCAAACCCAAACTATTGTAACAACACAAAATATAACACGGAATGTTGCAAGCCAATCTTTGTTTTCCTTCCTACGAAATTTCATGGATATTAAATATTAATTTTAAAATTTTGAAAATAAAAAAATAAAAAATTTAATTAATATTTATTTTAGATTGAAAAAGATATCAAAACCTGGAGTTTTGCATTGAAGAGGCATCAATTTATGTGAATGCACATAATGCTTATGATAGTCTTCTTGTTTTGTAATTGTCACCTTATATATACATTATTGGATAAATAAAACCTTTTATTCCATTCCATTGTAAATTAAATAAATATTTTACAAAGAATTATATATTCCTACAAAACCTCTAACTGCTCAAGAACCTCCCAACGTGGGTCTTCATTAGACTTGAGGTGTATTTTCATAACTAGAACAATGACCAAAAAGACAAAAGAAGTCATCCTTGATAAAAAATACATTAATAATCACTTGAAAACACTTAATACACTTAACATAAGTATAAATATTCAGGAAAAATAGTATAATTTTGCTAAAAGTCTTCAAAATCAAACATAACTAGTTAATATTTTGAATTTGAATTTTGGTAGGAAAGTGCCAAATTTAAATTCTATCTAACACAACCTAACCTAAACAGTTTTAAATAATTATAAAGTGTGTGATATGATATATAATACCTATTAAATAAAATAATCAATCTAAAATACCTTTAAAATAAACTAATCAATCCAAAAATGTACAATGCAAACCAAAATTACAAAGTTTGAATGATGTTCCTGCATCATACTCCTAAGGAATAGAAAATGAACTCATGAATTGATATTCATGAGGTATTAAATAATATTTACATGGTTATTGATATCTTATTCAATAATTCAAGTGGTATATTCATGAGTATGATGTTTACACTTGACTAGATATTAGAAATACTCCATGTTTCTTGTCTTCTTGACAATCTTCTTGTCCAAGATCATCTCTAGCCCTTCCTTCTTGGATGGTGGCAATTGAATTGCACACTATTGAACTGTTTTACCTAATATTACTAGTTTTTAATCATTATAATCACCTTATTTGAATGTATATAGGTATTTAACAATGAAACTGGGATAGATAGCCACTCCACTAGGCAAATCTATATCATAGACATTATTAGAGAACTTCTTAAGAACTTTTCAAGGACCTATCTTATTCATTTTGAGTTTGTTATAATCACATTTTGGAAACATTATTTTCCCATGTTATCCAAAAACAAGTCAACAATGTGAAAAATAACCTCTGTTCTCTTCAATTATGCTTATTTCTTTTACTTTTCCACACTTATTTATAGTTGTCTTTTCACATTTTCATGTACCTCTTGCATAGCCATAAGAATCACCTCAAATTTATAGCTCATTTTCTCCATTTTTCAAGTCTCTAAATTAAAATACTCATCTTAGATATATACCATAAAAAACCTGAAATAGACTCATACTAATGCTCCTATTAGAAGAATCATTGTATACAAACTCTACCTATGGTAGTACTAAATCCCATTACTTGGGATTGCATATTGATAAACACATTAGCAAGTTACTTAAGATAATTTAAAAATAACTAAGATTATACATCATTATGAGGGAGATATTCTAAAGTAAAATTGAAATTTGTTCGAAGCTTCTTCCATAAGGGCCTCCAAAAGTGACCAACAAATTTGGTGTCTCTGTCAAATGTGATACAAGGTGGAAAACCATGTAGTCTAATAACATCCTTTAAGAATAAATTTTCTATGTGTGTAGCATCATTAGTAGTCTTGAAAGGTAAAAATTGTAATATTTTGGAAAACCTATTCACCACTACAAAAATAGAATCATAACCTCTTTGAGTTATAGGTAGCCCCAGGATAAAATCTATATTAATGGAGTCTCATGGTCTATTTGGACTAATAAAGGCTAATAAAAACCTAAATTTTTAATTTTAACCTTATCCATTTGATAAACTTTGCATCTTTATATATACATTATTACCTTTGCTTAAATTATAAACCAAAAATAATGCCTAGTAAGCTATTCCTTTGTGTTATCAAGTCCCAAACATCCTACCATGTTACCACAATGTTTCTATTTGATAACTTTTTCATTCATTAAACTCTTTGGCACACATAACTATATTATTATTAAAAATAAACTATTTTATATAATTTAATCAAACCATGGATCTTTGTTCAATGTGGTTGGATGTTGACAACCATTATAGGCTTCTTAAAAATCTTAATCACTCTCATATAATTCTTTGAGAAAATCAATGCTTACACTGTCAAGTTGAGCTTCATTGATAAGGAATACCCTCCTAATAAAAGAATCAACCACATTATTACCTTGGCATTTCTTATGTTTTATATCAAAGTTAAAATTTTGTAAATATTCTATCCATTTCATATGCCTTTAATTGATCTTGGGTTGACTAGTGATGAGTTATAGATCATGGTTATTTGTGAATATTAAAAATTCCTTAGGCATTAGATAATGCCTCAATTTCATCAAATCCTATACCATTACATAAAATTAAAAATCATCAGATGAGTACTTATTTTTATCATCATTTAGTTTTTCACTAAAGTATAATATAGGTCTGCCCTCTTGACTTATGATAGACCTAATGGCTACTCCACTTGCATCACACTCAACTTGGAAGTATTTATTAAAATAAGAAAGTGATAGGATGGGATTCTCAATGATTTTTCTCTTCAATAACTAAAATTTTATTTCATCTATGTTAGTCCACATAAACATTTTATTATCTCCTCTAATAGTGTCTATGATTGGAGCGTAAATTACATTGACATTTTTAATTAATTTCTTGTAAAAACTTACAAGTTCATGAAAGATTTTTACTTCTCCAACTATATTTGGAGTTGGCCACTTCATTATGGATTTGTCTTTGTTGATATAAATCGACAATACTCCTTGAGATATCACATAAATAAGGTACAATAATTATATCTTCATGATTACACACTTATTGACATTGATTAGTAACTTCTCCTCTTGTAATGTTCTTGTAACCAAATTCAAATGATAAAGATGTTATTATTTGCTATGACTATATATCATTATGTCATATAAATAAAATACAACACACTTTCCTATAAATGTCTTAAGAACCTCATTCATGAATGTATAGGTGCATTAGTGAGGGAAAATTACATGACCAACCATTCATATAACCTTTCATTAGTCTTGAAGGTTATTTCAAATTCATCTCCATGCTTAATTTTAATTTGGTAGTATCCACTCTTGAGTTCAATCTTGGAGAATTAGTTTGAACCACTGAAAGAATCCATCATGTCTTCTATTCTTTGGAGAGAAAATCTATACCTTAGAGTGATATTGTTTATTTTTCTTGAATCTGTGCCCATCCTCAATCTCCTTCCTTCTTAGGCACTAACACCATTGGCACTACACATGGGATAAGACTCTCCTTAAACATCCATTTTTCCAATAGTTCTTGAACTTGATTTTTTATCTAAGCATTTTATTATGGTGTCATATTATAATCAACCTTATTAGTCAACCTTGATTGTGTAATGAAGTCAATGTGATGGCTAATTTTTATTATTGGTGGAAATTCACTAGGTAGTTGATCAAATATGATATTAGCATAGTCCTTGATAACATATTTCACCTCTTGTGGAAATTCGTTCACTTTGGTATTTGTTATGACTATTTAGGATTGAGAATCACTACAAATCCCAACTCTTCTTCTCTCATTGCATTCATAAACTTATTTTCACTTACCACATTTACACTTGAACCAATATTTTGGTCACCATTTTATTACTTCATAGGCAATAGGGTATGGCCTATACCATCCCAATCCAAAGTTTAAACATTTCTCCTTCCATCATGTCATGTCTTCTTGTCATATTTCCAAGGTCTTACAAGTAGTACATGGTACCCATCCATTGACATGATCTCACAAAGAACATTATATTTATAACTCCAAATTTGAAACTCCATCCAAAATTTTTCATTAAACAATAATTTTTCTCTTTGTGCATCCATGAAACTTTTTAAGTAGTGGGATGAGGAAACCTTTTCAACTTTAGTTTATCCACCATCTCAAATGAAAATAAGTTATATCTGATACCTAGATCAATAACTATTTTTAAACATTTACCTTATCACTTGTAGGAGGTGTTGAAAAGAGTATTTCTTTGTACATGTTCCTTCTCTTTAGGTGTATTAATCAAAACCATTATAATAAGCATTTATTCACCTACCTCTACTTCTTCCACATGAGATGGAGGGCCAACACTCTCCTATTCTATTTCTTGAATAAAACTTGATTTCTATTTTTAGTTTTATAGCTTCTTACTTATTGAAATTTTAGACACTCTCAAAACCTATTTTCTGAAAATTTATTGCACTTGAAATAATTACGTATGAATCCATTAGATCCTCTTCCTCTTGATGCATATCCACCTTTAACATATGACCTACTATCTATAAGCCCACCTCTAAGATTAAATAACTATTATTATGAAGATAGCTTCTCCTTGGTTTGTTTGTGATGTATTTTTGCATCCTTATTGACCACCTCTTCTATAACTTTTCCTCTACATCTACTCTAGTGTGTTTCTCTTCTATTAAGCTTGGCTTCAGGTTTCAATGTAAGTTAATACCACTCTTCAAGAGCCTTGGGGATATCTAGACTTAGCTCATCTTGTAAATTTTATTTCAATCCTTTAAGATATCTACTAACATTTTATTTATATTTATCTATATGACCTCATCTGATAACTAGCTTATATAACTCCTTTGTATATTCCTTGACACTAATTTCTTTTTGTTTCAATGTTTGTAATCCTTTGAATAGATTTAATTCATAACCACTAGGAAATAATTTGAACTTCATCTTGGAGACCATAATGTCCCAATATTTGATCTTTTTATTAACCTTATTTCTTATCTCTTATTTGATGAAATCCCACCAAAGTAATGCATGCCCTTTTAGCTTTGTGCGAGAAAACATCACTTGGTTCTCCTCTAGAACAATTTCATATTCAAATTATTTATCTCATTATAAAATCTATTCAATGAGTTATTATCCATCCAAGATTAATCAATATTTTTGAAGTTCCACTTTTTATTTAAACCCATATTTCATTACTACCTTTAGTATTATTCCCATACCTTGTTCATCATAGTCTCCAAGTTCTTCACATTCCTCTTTAGGCTCTTGGAGTTCTTCCTCTCTATTAGTGTCATCTCCTATTATGAATCCCCTTATTTTTTTAGCCTCTAATAATAATATTAAATATTTAAAACCAATCCTTAGGTTTTTTAATTCTTTCAATATAGTTTAAATATTGGCTTTATTCCTTTTGGGTGGCTTCTTGTCTTTGCACATTTCAAGCTATCTGACCAAAACTCATTGTACAAGCTAGTTGATCAACACAATATAAATCCAATCTTATTATATAAGAGAGTAAAAATTATTTCAATATCCTTTAGGTATTAAAGATACTCTAAAAATAAAATTTTGTAGATACATTAGTCAAAAAAAACTAAAATATAATCTTTCTTCTTAAGCCAAACTCTAGTCACCCTCTTGAGGTAGTGTCTTTTATGTTAAAAAAATTATATAAGTTTATAGATTAAAAAAATTGATATTTAAATAATTATTATCATCCCCTAACAAATATAAAACTTTTAAATTTCAATTCTAAATGGAAGGTTCTTTTTTTTCAAGTTCTTGTTATTTTTAGGCTTCTTTTTGTAGCCCTCTTGAGGCAATTTTTTAGAGATATTTTTGAACTACCAAGGATTTAAATTTTAAAAAATGAACATTTAGGATACCCATTAGGGTTTTACATTATCATACCAATTTTTAGTTTCTAAATCTATATGCCAATACAAAATCTTGATCCATCTCTTAACCAAATAGGTTTCCTAGGCCTAGAATTATATTTTGGATCTAAGAGGCTCCACACATGACAAAGTGGAAAATTAATGTTTTATTAAACTTTATTATATAAAACTCATCACACATGTCAAATTTTGAGGTTTTGTTCAATCTTGACATACCAAAACAAGGAAATGGGCTCAACTCTTCACTAACATCCTTATAGGTGCCAAATAAGAGTAGAATTGGGTTTTAAGGAAAAAAATGGAGTTTTTATTATTGATCCAAGTTTTAAAAGTTATTTTACAATTTTATAGATACTGGCTAAATGATAATTTTATGCTTTTAAAAATAAAAGTATCAAATATTGACAAAATCTAACTTGTAGGATAGCTTCTTAATAAGCCTATTAGTCCTATTTATATTGAATTGTGAGTTTTAAGCATAATAAAATATTGAATTTATGTTTTAAATATTTTTAAAAATTATTCATAACTCTATAAACTTATTCATTATCCCTAAATAGTAAAATCAATCCAACATGAATGCAATGTTTGTCTTTTCAAATGTAAAATGTTGTAACAACATATAATGATGTAAATTGATCTTTGTTGTACCTCATATAAAATTTTAGGGATAGTGAATATTAATTTTAAAATATTTAATAAAAACAACATCAAAAATATAACTAAGAGTTTCTTGAGACTACAAAACACATCAAAACCTAGAGTTTTGCATTGAAGAGGCATCAATTTATGTGAATGCACAAAATAATTATGATAGTCTTATTATTTTTTAAATGTCACCTCTCTACATTATTATATCCTTAAATCATTTTATTACATTTAACTATAAATTAGATCCATATTTTACAAATAATTATATATTCTTACAAAACCTCTAACTACTAAAGAACCTCCCAATGTAGGTTTTGATAAGACTTGAGGTGTATTTGCATAACTAGAACAATGCCCAACAATTAAAAATAATTCATCCTTGATTAAAAAATACATTAATAATCACTTAAAACCACTTAATACACTTAAACACAACTAGAAAATTTTATGAAAAACACTATAATTTTGTTAATAGTCTCCAAAACCAAGCATAACCATTAAAAAAATGAATTTAAATTTTGGAAGGAAAGTTCCAAATTCAAATTATAGATAACACCACATAACCCAAACACTTATAAATGATTATAAAGTGTGTAATATGACCTATAAGACCTATGAAAATCTAGTAAATCTAAAAGACCCTTGAAAAAACCTAATCATTTAAAAAATGAACAATATAAACCAAAATTGCAAAGATGGAGTGATGCTCTTGCATTATTACAACATGAAGATAATAATGACATTTTGTCCATTACATGTTTTTTTAAACAAATCATCAAATGATATGAAATTCTTTTTCAGTTATTATGGATTTTTAGTTGTTATTCTCATGACTAGATTGGTAAGACGTAGAAAGACTATAAAACATGTCCAAAAACATTCTCTCATTCATTATTTAGTGTTCTATAACCCAAAATATATTCCTTACATCATTGGATCCAATTATGTGCAAATCTAGAGCCAGAATGCTAGACATTGTAGCTAAACAGATGGACTCTAAATCTAGACTAACAGACTCTATATCCAAGAGTAATGGACTCTAGAGCTAGACTGTGTGACTCTAGAGCCAACTAAAATACTCATAACATTTACATACAAATGTGAATCAAGATGGTTATGGTTTTGATTTTATCCATTTTTTTGAGATGAGCTCAATATGAAATTAGATTTAGGTGTGTGTGTGTGTGTGTGTGTGTGTGTGTGTGTGTGTGTGTGTGTGTGTGTGTGTGTGTGTGTGTGTGTGTGTCTATATATATATATATATATATATATATATATATATATATATTCTTCATGATTATTTTTACAAATTTTTAAAACCTCTCTATTATTTTCTTACACCTTCATAGCCAAAACATCAAACAAAGAAACACAAAAATATAAGACCTATTTTTGGTTGATATGAAGTTGTTTATATGTATTAGATGATAATGATAAATATTATATTCATCTCCAAATAAACTAAAGAAAATAAAATTGGTTTTGATTTATATGGGATTTTGAAACTATTAAGGATCTATGGAGCTACATGGAGCTTGTTCCTAATTTTGTATTTGAGATCTTAAAACTTTTATATCAACATTGATGACTAATTTCAGCCTACATATGCAACATTTTACATATTTCTCTAAGTACTTTTTAAAAATATAAAACAATTTAGGGTATAATGACATCTAAATAATAAACTAGATATATATCCTATATTTTATGATATAATTAGCCATTTTATGGCCTCATCATTTTTCCACACTTAAATTGATGTATGCCCTCATGCATGCTACTATTTTCATTGTAGATTTACCTTTCTTGATGATTTATTAGAGCCATATTATTGGCAGAAATTAGACAACTTATTTTATTTAAAAGAAACATTTTCCATGTTTCAAAATATTCATAGGATTGCTTTATTTTTCTAGTCTATGATGGCATTTGGATTAGTGGAGATTTATACATTATTTCGATCAACTTTTTCTATGAGATTTTTAACAATGATATTTTTATTTATTTAAATATATCCTAAGTTGGGAATATTGGATCCCTTTTTACAAATAATTATGTAAATATATTCATCCCATTTCTTACTATAAACCATATAAGATGAAATAAAATATTCCAAAGAACATTATTTTAAATTGATCACTGCATTCAAATATTTGAAAAGACAATTATGAAATCAATAATGTATTCTTTTAGGAAGATTCACCATTTAATGGTTTTCAAATCTTTCATTATATTTTTTAGAACACTGAGATTTATGCATGTCCTCATTGATGGAGATCTCTCTCTCTCTCTCTCTCCTCTCTACTAAAAATGTTTGTCAAATGGACCTATTTATAATTTAAAAACTTATAACTATATTTAGAAGTAAAATAACATAATAAATACCTAATTCATACTCTGAGTGGTATTTTTATTCCTTCATGTTGATGTGGCCAAATTTATTTGATGTTTAAAAAGAGAAGAGAGGAAAAATTATTTAGGTACAATTTTATTGGTTGTTTGGAAAAAGTAGCCATTTGGTAGTTTTTTATTTTTTCCTCTTTTTACTTTCTTTATTTTTTTAAATTTTTCCCTAGATCAAATTTTTCAAAATTTTTTAATCAAGGCTCTTTTATAAAGTACATGGTTAGACTTAAATCTCATTTTATAACCATGACTATAAAAAATTATCGATCATTATAATTTTTTCTATTTTTTAAATTATTTATTCCATTTTAAAACCCTTTTTATGCATTTTAATAAAGATAACGTGATGAGAAATTATTAGGTTGATGTTCTAGTTATTATACAATAATAAAATCAACTATATATTTTATTATACTCATAAATTTATTCGTTTGTGTGCCATCTTTACAAAAAATTAGCATATGTGTAAAACATGAAGAAAATTATCCCATTTTCTTCAAAATAATTATATTTAAAGTGATATTGAAGATTATTAATTACCACATGAATGTTGAACCATCCATGTTATTCTCATAATGAAAAAATATTTTTAAATTATAATTGTCACTTATGTTCAACAACATCTTCATAAACAATCTTTACATATATCTCATTGGTTCTATGAGTAATTCAAAATCTAATTCAATCTAAATTATATAAAGAATATGAAATAACCAAGATGTTTTTATCAGACTAAAATAATGAAAAAATATTATCATTAATACATATATACTATGCTCAAACATCATATGTTAGTTTGAAAAAAAATTATAAAAAAAGGCTAACAAGTTGTCTAAGAACATGGGTTTCTTTAAAACATTCCATATGTTATTTTACTTGCATAGTTTCACATGTTTAATAAGATTATTTTATTCAAGAATTAATAAAAATATAAATTATTAAACAATGAAACAATTTTTATTATGAATAAATATGGCTAAGGGTTTAGTTTATTTATGAATAATGAAATATTTATTATGACATTAAGAACTAGCTCAGATTGGTTCTCTTATTATGGATAATTATGAGTGTGGTCCTACTACAATCCATGATTATGAATGGAATGAAAGAGGTGGAAAATATATCATTTCATTATTATAGACATTTTTTTAAAAATCCCTCAACCAACATAATATTCATGGTGGCATGGAGGCTACCATGAATGGGATTGGTATTATATCAATTGGATGCATGGTTGTTGAAAATGATTTTAAAAATATTAGGATGGTAGATGTATATTATTAGCCATGAAACATTTTTATATTTATATGAAATTGAAAAATACATACCTAAAATTTATTTATTTAGTGGCTCTAGTTCTCATTGAAAAATAAATGGCATTTTCATTCTTCTTTTTGCATATATTAATTTTTTTTTATGTTATCCTCGTTTATATAAGAAACTTGGAATTCATACTCAACATATACAAAATAATATTTAATCAAATATATTTTGACTATTTATTTTTTAAATACTTATCCTTTAAGAATTGTGAAAGTATACTCTCTTCCTCATCAATTAACCAACTATTTATGTTAATTGTTTTTCTAGGTTAAACTACAAGTTGTTTTGTTCCTAGATAGTTTAATTCACATGGATGAATTTTAAACATGTGTAAGGTAGTTATGTCTTTGAATAAGGAATCTTATCTTGAAATCACATGTTTTAGTTGACAACAAAAAGTTTAAAGAAAATATTCCTAACTATTTTATTCCAATATAATAATAATCTAATGTTGATGTGTGTGACCATAAGTTTCATCATGAGTTTCCTTATATTTTTCTTGGTAACCTTATTCAGATGGTTTGATAGTTTCTAGCTTAGGTCTAGTCATCTCTTTAACTAGACTAGACATCTCTAGATCTAGATTAGGCATCTCTAAATCTAGATTGGGCATCTTTGGAACTAGACTGGTGATATTTGGAGCTAACTTGGGCATCTATAAATCCAGAATGTCTTATTCTATATAAAATTTTAATTCTTAATCTATATTTTGAATGTATTCTTGTTATTTTTTTTCTCATTGGGAAGGCTTGAACTTTATTTTTCCTTATGAAGTTTTATGATGGTAAGTGGAAAATGGATTGTTAGTGTCTTTCCTAAATGTAACTAAACATTAATATGATCTATAACATTGAATCCACTAGTTAATTCTTATTTGGTTTCATAGATAGGGGATTTGTGTCTATTCTTGGGGTTTGTTATTGGTTATGCAAGTAATTGTGGTGGAGTTATTTAGTTTGTGATGGTTGTTAAGTAGGAGTAATCATTAACACCAGTTTAGTTGGAAACATTTTTTATTGATTGAATTCTTGTTGAGTTACCCATTGTTGATTTCTCCATGGTTGTTTATTTAAGTATAAGACTTGTGCATTTTTTGATGTCCAATTTTTTAGAGACCAAATTGTTGGCCCCCATGTTTTTGGATGTATTTTTATATACCATGGCATCATTCTTAGATTTAAATAATTTGCGGGAACAACCTCATTATAATTTTCATTATAATAAAAATGTTCCCTTGTCTGTGTATGTAGTTGAGTTATTTTTTTGGTTAGGTAGCTTTTTAATTGATTATTAAGTATAATAGGGAGGATACATTTTTTTATGTCATTATCATTTGCATCCCAAATACCACACATATCTATCATATCCAAAGTGCAATACTAGAGACCATGTTTCAACCTATATTTGGGTAATACATAGCTAGAGATTCACTAATGAGATCAAATTTTACTTAGAATTAATCTAGTGTGGTGTTTAATTAGACTAAAATATATAATTTAATATTTAAGAAATCCTCCACAAGCTATCCTATATCATTAATTTGTTTTCAGCTTTCTAATACTATCCTTTATCCTTGAATAGTTCCTACATAGTTCAACAATTTCATTGGGAGTTAGTTTATTTGCATATATTTTTCCCATTAGGTTAAAATAACCTTAAAAATAATCATCTAACCATTTTAATATAATTATATTATTAATGTACTCATTCAAATCATATCCCTATCTTCTATAGAGAAAGAAGAATTAGTTTAGATATTGTTCTATATTTTCATCTTCTTTTTGTTTTATATGCAAATGATTCTCTTTTATACCTCTTACCATACAATAGTCCTGATATTTGTCCAATAATACATTTTAAATTTCATCCCATGAATGAATTTAATATGGTTTCAAACCCATAAACCACCTCATAGCTGAATCCTTAAGTGTTAAAAGAAACAATTTTGATTTTTTATTATCTATTTTTAGTCATAGGATTGAGATAATACATTAAGATCAAATAGGAATATGTAAGGATATTATGTTGAAATACACCTAAAATTAGGTTGTGTGGTTTTGGATATGTTCTTCATTAGATAATTCTCATCTTGGTCTAGGATAATTGGATCCGTAAAGGTTCCTCCTACTAGTTGAACTCTATCTATCCTAAGCCTATCTTATGGATTGACTATTTTTCCTAGATTTTTCCCATTTTAAATTATATTTTTGTGGGTTTTGTTAAACATATATCTTACCTTTGAATTTATTGGTCTATTCATAAATTTATTTAATTTATGTTAAGTTTTCTTAATCCATTGTCAGCTTATGATCTGTACCTTACTAACACCTAGAAATGACCGGCAATGGTGCTGAAAATGATGGGGTTGTCAATAATATAATTTAATCAAATAAGTTTAGTTTATGTCATATAAATCCATGGCTAGTGTCAAATGTAATTTTGGAATAAGGTATAAGGGATAGTGGCTAACAATTGTATGTTTAGGGAAGTTATAAACCATTTACTCCTAAAGGTCAAATACATGTGTGAATTGAAATTTATTCTATTGATTTTAGAATTAAACAATATTTTTGAATTTAAATTGTTTTGAATGGAAACAAAATTTTACTAGAATTGATAGTGATTAAATGAAACACACTTGTTGTAATTAAAATTATTTAAAAGGAAACACTTGTTGTAATTTTAGAAATTTGAATTACTTTGAAAGCAAATAATTATGAAATAAAATGCTTATAAATTTTAAAAAAATTAAAACTAAACTATGTTAAAATACACGTGCATTGAACACATATAATTTTATGTTAAACTATGTCACATAACACTTTTATTATAATGAAATATCAAACACACAATAATATAAACATAGAAATACAGTAAAAGATATTACTTCCTTGGTTGAGTGCATCATTTATATCCCTTAGATTAGGATTAGAGTAAAAATTAGCTTTGTATAAACTTAATCAAATTATAATTTCTTATAAAATTATTAGTCTAAAATTTATGTCTTAATATCTATTAAAAACTATTATTCAACTCTTGTTATCATCTACTTTTTCTTACGAATTCCTCTAACTAACTTTCACTATGAATGACAAGGTTGCATTTATAATACAACTTCTTACAAAAATCTTGTTTGAGATTAAAAACCTAATAATTTAGTTTAGAACAATTTTTTTTTCTTAAAAATATAATAAATTAGTTTAGAATTGATTTCTTATTCTAAACAACATAACAAATAAGATTTAAAACTAATTCTTATTCTAGGCTATAACCTAACATATAACAAATTTAGTCTACATGTCATTTGGAGAATTAAAAAAAGACACATTATTCAAAGATAAAATAGTGGGAATATTCATAAATACACTATTTTTTTTTAGAATATAGGTGTTTGTTTTCTTTCCAACAACTTCTAATTTTGTTGGAGAGAATTAATCACAATCTTGGCCAATTCAGTTTACTCCAACAACTTGATGTGTGAGATATTCATAGCAGTTGATATACTATAAATATCATGCATTATTTATGAATACATTTTTTTCAAAAATATTATAAATATATTTCATATATATACTTTCTAAAAATAGGTATAAATTATCTATTTTACTTTTGTGTTCCCATAGTTGCAGACCCTTGTAGTTGTTGATTTTTAGTGATGACTATTTTTAGAAGTTTCTATTTATAATATATATAAATACTATAAAACATCCCCAAAACATTATATAAATTATTATTTATTATTATAGAACCCAATATTAACTATTTGCATCTTCAGATCCAATTTTATGAAATATCTGTGCAAGACTAATAGACTTCAAACATAGACTAATGGACTCGAAAGCTAGAATTATGGACTAAAGAGCCAAGACTAATGGAAACTAGAGAAACATTTTACAAATTTGAAACCAATTGAGATGCTCATTATTTTTTAATAAGGACTTGAATCAAGGTGATTCTTGTTTTAAACTCGTATATTTTTTTGAATGGAATCCAAATATTCAAATATATTCAGGTTTAGAGCTATTCTGGATGATTCTTTAATAATTTATTAGAATCTATCCATTATGTCCTTACACATGTTTTTGGCTAATACAAAGTTGGTTTTCAATTATTAGATGACCATGCATAAATATTAAATCCATCTAAAAAATAACTAAAAATTTTTGGAGATGATTTATATAGAACTACAAAACGACTAAGGATATTTTAATCTACATGAATATTGTTCTTGATTTCGTGTTTAAGAACTCCAAACTTTGTTATCTATATTGATGACTTATTTCAACATCCATATTGAACATTTGACATTTTTTATCTAATAACTTTTTAAAAATATAAATAATTTAGACTAAATAATAAAGTAAATACATATCCTGTATTTCATTATAAATCAATCATAATTTATTAAAAATACATCTAAGTCCACTTTATAACATGATTTATGAAAGATAAAATGGTGTCATTTGATTATATAATGAGACATTCTATGGCCTCATCATCATGCATAAACTAGACTTATTTATGAAAAAAATTAAATTAGAGGTATCTAACACTATGTCCAGAAAGAAGTATCATATTTATGTATTATCCTATAGATGTAATGAGGATTTGATTAAACCATCATGAAGAATGTTTGTAGGGGACTTGAAAAACAAAATATGGTTTAAAAAATGATGCCATAGTTATGGATGTTAGTAAGTAATTTTGGGATCACTTAATTTTTATGTATCACTAATATACTATAACCTTGATATGTAGTTTCATAAGTAAGATATTTTTCAACTATTTTTTCCATGTTAGAGATATATTTCCAATTCAATCAGTAAATTCTAAACACCATTAATGTACAAAATAGACATGCTCTCAAATATAATTTGTAATAATACATTTAACATTAGTATTTATTTATTTTATTTATTAAATGTGAGTAATAAACTTATTTCAATGTTATAAATATGTTATTATATAATAGAGTATGCAAATATCTTTAATCTATATGAAGGTTCTAGATATATTTTACCAACAGAGATAATGATGGCAGTTACCATTCAATCCATAGAAAGTGCCATGTAGAGGATTTTGATTCTTAAAATCATACAATCTAATTGGATTTACTTATCATGTACCTAGTTCATGTTTTTTGTGCATTTTAATATTCACAAAGAGATAACAAAAGTAATTACCATCTACTAGATTGTGTAATGACAAACTAAAAATTTTCACAACCTTATAGATGTTCATACAAATCTATATGCATAGTTATTAAAAATAAATGTACTTCCCAAGAAGAATTTATATTAAAACTTAATGAGTACATCTCAAGCCAGTAATTCACACCTTATTATTTGATTTCATTAAAGAGGAAACAATATGGAAGTCAAACATTCATGAAACAAATACAAATATACACATAAATAATATACAAACTTTGGTAGCTAATTTATTTAGATGTAAAATTAGCCATTGTAGGTCAGTAATTTTGTAAATATAAAACTTCATTTCAAGAAATGAATGTTTTGAAACCCATCATTCACAAAAAAGAAATATAATTTTTAGCCAAACCTTCAAAAATATCTAGAAGACATAAATTTCTTAAATTCACATTGAAACTTGAAAACAAAGTGGCACTATAAAAATCACAATTAGAACCGGAGTAAACACAAAAAATTAAAACAAGTCTAATAAACCCTATAAAAATTTGAATTAATGGATCCATGTGACTTAAAATTTTGAGAATAATTAATCCATAAATATTAAGTACATCTCCACTCCTTGCAAGCAACTTTTGAAACATTACATTATGAAACCCATTTTCTTGATATTCATCCTTTATAGTTTATTCACAATTAGGTAAGCTAATTTAAATCCAAATTCTTGGAGCATGTGGATCAGTATTTTTTATCAATAAACCAACATTTTACAATAAAAAACATTAAAAAAATAATACTTGAATCTTAAAAGCAAAAATAAGACAAAACAACAAGCCATTTTCAAACAAATCTCAAAAATCCTATACCAAAGTGATTTTAACACATACTCAAAATCTCATAAGAGAAAAAATGCCAAGATAGTTTTGTTAAGTAAATGTTTTTCCTCTTATAAAATTTCATGTTAAAAAAGTTCTACCCATTTACTAATTATAAAATGTCTATGCATGCTAATATAAAGACACTTCACCTCGGTTTGAGATAAAAATAGAGCATCACAATCTAACCATGAATAATAATAAAATTTATGTAAGAGGTGTGTTAATAAACCACCCATACACAAGTCTAACATATCCAAAATATTTATAAATAACAAAAAATAACATAAAATACCATGAATATGTGCCTCTTTCATGCTCGATATGATTTTTTGAAGTGTTGTGGTCCTCACCATCTATATTCCTCTTCATTGAGACATGTTATTTAGACATTTGTATAAGTTTTGTGAAAATTTATTGAATAAATAAAGACATGAAATGAGATAATTGGTGGAAAAACAAAGAACTCATGCAAAAAATCCTTTATTTTACTCCATCCCACCATGATTACCTCTAAACATACATAGTGACATGTGAATATGTGCACATTATTACAAACATTTGTAACATTAAAAATAGAATAATGTATACATGTGAGCATGATAGATTAATTATCAACATCATTACATTTAAACATGATTCTAGGAGTAGATGTAAACATAGTTCTCTCTCTCTCTCTCTCTCTATGTTTACATCTACTCCTAGAATCATGTTCAAATGTAATGATGTTGATAATTAATCTATCATGCTCACATGTATACATTATTCTATTTTTAATGTTATATATATATATATATATATATATATATATATAGAGAGAGAGAGAGAGAGAGAGAGAGAGAGAGAGTCAATATATATATATATATATATAGAGAGAGAGAGAGAGTCAAAAAATATATATATATATATATATATTGACTCTCTCTCTCTCTCTCTATATATATATATATAGAGAGAGAGAGAGAGAGTCAATATATATATATATATATATATTGACTCTCTCTCTCTCTCTATATATATATATATATAGAGAGAGAGAGAGTCAATAAATATATATATATATATATATATATATATATATATATATATATATTTGACTCTCTCTCTCTCTCTCTATATATATATATATAGAGAGAGAGAGAGAGAGTCAAAATATATATATATATATATATATATATTTTGACTCTCTCTCTCTCTATATATATATATATATAATATATATATATATATTGACTCTCTCTCTCTCTCTCTATATATATATATATATATACAGAGAGAGAGAGAGAATCACAATATGTATGATGTGCAATGATATTTCAATACAAATATTCATTTATGAATTATCTTGGCTAAGAATTCTTTCATTTATCTATAAATTACGTAATAATTTGGTGTCCAATATTGCATTTAGTTAAGTATTTCACGACATTGCATGGTTAAATTATGAAACTATGTTCACATGTACTCATGAAATATTGTTTAATTGTAATGATGTTGATATTTAATCTATCATGATCATATGTTTAAATTATCCAAAATATTTAAATAATAACATAAAATACCATGAATGTGTGCCTCTTTCATGCTTGATATGATTTTTTGAAGTGTTATAGTCCTCACCATCTATATTCATCTTCATTGAGCCATATTTCATAGACATTTGTTGAAGTTTTGTATGAATTTATTAAATAAATAAAGACATGAAATGATATAATTGGTGGGAAAACAAATAATTCATGTAAAAAATCCTATATTTCACTCCATCTCACTATGATTACCTATCAACATACATAGTGACATGCGAACATTCAAACTAGAATAATGTAGACATGTGAGCATGATAGATTAAATATAAACATGATTACATATAAAAAGGATTTTAGGATTACATGTGAACATAATTTCATAATTTAACAATGCAATTCCAGAGAAATACATAACTAAATGCAATATTGGACACCAAAGTATTACATAAATTATAGATAAATGAAACACTTATTAATGAATAAAATTCATAAATGAAACACTTGTATTGAAATATCATGTCCAAATAATATGTATTATCTATGTGTGTGTGTGTGTGTGTGTGTGGCTATATATATATATATATATATATATATATATATATATATATATATATATATCCACACACACACACAGACACACACACACACACACACACACACACACACAGATAGAGAGAAAGAGAGAGAGAGTCACAATATGTATGATGTGTAATGAAACATATAATCTGTACATGATATTTCAATACAAGTTTTTCATTTATGAATTGTCTTGGATAAAAAGTGTTTCATTTACCTATAATTTATGTAATAATTTCATGTCCAATATTGCATCTAGTTATGTATTTCATGACATTGCATGCATGCACACATGCACACACGCACGCACGCATACGCACGCACACACGCACGCACACACACACACACACACACACACACACACACACACACACACACACACACACGCACGCACACACGCGCGCACACACACACACACACACACACACACACACACACACACACACACACACACACACACACACACACACACACACACACACACACACACACACACACACACACACACACAAATAGAGAGAGAAAGATAGAGAGAGTCACAATATGTATGATGTGTAATGATACATATAATTTGTACATGATATTTCAATACAAGTGTTTCATTTATGAATTGTCTTGGATAAAAATTGTTTCATTTATCTATAATTTATGTAATAGTTTCATGTCTAATATTTCATTTATTTATGTATTTCATGACATTGAATGGTTAAATTATGAAACTATGTTCACATGTACTCATGAAATCATGTTTATTTGTAATGATGTTGATATTTAATCTATCATGCTCATATGTTTACGTTATTCAAAATATTTGTAAATAATAAAAAATGACATAAATACCATGAATATGTGCCCCTTTCATGCTTGATATAATTTTTTGAAGTGTTGTAATCCTCACCATCTATATTCCTCTTCATTGAGTCATGTTCCATATACATTTGTTGAATTGTTGTGCAAATTTCTTAAATAAATAAAGACATGAAACATATAAAGTATTACATAAATTATAGATAAATTAAACACTTCCTAGCCAATATAATTTAAAAATGAAACACTTGTATTGATATATCATGTCTAGATCATATGTATCATTACACATCATACATATTGTGAATCTCTCTCTCTCTCTATATATATATATATATACATATATATATATACATATATATATACATATATATATATATACATATATATATATATATATATACATATATATGTATAATATGTATATATATATATATATGTATATATGTGTGTGTGTATATATATATATATGTATATATATATATATATATATATATATGTATATATATATATATATATATATATGTATATATATATATATGTATATATATATATGTATATATATATATATATATATATATATATATATGTATATATATATATATATATATATGTATATGAATCATGTCTAAGGCAATATCTATCAATCAATAGTCATGTTCATGGCATCTCTATGTAACCTCTTGTCAATGAGAATAAAGTGGAAGTAATTGAGAAATGAATGCAAGTATATGTATATGATACCCTACCATGAAGCACCTAAATTAAAAAATTTCAAGGTTAGAAATGTTGATAAAAATAAAGAATAAGTCACCAACATGAAGAAAAAACTTACTGGTTTGCAAAATAAAAAGTCAATATCATATCACAAATAAATATATCATAATGTTTTAGACAATGTCACCTCATATTTATCCAAATCATATACCAAATTAAAAAATAAAACACAATCAAAATATAAAATGTCAAAGTTAAAATATACTAAAGGAAATAAAAAATGATGTACGTCATGGATACCTTTCATGATTTGTGTACATTGCTAGTGGATCTATCAATACTAATATCACTATAAGGACAAATTACATTTAAGTGGACATTATTTTGTAGTGTGTCCTCCTCGATCCTAGTAAAGGGTATTATATACACATAATATTTTCAAACTTTATTAATGATTTATTCTTTTTATCTTGTAGGAACCCATCGAGTCTCAATCTCTCTAAGTGCATGCACTAAGGGATGCACCAATAATGGGGTGGGTAGACCATTGGTGCTTTTTAGGTTTTTTGTCCCTTATATTAACTTATTACCAATCCAAATAGGTGCTAAAAAATTCACCTAAGCTATTACTCCTCTTTTGTACACTCTTCTAGTCTTTTACCACCTTCTATACCCCTTTCCCTAACCTAAAGCCTCTTTTGATAGTTTACAGTACTAGGTCAGATCTTGTACTCTTCTTGGTGGAACTCATTTAATGTCTATGTCAGATCTTGGATGACCTATCCCTTGACTTAGTGAGCTTTTGTCAATAATAGTACTAGGTTGACTGGGTCGACCTTGCCAACTAAAATTTTCAAAAGGGCTTAAGGTTAACTCTGACTATATATACAAGTTCACTTCACCATTATTGGAGAGAAATCAAGAGTTATTATTAATTTGTGCTTATTTACAATATGATCTTCCACCATTATAATTAAGGAGTCTTAGCTTATGGTTTTTATTCAAGAATCTAGTCTTGTTGAGAATTTTTGGATGCTTTTACCTTTCTTCTTGATCCTTACAAACCCCACCAACCTATTTAAAAGCCTTTTTGTCCAAGGAAGAGATTTAGTCTCAATGGGTTTGTATTTTAGTTAAGTATTCTCTAACTTTTATCATCTCTTTAGTAGATATAAGTATCATAAGTATTATCTTTTAAATAATATTACTCTTCTCTTCCATACATTACGGTCTTACTCATACATAACTTAATTGAGATTATCTTATACATGTTTATTTTCATTTGTTTATTAACCCCCATATTATTCCACAAGCTTTGGTGATCACTAGATTAAATTTATTTCTTTTAATTGTTATGAGTATAGTGAATATGAAAACATAGGTCTTATTTAGGGTTATTACTCAATTTTACTTGACTAGAGGATTTGGAACCCTCCATAGTATTATTTTTGTGATTAGAGATACCCTAATTGGGTATATCAGATCTATATATTGGTCATGTTTTTTATTATCTAATCTATCCCCAACTAGAAGTGTAAATAAGATCTATCTTCTTTGAGTTAGGATTGATTTCTAAATGTGATGCATTTCTGATTGCATATAGGTAGTGGATCTATATTGTTATATAAAAACCTCATACTATTAATAATAAAGTTATTCTTAGGTGTAGGCACATCATCACATATATGGCCCTATTCAATAAATAATATGGTTCACTGCTCAATAGATACTATGGTTCCTTTCACTTGCGTACAACCTAAGGCATACACCAATACAATAACACCATGGTGAAAACTACAACTATGTGTGGATGAATGAGAGTCTATGTCAGAGGCATCAATGTATATATTATCTTAATAATTTCTATTTTTTCACCTAACATAACAATAACCTTAGGGTCTCATCCTTTCTTCATGGCATTCCTCTACAAAGGACCAATAAGGAATATTATATCAACATTTGTGAAAAATAGAACTATAATATTTTTTTAAAAATTTCATTGAGTTTACTTCTGTGAATCATATTATCATCACCAATTTATTTTTTTGGGGTCCCCTCAAAAACCCTTTTACCTTTTTGCTAAATGTATTTCCTCAAAATAATGTCATCATTATCACTAGAATTGGTCTAAGGGTCATCTCTCAATTTATGATAGTAATTATATAAAAATATATAATTTAGAATTAGAAAATTTAATAGTGATCTTTCTTGGGAGTCATGGATGTTACAGAGGATCTCTAGTAATTTCTATTCTTGTTTAGGAGGGAATCAAAGAATGGTCATGTTTGAAGTACCTGGATGTAGGAAGGATCTGACAATGTTATACCTAAGGTCAATGCGACCCCACATGGCCACACTCATGGGACTCAATAGTCACTTGGCCTACTAAACAATATTAAAAGTGTCAGATTCTACCCTAAATTAGCTAGATAATGAAACTCCTACCCTAGAAAATTTGGATCATCATGTTCCTAAATCCTCATGGTCTGATATGGTCAAAGGAAAAGGTTTAATGGGTTAGTACCCCTCAAGTTTCCATATCTTCTTAGAAAAAACTAAAAAAATATTTTCATCCTTATTTTAAACCCTGTAGTGGAACAGGTTGATGTGGAGCTCACTAAATCCATTCTAGATAGGGTTAATAGCTATCATATGAATATTGATGCTTTCTCAAAATGGCCTAAAGAAATATGGAAACCAAAAGGTCATATGGAGGTGGTTTTTCTATCCAGGTTTTTTTTCTTGGTTAATTTTTCTCTACAAGAAGATTACATTATGTCTCTCTTAAAAGGTCTCTAGATTATGGCAAAGACTAGTGTCTCTGTTAAAAGATGGAAGGTTTGGTCAAGCCTCAATAACACATCTATGGATGATGTTTCAATGTTGGTTCTCCTTCCTAAACTCAAATTGGGATATTGATAGCTAGAGGTCATCAATGGGATTGCCAAGGCCTTAGGCCAACCTATCAAAATTGACCCAATTACTCTCTCCCACTAGACGATGGTCACTACTTGTGTCCATGTATTCTTTCATATCAATAAGCCCCTACATCATAATATGAAGAGAAATTTTAAGTAAAACACTTGGGTTCAAAACATCATGTATAAAAACAATGCAATCATTTGCCCATGATGTAATGTTCTGAGTCATATGCTCTATGAATGTCTGAAAAAAGGCCAGGGCTCTACTGCATTCTCTTAATAAAGAACCAGGAAAGAGGAATCAAATATAGATTCATGGTTAGAATTCCCTCTCAATATTATCTCCTCATAAACCCCCTGAGTGCTTCTCCTTCTATCAATCTCAAAGTTACCCTTGTTTTAACCCTTTTGTCCCTCTTTTTTGGCTTACTATTTTAGAGCCCTTATGTGATTCAAGCCCCTCAAGGAAGCCCCTCCCTATTCCCACCTCACCACCTCCTTTTTTGGTCCCATTCCCTCCCTATCCATATGCCTACTATGTATCCCCCCTTTCCCCCCTTATTACCCCTCATCATCTCTTCCCCCCTTGTTCACTTACTAATCTCTATCCTCCCCTCATAAGTTTTTCACCCTTCCCTCAATTCTTCTATCCCCTTCCCTTAGCTTGGACTCCCCTTCCCCTCCCTTGAAATATAGCTTATCCCTTCCTCCCCCTAGTTCCCTCTTTGGGAGCTCTCTCCCTTAATTTTCCCTCTATATAACCTACCCCTTCCCCTTCCCTCTCCCCCTTCCTTTGGATCATGCCTTCCCTCCCCACTTTCAGAGTTTGTAGAGTCCCTTGCATGAAAAATCCCTATTTTTGTCCTAGACAATTCCCTCCCTCCTCCCTCCAAGGCACCCCCTCTCTCCTTTTTTTAAAAATCTCTAAGGCCTTACAAATATGTAGGGAAATTTTATAAATATATCTCTCGCTCCTAGGACTTTCCCTTGGATGATGGGTTTGTAACTTGCTCTAAAATTAAAATAGGTAAGAAAAAGGCCAATATTGGTATTTTTACTAAACTTATGGGTAGATCCACAAGGATGGTTACAAGAAACTTAAAAACTATAAAACTAATTGTTAAAGGTTCTTATAAAATTCTTAAGGTCTATTTTGATAGGAAATGAAAGTCCTTTTGTGGAATGTAAGGGGCCTAAATAACCCTAAGAAATAAAGGACCCTTTGTAATATTATTAAAAGGGTCAATCCTTCTATTCTCCTTAATCATGAAACAAAAATGTCTAAATCTATCCTTAAATCTAGCATGGAAATAATCTAAAATAATGCCTAATCTCTCTCCTCTCAGTCTATAGGTACATCAGGTGGTTTGGCAGTCTTTTGGAACCCTGATGTCATAGGAGGAGACCTATTATGGAAGTTTAATATCTATATTTTGGTTTTATTTAAAAACTTAACACCAATGACAAATGTATTTTAACCAACATCTACACTCTAAATTCCAAACCTTCTAGGAATATTCTATTGAAAACCTTATTGGAATTTTGAAAGATCTATGTAAATTGGAATTGGATCATTGCTGGTGACTTCAACACCCCCTCACTCCTGGGGACAAAAAAGGTGGTCTTATTAACCTCATGAATAACATGATAGAATTCAATGACTTCATAGCTAACGTTGGCCTAGTGGATGTGGACCTTAATGGTATTCCATTTACGTAATCCAAAATAAGACTAGGGGAAAATTTAATCCAAGTCTATCTAGATAGGTTTATAATCTCATTAAATTGGGATATCCAATTTTCTAGTAGGATTTATTCCTTTCCCAAGATAGTGTTTGATCATAATCCCTTGGTGTTTCAAGAAAACAATATCTTTAAACCTAAATGCAACCCCTTTAGATTTGAAAACATGTGTCTTTATCACCCCAAACTCAAAAAATCCCATAAATATTATTGGAAAGAATCCATCTCAGGTTTTTCCATGTTTATCCTCACAAAAAGCTCAACTTTCTCAAAACCAAGTTGAAAATCTAAAATAAGGAAGTATTCTGAGACATCTTGGAGGAAAAGGATCTCAAAGTGGAACTTTCAATAATTTTAGATATTTTTACCTCTAGAAACTACAATTATCTTACAAATTTAGAGGAAATATAACTCATCTATCAATTCCATAACTTGGAAGCAAAAGAGGAGGCCTTTTAGAAATAAAATTCTAAATGCTTATGGCTGAAGGAGTGTGATAGGAATACAAAATTCTTTCATCATTCTAATTCAAGACACATTAATATCAATACAATACCCTAACTTCAAATAGAATATTAGATCATCAACATAAATGAGGATGATATCTTACACCATATTATAAATTTTCTTAAGAACCTGCTCCTAGATAAAGGAGTACCAGATGACCATGTTGTCTCTTTTGCTCTCAATAATTTTGATAGTTTTCATAGATGATGGCAATGCTTCCCTTACAAAATTTCCCTTGAATGAGAAAACAAAAATTGTAATTTTCTCTATATAAAGATTTAAGGCATTGAGACTTGATGGATTCCCACCTTTTTTCCTCTAAAAATTATGGGACATTGTCCACCTTGAGGTCAAATATACTACTGGAGAATTTTTCCATTCTAAATATATTATAAAGTAAATCAACAAAACTTTCCTTGTTATAATTATAAAAAATCAATGTATCACTAATATTTATGGATTTAGGCTATTAGCCTATGTAACACCACCTACAAAATATGTTCCTCTATCTTGATGAAACACATGCAATCTCTACTTGAAAAAGTCATTGGGGATAAATAGGGGATTTTGTGGTAGGTAGAAAAATCGCATATGGCATTGTTATAAATCATGAATCTATTCATTCTATTTATAGATCCTTGAGGAAGCATATTCTTCTCAAGTTGGATATGTCGAAAGCTTATGATCGAGTCTCTTGGCATTTTTTAATGTAAATTTTGGAAAAGTTGGGATTGATTCAAGATACCAATAAATTTACCTAGAATTTTATCACCACTCCCAAAATTTTAGTTATTCTAAATGATTTTCTTAAAGGTTTACTTTCTACTTCGAGAGGAATAAAATAGGGTGACCCCCTTTTTCCTTTCCTCTTCATAATTTTAGCAAAAACCTTGGGAAGAAGCTTGAGGAGTGCCTACACTAAGGGACTAATTAAAGGCATATGAATGGCCCTTAATATAGATCCTATCACCCACCAATATTTTATTATGACACTATCATCTTAGGAGACACTTCCGTTGAGGAATCAAAGTAATTAAAATGCATCTTAAATAACTATGAAAAGGTTTCCTATCAGTGTATTAACTTTCAAAATATTTCCCTATTCTTAATCAATACTCTACCCCTTTAGTAGAAAATAATCACCAAAAATTTTCACTATCAAGTGGGAAACCTATAGACAAGCCACTTAAGCATCCCACTATTTAAAGGGAAAATGGATTTCAAACTTTGAAACTCCCTACTTTTTTGCATCCAAATAAAACTAGCAGGTTGGAAGGGCCACCTTCTTACTCAAGTAGGGAAATAACAACTCCTTAAGTTCTCAATCCAGAGCATTCCTATCTACCAAATGTCTATTTTCAAAATGACTTCCAAATTAGCCACTAAAATTGAAAAAAATCAAGAAAAATTATTGTGGAGGGGCACTGAAGAAAGATTCATATATAACCTTATTATTTGGAAAAAAGTTTGCCTTCTAAAAGATAATGGAGGTCTTGACTTGAGAAGAATTAAATCTATGAACAAATCCCTACTAGCAAAAATGGGATAGCATCTAATGAAGGTGAATGGGGAGTGGGAAAGAACTATCAAAGCCAAATACTTGAAAGGAGTGGAGGCAGATGACTTCCTATGGGAAAAAGGCTTGATAGATGGATCTACCTTCTGGAAAACCATAAAAAAATACAAGGATCTCTTAAAGAAAGGTATCTTAAGGTAAATTGGCAATGGTGAGAAAATTCTCTTCTACGAAGATTCCTGGATATCTCCTACCCCCTTCTCCACCTAGGGGATTTGGGTAGGGTGGTATAGACATCTCAAAAAAAGTTGGGGATCCAAGATCAAAGATTACTGGGAACTAAAAGAAGGTACAAAGTTTTGAAAATTCATCCCTAGTGATAGACTATCACTATATGAATCTTAGGCTATTCAGACCCTTAAACAATCATTAAGACAAGTTAATATACCTTCCATCTATAAGGAAGATCATTTTATTTGGTAGACAAAAGACATCAGCTCCTACTCAGTGGCCTCAAGACCTGCCACTGACATTAATTTAGAAAGTGAATGGAATTTATAGAAAAAATTTGGGTAAAAAATTTGACTCCCAAAGTTAATTAATTTATTTGGCTTGTAGTTAGGATAAAATTCTAACGGTGGACATCCTAGCCAAAAGAGGACTACTTATCCCTAATAGATGCCTAATTTATTAGAGAATGAAATATTTAGTCTACCATATATTCCTTGAGTGTCCCTTTATCTCAACACTGCTCAATTGGTTGATTAGTCACCTTCACCTAACCTAGGTCAAAGTAAAAGAAATATTAGACCTCATTATGCCAGGGAATTCCTGATAAAATATCTCTTCCTTTGTTTTCCTTTGTCTTCCTTTGGTGTCTTTCTCTTCCCCATTGGTTTTGGTGTGTATGGAAAATTTGTAATGATATACTCTTTCTTAATAAAAGATACCAGCTGAAATATGTCTCCCTTCACCTTTGCTAGACCATTTTGAATAACTAGAAAGACTTCCCCCCAAAGACAAACAGAATGCCTCTCCCTCTACCTTGTAGATCCTAAAAAACTAGGATACTACATAATTTTTATGTTTTCCCTTAAAATATGTAATATATAAGCACACTAAATAGAAGGCTACACTAGAGGCTAGGTGAAATTAAACTTTTATGGTGCCTCCAAAGGCAATCTAGGTCCCATAGGTAGAGGTAGAGGTAGAGTTATAAATAATTCAAAAGGGGAGATGATGGTTTCTTACATGAGTCATATGAGAACCCAAACAAAACACCTCGTAGAGGCGAAGGTGGCTCTCTAGGGTATATAGTTGGCATCTAAAATCAACCAGACTAGGGTCATTATATAAGGTGATTTTATAAATATTCTAAATGACCTGAAAAGGAAAATAATACCCTCTCGTACCATCAAATACATCATAAATGATGCCAAGCTAATCTTGAAGGGCATCTATCACTTTGTAATTATCCATACCTTTAGGGAAGGTAATGATGTGGCTGACCTCCTTGACAACATTGAAATTGAACTCCACATTTTAGCTAACTATTATAATGCATCCAACATCCCTAATAATGTTCTTAATGCCTTATGGGTTGACAGTACCAAAGCATGTTAAAAACATCATTTCTATACACATTTATAGTCTTACTTTGAAGGGGTTTATCTTAATTAGGATGATATACAATTATACCTATAAGAGAGGGTGTAATTGTTATAGTGTGTCTTTAGTGGGCTTCCTAAACTAAACTTGCACTTTTTAAATCCATTCCATCCAAAAAATTCCACCTACTCACTTTAGGTCTACATACACCGATTAGATGGGAGGAGACATGGAAAGATTGGAACCCATCTCTTGTACATATATTCATGCTTAAATTTTTTTTGGAAGAAACTAAAATGGGGGGACTCACTGATTTCATGGAGTGAGTCATGGAGTGCAATACATAGGTTATCCATGATTTTTTTATATCCTAGAACAAATGTAAAGTGACCATTCATGTAATTAGAGTCATTATTTTAGACTAATACATTGGTGAAGAAACTAGTATGTCCTATGAAGGAACCAAGACATTCAAAGACCAAATGAAGAAACAAAATCTACTATAATGCTTTTTCAGATAAATGACTTTGTGAAGACTGATAAGAAAGGATTCCCATATGTATATTCTTGTGCTAATGGCCTAATATTTACCTTCAAGTCATGCACTACATGATGCTTAATGCTAAATATAATCTTATATTTTCCCACCAATTTTTTATTAAATAGTTTTATTGGCTATAAAATTATTTTGGTTTTTTTCTTCTTATGTCCCTTAAAATCACTATTTTGTTGCATCAAGTGAATAACTCTAACTTTTTCCTCCACTAAGAATTGATCCTTCTCCTTGTCAGGCATAACAAATCCCTAAGAATAATCCTCAATAGATGATCCCACCTTGGGATCCCACTAGCCCTCTGAGTACAACCCTAGGTCAACCTTTCCATGTCCCCTTCTGATGACCTCCCCCTTAAGTTGTTGATCCCTAAACTTAAGATGATCTCACTTAAAGTGGGTACCCTAGTGGAGATTACCTACAAAGGGAAAGCCATTCTAATTGATGAGATGGGAAGAAATAAATTGTAGATGGAGATATTTAATTCCAAGTTTTAACAAGTAGGGATGGCCCTCACCAAGATCATTCATGACCGAAACTCTTTGCACAAATAGGCTAAGTCCATAGCAAGATTGTGTTCAGTCTACCCAACCCACCTAATCCCCTATCATTTATTCTCCCAAAGCCTTGAGATCCCCCCTATAGGTTCCCCCAAGGGGGGTCCCCCTAAAGTAGTATCATGTGTAGGTTATAGGAAAAAAGGGACCCTATATGATCTCCCCTGGGGAATCTGATGAAGGTTTAAGGAACCACAATAGGGAAAAGGTTTCTAAGGTAAAACAAAACATATCGATGAAGAATAATAAAGATGATGAAGACCCACTGAAGGGACTTTATTCCTAAGTTTATTTTTCATTTCCTATTTTTCAAGCTCTTGGTTTAGTACTATAGTTTTTTCCTATTGTTTTGGTTTATCATCCTTTAATTGGCCTATTTAAACTTTATGCACTAGACTTTGGTGGTTCCAGGATCTATGTAAAAACCTATTTTTTAATGTATAAAATAAACATATTATAAAATCTAAAATTATTTTAAAATTTATTGTATGAAATAAACTTAACACTTTGCATATAACCTAATGTCCATTATTGCCTACACGTTTCCCTTGTTCCACCCATTATCTTTCTTGATCAATTTTTTGATAATAATTTATCCACATTATTTAGGATTATTTAATTCATTCTATGTTTTTTCTTGAATCATATGCAATCATCTACTCATTTATATCCCTTAATTCCATATTAGTGAGAAAACATAATTGGGACACATTCTCCCTCACAATCCATGATCTTTCTAGACTATCCATCTTATTGACTCTTTTATTTGTTAAGATTAGATCTATTGGCCTATGTTACATTTGTATTTTAGTGTATGTTATTTCCTTATATTTTATTTCCCATTTCTATAATAGCCTAATTGCCTCCTTGGAAAGAGATGACAACCATGAATCCTAATATGGTGAGCATTTAGTCTGGCTAGTGGCCAAAATGGATAATCACCATCATCATAAAATGTGTTGCATCGGTGTAGTAAGAAATAGTGTAAATCCTAATTCATGATACCCATATCTATAATACTATATTCAACTAAAATATTTAATTCAATAAATAATCCACTTTATTTTGTAATCATAAAATAATGATTAAATCAATAAACAAAATAATCATCCTTGAAAAAAAATTCTTACATGTTTTAGCTCCTGCTCATCTAGATTATATTTCAAGGCATATGTAATATTATCACTATGATCATCATTTGTTACATATTAATTGACATCCTCGTCAATCTTGTATGACTCCACCTGATCTTACTCTAATGGTTAACATATACATGTCAATCCAAATATAAATGGAAGAAAAAACATTTATGAGCATGATGAAGGGAATAACTATAATAACCACAAATGAACAAATTTTTGGGAAAAATTTCATCATGGGTGTCATTATCAACCTAATCTGCATGGCTCCACTTTGCCCCTTTGAGCTAAAATATAGAAAAATAACATAGAAAATCATAAGGTGCATCAAAATTGGTTTATTATTGACTATTATATGATTGCAAAAAGAAGCATATATAAACATGATGAAAAAACATAAATTAGGTACATCTAATGGTTCTCATACATCTTGGGAGACAAAAAATTGAATATTTAATTAAAACCTTCATTACCTTGTCTCCACTCTACCCCCTACTAATACAATATTCAACACAACATTATAAATCATAAACTAGATGCAAAGATGGAAAATATTTAATATTATATAAAAAAAATTAATTTGGCTTGGCCAATAGGTAGAGTATTATTAAAATCATTTGTGTTATCCCCTCAACTACATATTTATTAAAAAAATAATCAAATACTCAATGACATTCCATACAGGATAGTAGGATCCACATAATGGTTGTCTTAACCTAATGGGAATCCCAGTCTGACTAATGGATGCACCATCTGAAACCTTCTTAGGATGTATATAAATTTTTAATATATTCTAATATTATGGCATTCATTCAATGAGGATTGGTTTTTTATTTTCTTATCCTAAAACAATCAATTACCATAAATAAACATGAATCAAACTAAACAATTTAATGTCAATACTAATAAATAAAATTGCATATAATTTACACCACCTAAACATAAATTTATTGTATAAAATAATTTCCTTATAGATCATCCATCATAAATCTATAGCATTTAACATTCAAAGTATTAGTTTCCAATATATAAAAATTTACATAGAAGTTAGTTTGGATTATGGTTTACACCATTAAACTTTATCTATAAACTGCATAAAAAATTTAATGTATTGGTTTCGAGAACACTAAAATGGTGTGACAAAGGGAAGGAAAAACCAATTAAAGGTTTATATACATATATCTATTTTGAGATTTGTTATTGAAATTTGAATTCCTTATTTTCCGTTTTTGAATTGGCTATATATGTGGTCCACATTACAACTTCATTCATTGTGAATATTTCTCAACACTACAACTTCATAGTAATGGGAGAGTTGATCACTAAAAGAACATGGATAGCATGATTTAAAAGATATTAATATTCACAATTTAAGTGAAAAGTTTACACAAGATGGATTGATCAACCTAAAATATGTATTTGGGACATTTTTAATTGCGGTTAGTGTAGGAAGAGTAATTTTAGAAGTAACCAACATCAATTTAGGCCTAGACAAAGGCTCTAAGGATTTTAAATATTTTTATGGAAATATCGATGGAAATTAACTTGAGGTAATAAATATAGTAACAATCCAAGGAAACATCAAATTTAAAAACATATAGATTACTTATTTATTTGACCAATATATTTAAACAAAGGACAAATTGCTTTTAAATTTTGTAAAAAGGGATCTATTTTAAAGGATTCTAATATCAAATTACTTTTATACTGATTCCTTCCTAGACATGATTTTTTTATTGATTAGAATCAATTTCATCTTTTTGTTTCCTCATCTAACTTATATTCTAAATTATAGTAAAAATTGTTCATTTTTATTAGGACTATGGGATGTTTGATTTATAATCATTCTATGGAGGACAAACCATATCAATTCATAAATGCTTATCATATGTGTTGTTAGGCTCATTCTTCTTATATTTTAACTATTATGGGATATGCTTCTAGACATTTAGGATTCCAATCTCAACCATATTTTTTATTTGTCCTCTTTTATTCTAAGTTAGGATAATGCAAAGTTACTTTGAATAAGGAGATATCAAATGGTATTTTTTAAATCTCACACAAATTATTTTTCTCAACAATATTTCTTATTCCTCTTTCTAAGGACCTCATTCAAACACTATGGAATACATTAGTATTATCTATTATTATTCAAGTGATGAATGATTCTTATTGTTGTAATGAGTCTTGATAATAAAGATCTCACCATCCTACATGGATAAAACATAGCATATTTTTCATAGTTTCAATATTAGCACAACATAACCATTTTATAGGATATTTTATGGGCCTCCATTATCTATCATTATCACTACCCTATCTATGATACTAGGATCATTTCTTTCAGTGTGGAAATATTTATTTAATCATATGTTTAGAAAAATTAGTATATTCTATTGTTATTTTATGCATTTTTATAATGGAAACTCCCTCTACCTATTTCATTCACTTGGAATATTCATGGCATAATATATACTCATAATTTGGATACTTATTACTTCATACCATATATATGAGTCATGGATACATTCTATAAAACTAGTTTACAGTGATTTTTCTTGCAGGTAAATGGGTTATTATTTCATATTAGATTAAATTAGTAACAAATGAAAACATTCTAGTTTCATTTTATATGATGTGTGTCATGGGTGAGAAATATTTGAGCCAAGCATTACACTAATATACATGTGTAATTTATTTTATTGTCAATCTCAATCTTGTAAAATCCATTAGGAAGAAACATGCTTTTGGGATACATGATGCAACATTTATTAAATGAAAATAAGAACTAATATCTTCTTTCCTTATTTTTTAAATTAATTTTAAAAATGTTATATACTTTCCCTCAAATTTGGTTGTTCCCAAATGTTTTTAATACAATCTTGAAATTGTTAAATTTATGAGTGTAATGTCATTCACATTAAAATAATACCTCAAGCAATAATAATCAAACATGTATTTACCCTTCACACAACTGGCACTAGAAAACCAAAGGGAACTTTCCTATAAGGCTCATATAGACATTGTTATGGTTAGACCACATGTGCATTATATATATTCAAAACAATATAAACATTTTATATATAGGCACTCATTTAATGGTCACCAACACCATAAATACTTTATTGTAAAGTAAATATTCAATTCTAAAAAAGGAAGATAACTATAAGGCTTTAAAATTATAGATATGCTTATATTTACTAAATGATAATAGTTTAATTCATCATCCAAGTAAATAGAACTTAATCCAAAACATGTAAAAACACTTTTAGGCTCAAAATAAGATGTCACTAATAGCACTATAGTAGAACCCAAAATTCCAATAACATTAAAAAATAATACTATACATGGGACAAAATATAATCATCAATTATATTGAAAGACACTCATGAATTTCACACATTACAACATAATTATATTTTAACATTGAAATAAACTTTTACATGGTGATCTAAACACAAATTTTATATTTGTAGTAAAATAATTAAAAACCACAAGAATTTGGATCACTCTTTACCAATATAAGATACATAGAATAAATTAATAACCAATCTATCATGTATTATGATGAATAAAAAGGGCCTATAATACATACATACATACATACATATATATATATATATATATATATATATATAATGAAATTGAAGGTTCATTTAAAACACAAATAGTCCATGTGAAATTTCTATTTATGAAAGTTCCTAATTATCCAACAAAATAATAATGAAATGACTAAATAATACACACCAGATGTAGCCCTCATCAATGCATCATATAATATAATACATAACACAGGTAGCCAAGGTCATGGATTCCACTGAATGATTGCCCTGACCCTATAGCCTTATCCTCCTAAAAAATTTAATGTGAAGCAAAGTTTAACATAATGAGTTTGAAGACGAAGAATATCTAAGAACATGGTTGACACATTGACATGGCAATAATGTGTGTAATTTATGGGTTATTTAAGATTATGAATTTGATCCCAAATGTAATAAGTTATAGTATTAAAAAAATATTTTGGATTCTAAAAATAGTAATGTGATGGTAGATAATAGACTACAAATAATTAGAAAAGTATGAGCTTTCATGTTCTAAAACATTAGTTAAAAAGACAAAATTAATGAAGGGGATAATATAAATAAACGGAAATATAATAAAATGAATCCTAATAATCTATTTATAATATATAAATGTGTATCAAGGTCATATAAAAGGATTAAAATAATTCACAAATAATAAAGTTTGAACATATCAAGATTAATACATCTTTTATTAGTGAGGAATAAAATGAAAGATATAATTCCATTTAAAAAACATAACTATCGAGGCAGTATTCTCACAACTGATTTCTTGAATAAATTTGAAATTTAAAATTCTTAAGATAGTGCCATCATATCCACTTGGATTCTTAAGAGTATTACTATGTAATTAGGGCCAACCATTGGATTAAAAATAAATCACTCGTGTTGGATTTAGCATCAATTCAATCATGATATGCTCCATTTTTTTTATAATTTTATGTTAATAGGGAAACAAATATCCTTAATATTAGTGAAACAAAACTTCCTTGATCATCTATTACATTATATTCATAGGTTAAATAGAGAGAATGAAAGTATATTAAAATTGTCCAAGGATTAATTTTCGTTAATTAATTTAGTTAAATTATTTGCATGTATTCAGTAGGACATGCTCAAAATAAGAATCACTTGAAATTTGTAGGTACGTAAATCCAAATTTATTACTTGTTTACCAATCCTTCCTAATAAAATATAAACTCTAATGGAATTTATGGTGAAAATAATTAAGCATCATCATATTATAATACATAATGGTACTCACATTTCAGTCACATCGACAACAACTCAAATACAACTATAAAGGTTCATAGCACAGGTTTCCAACAAGGCAAAATTATTTTTCTATTTTGGGGAAAAATAAAGTTTGTGGTATAATTGGAATATGACTATATTATTCACTAACTTTTGGAATATGCACATACAAATAACCTATCCTCCTTTCTGATTCACCTAAACTCGATATTCATCAAATTCAAAATGGTTTCACAATGCTTCCTCCTTCCTTGGTTTCCTAAAAGCAATTGAATACATTAATGGGATAAATTACATAGAGACAAGATGCACTTGGATGGATCATATATAGACACATGCACTTGGTTTTATGAAATAAGTTCATGGGAATGCCCAACATACAAAATCATACTATTGAAAATTTTCAAATCATGAAACTAAATGTTAAATGCCAAATAGATTATGCCACATTAGAAACAATATTTGCATGTTTGGACATTTGTTTGGGGTGGATGGTGGGATAATGAGGAGTTTGATATTAATGAATTTTTAAATTCATTGACAATAGTGGGGCTAAGAGGTTCCGTTTCAACATCCACTGACTTTATGTGTGCTAGTTATGATCAGTGTAATTATCTGTACTTAGATCCAAGAAAAAAAGATGACAATAATACTGACACAATTAAAACCCATTTTCCATTCAAATCATGGCAAAGCTTATTTTTTCAGATTCTTTTGGCTAGTAAAACCACTCAACCATGGAATATGAATGTAATTTTAGGAGCTCGAAATGGAAGAACTACACCATTCAAAATCCTTATTTTCATGGCTCTCCCTAGTTTAGTATCATGACCCTATCAAATAATGTAAAATACTCCCATTCTTTAATTATGAAAAGGTGATCTTCCCAAATCCTACATGATTTTAACTATGTCTAAAGTCTACAACATGGCCTTTAAAGTTAAAATCCATATCAATAAATTGATGCCACAATAAATATAATGTGCTTATAAACTATATAATGGATGTAATCATGATGAATATAACACTAGTTTGTGAGTCAATTACCATTTATTTCATATGTAGCCTATGTACTAGTGATAACTCTCATATTTTCTTATCATTGTTACACCCATTTTTCCCTAACACAAATACCAAATTTTAAAATTTTCAAATGTGGATAAATCATTATTAGAAACCTATAGTTAGGGAACTCTATAGACCTTAAAATTACATAATAATATGTTATTCATTTAAAGCATAAGGCTATTTCTATAAGGTTAAATTTACATAAACTCGAACCATAAAAATAGAAGATTAAATGAACACTTGAGGTTATTCTAAAACTTGGGTTTTGATAAATTATTTTAAAAATAGATGCTCAGATTTATCTATTAATGGTACTAATATATTTTACATCCTAGTTTTTATATGTATTTTATGTGATCACATGACTCCCAACCTAGGTTTGTTAATCACCCACAATCAGGCATCACATTTTTTATGATAGGTGGTTCTATCACATCATTAAGAGACTTTGGCTTTCTCATAACTTTCTAAGTTATTAAATATATCTTGAGCTTCTAAAACATGGAAAAATGTCATTATGTTGTTGCACATATCCATTAAAATTCAAAATAAATTATAAGTCCTTCAACTCCCTGAACTCTAAAAACATGAGACATGGTGCATTATCGATATCTTGGGAATATTAAGACTTTACAAAATTGTCAATCCATTAATGGTTATGAACTCTAAGATTTTAATTGTTTTGAGCTTCCAAGGGTCCTATAATTTGACATTTGGCATATTTTAATCAACTCGAACTCCAAAATGACTAACATAGTCTAGTGATTCATAATATAATAGCTCTAATCTTTTGAGATATGAAAAAGTAACACTTTTCACCTTTTCATTCAACCATAACTTTGGAAGTATAAAAATCAAAGTAAATAATTCAATTTTTCTATGTAAATGAGTCTCTAAGTCTCTAATATCATGCCACATGTCAAAATTTTGTTACCCAAATCCCACTAGGACATAATTAGTTATAATATTCAATAAACTAGGGTTCTAACCTTTTATGTTCCTCCAACCTGATATTTCTCCATGTGACTCAATCATGTTATATCATGATGTAAGAGCATAAAAAAAATTACAAATATAAAAGGCTAGATGAAGGTATACCATAAAAATGTCTTAACCTAAATCAAGAAAAACCAAGGTTCACATAAATGAGGTCAACATTAAAGTAAAAGAACCAATAAATTAATAAGTGATAAATGTCTTTATTGAGATGACTAGATAGGTAAAGATAACAAAATAATTCCATTTTGTAAACAAGTGAACTTGGTAAAACTCATTAATACATTCAAATCAAAATGGGAATTATATATAAATGTCAATATTTGCATTGATAATAGATGAATACATTAAAGACTTAGAATTTAAAATGATATATCCAAAATCTATGTGAAATAAATCTATTTTTTCATTACTCTCTTGATCAGACATTTTATGTTGAATCCTTAGAGCATATAAGAATCCTTAATTTCATCATATCATATTTTTAGATTTAACCAATCAATTTACAATAATAATTAAAGAAATAAATTTGAAACAATGTCCTCCTCTTAAAATCAAGGTCATCCTCAATATCCTTCCACATATTCTTATACTTCAAGTGAATAATTTATAGATGTTGTGTTTAAGAAGAGTTCCCTAGACTTCAAATTCCTTCACTACTTGGTGTTGTGGGATGAACTTTAATATGTGATTCTAGATTCAATGTAAGATCAAATCCCTCCATATCATAATTTATATATAGATGACATAGTACTTGTTAAATCACAAGGCCTACACCAAGCATTGATAAAACTAGAGGTAATGCCTTATATATAGCTACTTAGAGGTTTATTATTTAATGGAACATTTTTTGGGGATTATATTCATATTAGGAAAAATAAAAACATGTCTACTTATATTTATGGGAGGAAATTTGAGAGGCATTTTAGGTTTCCAATACCTAAAATCATGTATAAACAAGTCTTGACCAATGTTTATCTTAAGTAAAATACCATAGATAGAAAGTTGAAACAATGATTGGTTCAATGCTAGAGGATGAACCCAAGTGGATGGATTTAATCATTATTAGGTTTAGACTAAGAATTAGGATAACTATGACTCTCTTAAACTGATTATATGTTTTTGTTATGATTGTATATGTACATATGGAGTGGGTCCCATTATTGTAAATTATTTTGACATCTAACATAGTAGTCACCCTAGGAGAGATCATTAGTGTCAGGTTGAATACCAAATGATTTATCTTGATTAGAGGATAACTAGTGGAAATTTATATATGATGTCTTATATACTATATGTATTATTAGGAATTGTTTATAAGACCCAAATGAATATATGGAAACCATCAATGGAATACATGGTGAATACAATTAGATAGGAACTTTTTTTTATTTTCATATAAAAGTACAAGAATGAATTGTAAATAATATGTGATGAGTTATATCCTAAATTATTTCAAAACATTAATGGAACTCTTATGGCCATGTTGTCTGACAACATAATCATAAGCCTTGATACAATTAGTGACAACTAGTATTACCTCGAGCACAAGAATGCCTTCATTGTTACAACCTCAACATGTCTTAAATAAAATAGTAGAGAAGGAAATAACATTTCAAAATTATAACAAAATTGGTGAATAATTAGGCCAAAAAAAGTTTTATTATTTTAATGCTCAATTAATCATTGGGAAGCTACAATATGTGATTACATTACATTTCATCTAGGTTGGCAAGTGTATGACTAACTACAACCTGAAGATAATAGTATTCAGGGAATTAGATCCCATAAAGAAGTTAAGGGGATACCTCCAATACATTAAGGAGAAGAAAAAAGTGTAAATTTCAAATGATCACCAAGAATATAAACATGATGGAGTATTTCAAAATGCATTTTATGACATCGAGGTATAGACAAAGATGAATAACAAACCAATGTATATGATTTGGGATCAATGCCTTCAAAAGGATCTATAATTTACATAAGAAAAGGCATAGAGGGCATGCATTCATCAGTGGAATCCATCCTAGTCACATGATACACAAGTGGAATAACAACCCTCCTCTCATATATGTTAATAAATAGACTAACAGATGGAGGAATCAAGTAGATATATGCAATACAAGACTCAAATAAAGAGGTAAATCACAAAAGGTCTTCTAGGTTCTTGATTACCTTTTGCAAACACTACTTCAATAATTATGGGAACAACTACTATGAAGGAGAACTTTATAGATCCTTTGGATGGATAAAATAATAACACTACTATTATGACACCTATAAAACCCCTCTTAATTATTAACCAAGTAAATTTCCTTGAGTTACTACAAGGTTCATTTTGATCTACTTTAACTACACCTATTTTTCCCAAGTCTCCATGGGTAAGTTCACTAGTATCCACTACCATTACTGAGGATAATTATCCTCAAGCTCTCCCTACCATGAAAACATCAATCACCTCTTTCCCTAAAAATATTTTCAAATCAACCATCCCTAAACCGCAACCTATAATGATGCCTTCTATCACTATTATTCATTTACATGTTTCACCATCTCATCTACATTCCACTCCCCCTATATTAACTTACTATAAGAAACCGAAATATCTTCCCACCTCCTCCAAGGGAAATTAATTATAAAAATTCCATCATTGGGTTTTCCCACTATATAAAAATCCATTGATGAAGAGAATGAAGTAGAACTTGAAGAACAATAGGAAGAAGAACCCAAATAGGTGATACCTTTAGTTGATTATCCAACTACTGAGAAAGCATAGGATTTATAAATAGTGGAAGGATCATAACCATAAGTGAGATAAGAGGCACCTCCAAATGATGAAGAGGTGGAATTTAATAAAGAAAAATCCATGAGTCTCAAAGGCCAATAGTGGAAGAAACCCAAACTAACACTTGGATCAATAAATTTGCATAGGTGAATAGATCCAAAGCAATAATGGGGTAGTTTATTCCATTAGTTCATCTATTATCAGTATATAAACTCCATCTATAGATTTACCTTTAGCTATTTCTAAAAGTTTTTAATCTAGTTCTTTTGTTTCTCAATATATCCTTTCTACTCTTAAGCAAATAAAGATCATAAAGAAATTAGTTCATTTTTAAAATAAGATTAAGGTTTACACATATAACCCTAAAAGTCCACTAGTTCTTGGGACACATTCAACCTAATTATAGATCCTAATGCCCCAATCATCACCCATGACATCAACTACTATGATTATAAAAAGGACCACTAGATTAACTAAATTTTTCGTTGAGGTTTCCCGAATAAGGGAACCATCAACATGTGAGAGAGTTTTTTACCCACATCTCTAGTTCCCAATCCAAATAAGTGAATCATTCACACCACCATAAATAACACCTAATCTAATGACTCCTCCACCTTATGTATCTAAATACCAATGTCCAAATGAATAAATAGGTTAAATATTTATTACCTAAAGGTAAAAGTAGATGTAGAGTGCTAAGGATGAGAAATATAATTTGGTTATCAAAGATTTACCTACAACATCTACTCAATTAGACAAGAAGAGTAGAACTATCCAAAGGGTGAGGAAGAGGAAGGTGGTGAATCTAAGCACAAGGTAAAATATAAAATTTGAAAAAGATTTTTTTCTTAACTCTATCAAAGAATCCCAAGAATAATCCCAATGATCCCACTAAGTATAATGAATATTTACATGTTTTGTGGATTCTACTAGTACTACCATGAAATAAATGTATAAGTGCAAACATGAAGCATATAAAATTATCCAATAGATGTAAACTATAAATGTTACTATGGAAATAATCAATGATGTTTGAAGTGCATCTACTAATTTATATGACATTTTGAATAACATCTAAGATTTCAAGGTAGGAATCTAAACTAAACAAATGAATGTAGCCAAATTTTGGCATAAAATAAGAGAATTAGATATAAGTTGAATTTATTGGTTTAATGTTATAGAATCAATTCATTCAACCAATTTAATTTGATGATCGACATGGACGTATCCTAATGCCTAAAATATGTAATTTTAAGAAGGGACACTTCCCTCAATTAGCATAACTAGATGAAGTATGTGTTTGGACATTTTTCTAATCATGAAATTTAGGCCTTATATGTTTTGAAGGACATGAGGGTGATTAATATAGCCACACCTTTAGGATAGTTTGTCAACAAGATGGATTTTGAGAATCTCCTCTTAGAAGCTACAAACAACTTGAAGGAATAATTTAAAGGTAAAATTTATTGAACCAATGATGAACTATTAAAATTGGCTAATTTTCATAAGGATAAAGTAGAAAGAGTTTAAATTCTTGGGGAAAAATTCAAGCATTCAAAATTTGAATAAGAATGTTGATGGCTAAGGCCATCAAACTCTTCATACCTTCCTTGCTCAATTTTAATATCACTAATAAATTGTTTGATACCACATGCACTATTTGAAGAACTCAAATCAAAATACGCGTATTCTAGATTAAAAACCAAATATTAATTAGATAGTAGTGTTCTTACTATAAATCAAGGTTCCCAAATTCTATATTTTATAGTCTTTTAGACTCGTATGTCCAAATTTGGATCCCTTAGGGACCCCCAATGGTTACTTCAATTACAACATCAACTACTCCACTAAAGTTCTTATCTAGTGGTGCCACATCAGTACCCTCATTAAGATATCTATGTATTTTCATGTTTTATTCAAGTTATAACTTTATTTACTAACTTACTTCACATGTACGTTGTATATTTAGTTGATGTCTATTATAATATTATAATTATACATGCATATTTTGCATGATTTAGAACACATTGTTCTATTCTTCAACATGGAAATATAAATGTTGCTTGAGAGATGAGGCCTTCTCCATCCTAAGAATATATATACTTGTAACCTCCTAGTCCCAAATAAATGAGAATTTTGGCTATTAAAATTAGTATGAAATTCTAAGAAGTTATGCTAATTTGGTTTTCATGTGAAAATATTGATTCTTTGCAAATTATGTGGACTATGTGAGACATTCTATCATTTTGGTATCTTAGTTATTTAATTTTATATGATTTACTTTTTTAATAAAATTATATGTAATTTTAATTCCGTTTTCATGATAATTATAATGGAAACTTTTATATGTGCAATAACAATCTGACAAACATGAACACCTTTGGTTGTGCGTGTTTAAGTTTATTATGTTTTATTTCCCTTTGAATCCTAACTATTTTTTGTTATTGGTGTGATAAATAAACTTGTATCCTACATCAATATATTTTTTTCTTTTCCAAATGTAGATCAAGTTTTAGTCTGGAATATTTTTCATCCTGTGTAGTACATAGGCCTATTTCTTGCCCTTCTTTTCCTCAATTTTTTTGAGTTTATTTGAGAATTATACTCACCTTATTTAAAACCATAACCCTTCCACATAATCCATGTATACTTATGATGATCCATATTTGACCCATCCATGGTAAATAATCTATATCACTCTCTGCTATTCTACCAACAGGTTGTTATAAAACTAAATACCCTATAACTTATGCCTTAGATTCAAAAAGTTTATCAATCCTAATATTTTAAAGGTTAAATATTAAATTTATTTTTTGTGTGTATAAAACACACATTAATATTGAATTAAATTTAGTGCTATAAGGAAGGTCTGCACCTCTACCTCTATTTCATTTGAAAAAATTGCTTGAGTTTCAATGTAAGCACCTAAGTTATTAACAAGGTCTACCTATGATAATAAATTGGTATTATCACCTTTAACTATCTATATAAACATTAGGTCTGAGAAAGGAATTAGGATATAACCTTGAGCCCAATCATTCTCTCTTGGAAGACAATCTCATCTTTTGTTACTCACGATGGCTCAACCATAAGGTCACCCTCAAATTTATACCTAGTTTAGAGGTTATTCTATTAATTTTTATGGATTTGTCTATTATTTACCTATATTCCCTAAGAAATATTTTCCTTCCTTTTATCCTTGGGAGGAAGGACTATAGAATAACATAACAAGGCCTTCAAAATTGCTTTAGGAATCTTACATGTAACCCACAAAGACATGGATTACGTATTATATCCATTCACCTTCCAATATGTGGCCTACTAGTTGTTTCTTAATATCCTATAGTGTTTCATTATATCTTATACCCATTTTCAAGATAACTTTTTGGCATAGTTTGTCTAGGTCACTAGTGCATGTGTCTTTTATCAACATTTTCCTAGTATAAAGAGATAACCCAATTAGCCAATCTAGGTATTTAATGCTATATTTTAGAAGATGTATATAAGTATTGAGACTAATTACCAACCCTAGAAAGTGTTTTATATAGATATGTAAAAAAAATCCCTAAATCCTATGATAGTGGTTTTCATCCTTAGAGAAGTCAATGTTGGTTCATTGCCTTTAGCTTATGTTAATGTTATCAACATAAATAAGCAATTGAATCATAAATCATAGTCTTTATACCCACTCAATATTGGTCTTATTTTATAGGATTTTAGTCCAATTTTGAATGTAAACAAGAATATTATATCCCAAAATAAGACCTAAGTGTACACCATGGTGCCTTTAGCCTAGGTTCCACCCAATCAGCACCTAGGATTCCTAAATAATTATTCCCCTAAATAGTAAAACCTAATTCAGTCATTAATACCAATTAATAATGATGACATAGGGTACCAATTTCGATTTTATAAAAATAGAATTAGATTCAAATTATATTATGATGCAAATGTTGAGCAATCAGTTTCTAAACATGCATAAATGCATGGAGAACACTCAAAAATAGAAAACTAACCAAAAATTTAGATTATATAGGTATAATAGGTATTTTAACAGGTTTAAAAACAATCAAGAATGTCAAGTTACATCCAAAAGGGGACCAAAGAGGAACATCATGGAATCATCCCTTCCTAACTGGTGCCATGTACATAAAACTATAAAAAATGGTGAGTTTGACTACATCAAGTTCTATAAAGGATTTCAAATATTTTAGATGGAGATTGATAGATAATATGTTTCTAAAAATTAGACAAAAGCATCCTCTTATACTAATTTAGGGCATCCAAGAACTACCAATGTATTTGAGACCTATCATTCTCCATTTTTTGGAGAAGACAACAATGAACTAGAGGAAAACATTGATGAAATCCATTCTTTATAACATTATCATGAAGAAAATAATTCTTACAACTTGATAAGTAAAAAAACTATGAATACTTTAATACCTCTAAATAATAGTGATACTACCCCTTCATATCCAATGGATAAATATAATCCACTTCCTCTTAAGAGAGATGAATAATTTTATATTATAGAACTATGTAACAAAGGAGGGTAACATTGTTAAATATATGAATAAAATCATGGCTAATATTAGTCTACATGAGTTGGCCCATATTACTAAGATAAAGGAGATAATAACTAAAGTTATGACTGAGAGAACATATAAAAATCAAAGGTTGTACATGCAAACTTCATGTTATATAAAGGTAAATCTAAAGTGCCTCTATTCATGTTAACTATCTGAATCTTTAAAAAGAATATACACGATTGTTTGGTTAAATTAGGAGCCTTAGCCAATGTGATGCTGATAACTATTTTCTAAAAGTTTGGACTAAACTCAAATAATTCAAATAGATTCATCCTTCAATTGGATAAATCTTCCATCCCATATGTTGCTAAATTAACAAACATGAAAATCTAGATGGCAACTAAACCATGTGTGAAATAGACCATCGATATGCTAATCATATAAATTATATAAGCATACATATATTTTTTTATTCAAGACTTGTTAAAGATATTGAATGGGTACATAGCCATTGATTTCTTCCACATGTGTCTTCTATATAAGGGAATACCCAAATAGATCTAAGTGGACTATGTGCCTAAGATGAAACATCTCACTACAAATTATAACACCACCAATGGGAATGTAGACCTCATGTATTCTCACATAGGTATTTATACATTTACTACTAGACAAGAACATGCAATGTATGAAAAAGAATTTGAAGGTCCTTCTCAGCTATGGACCCTTCACTATGATAAATCTAGTTCAAAATGAGGTTTAGTCATATGCATGTCCCTCATAGACACAAATGTAAAAAAACACTTAGTTTCTTACAAATTACAATTCTCATTACAAATAACCAAGTTAAGTATGAATACCTAATCCATGGCCTTGAATTTACACTTAATCAGAATGTCAAACATCTACAAATATTTGTTGACTCTAAACTAGTTGTTAACCATATTAAGAATAAATATAAATGTAAATTTTCTTATCTAAAGAAGTATAAACACCATGTGTGGGACCTAATTGAGTCATTTTAATATTTTAGTATCAAAATCCATCCCAAGGGAATGGAACTAAACAAAAAAATCATTATCATCTCTAACTACTAATCTAACACCATTCTAAGAGTATAAAATGTATAGGTTCTTAGTGGAGATATTCCCATGACTTTATATCCTAGGTAACATTTAATACTTCCAAGTGTTTTAGGATGATCAGTACATCATGCAATTCCTAAATAATTATGGATCTTTTAAAGACTAGATAATAGATGAAGGAGATGCCTTGCCAATATAGACTGAGGGCATGGGAGAATATGGTGTCATAAAAGTAAAATAGAACCACATCCCTCTAATCATGGTCTCTCTAGAATGAATTTTTTATGTGTATCCTTAGGATCAAAATCATAAATAACTCAAAGCAATGAATTCAAATTTCATTAAATAAAATCTAGGAACTTACCAACATCCCCAATTGGTGAATGTAGTTCTATGTTAAATAGAGAGTGAGAATCATAGGCTGAAGAGGTTGCTTATGGATTATAAATATGTCATTTCATGGACATATGATGACTTGAATTTCCCTTAACCTAGGGTAATCACTCATATCATTCCATTGAATCTAGGCATAAGCCTTTCAGATAAATAAAAAATCCTGTGAATCTAATCTTGCAACCTCTAATACAAATTGAATTACAGAAGCTACTATATGTAAAAATTATTTTCATAATTAGGAACTTTTATTAACTATCCAATCTAATAAAAGTTAGAAATAAGCACAAATAAATTAGTCTTTTCATTGATTTCAATAGCTTAAATAGATTCTCAAAGATAGATAATTACCCTCTACCCTCTTTGGATGAGGTAATTCAAATGGTAAGTGGGTCTTAGATGATGTCCTTCTTGGTGAGATTTTTAATCTACAATCAAGTACTAGTTGAAGCAAAAGATATGATTAAAATTTCCTTCACCACTAAGTGGGGTACTTTCTCATATAAAAATATGTCATTCAACCTAATCAATATAGAAGCCACCTTCCAAAGAGTAACATATTTTGCCTTTTAAGGATTGTGAGGAAGTTTATCATCATCTACATGTACAACCTTATTATTTTTTCAAAATAAAGAAACAATCATATAGGACATCTACATAAAGTATTTGATAGATGAAAAAAATATTGAGTCTCTTTAAATCCAAAGAAAATCATCTTTGGAGTTACTAAAAAATAATATCTTGGGTAATATTATCACCAAATATGGGATCTTCATTGATCCAGAATGGATCCAAGCCATCTCCAAGTTGACTCCACCCAATAACAAGAAATAAATGAAGTATTTATTTGATAGGGTTAAATTTTTAAGGTAATTAGTTCCATTTTTGTAGATATTATCAAGCCATTAAATGCCATGCTAAAATAGTATGCTAAGATAGAATGGACAACTAAAGACAAGAAAGATTTTCAGGACATCAAGGTCGCAATTTCCCAATATCTAGTTCTGATTAGTCCTAATTATAATAAGGATTTTTATTTTGTTCATTTGCATCATAACATACTATTGTTATAGTACTTACACAAAATGTGGAAGACAATAAACATCCCACTATGTTCATGAGCTCCAATATGAAGGATGTGGAGTTTAAATAATCCATGATTTATATGTAAACATATTCTTTGAAAAAATCTATAAAATATTGTTAGGCATTATATTTTTATTAATAAGATATATTCCATCATTTCAAACCTAGCTATCAAAATCACACTTGGCCAAAATGAGTAGGGAAAAAGTAATGGAAAGTGGATGGATAAAATTCAAGAGTTTTACCTTAAGATTTGGCTAACTAAAATGGTGAGAGGCTAAGGAATCATATAAATGATGGTAAAAACTAATCCACACATCAACATTGAAAAAATCAATGAAACTCAAGTAAGTACTGGATAATGGTAATGATAGATAATCCACTACTTGCTTATAGGTAAATGTCCTTCAAAATTAAATAGAGAGTAGAAGTAATCGCTTAGGATCAAATCAACTCAATGCATGATCAATAAATGAGTCCTATACATAAATAAATACAAAGGTTTTATCTAATATGTATTTCAAAATAAGAGGTTAAGGATATCCTAGATAACTTGCATTAGAATGTTGGTAATGGGCATTCATCTATCAATGCTATAAACTATAAGATTCTAAGGATAGAATAATACTAGTCTATAATATTCAAGGATTCACATAATCACATTAGGACATGCATGAGGACCAAGTGTTTAGGAAGAGAGAAGAGAATTATACAATTCCCCTATAACTATTCATTCATTAAAATACACCCCTTTGCCTAATGGAGGCTTAATTTTATTAGGGTGATAAACTTGAATTCTTCAATATGACATAGGTTTGTTGTCACAGTTACAAATTACTTCACTAGGTGGAAATAATTTGTAATAACAAATAATTTTAGAGCTATTAATGTCATAAATTTTATGGAATAAAATATATTGACCAGGCTTAGCATCCCCATTTACTTACTTTGTTACAATGGTCCATATTTTAAATATTTTGAATTTAAAGAATGTGAATATGAAAATCAAATCACAATTAAATTCTCTTCGAACTAATTTCCCTAAGGAAATGGAGTTTTTGATTCTCTTAGAAAAAATTTGATGGATTCCATTAATGAATAAGCACAAGACAAACTGGGAGAATGGAATCTCTTATTGAAACATGTACAATGGGTAGATAGAACAAGTCACAAGTAAGTCCTCAAAGCTTCACATTTTCCACTAGTGTATGGATAACAACCAATCTTCCATATTGATTTAAATATACCAAAATACCAATTCATTCAAGAGTATATGGTTGAATATGAAAGGGCTCAATTTAGACTACTCAATCTAGTCTAGTTACATGATGCAAGAACTGAATCATTTACAACTTTAATAAACATCAAGATATTGCCAAGAAGTAGATTGAAAAAATATACAAGATCAAGGCATTCAAGATCTTAGACCTAATGCTTTTATGGTATAAGTCACCTAAAAATTTGGGAAACCATGATATGTTCACTCCTTTATGGAATGGACCTTATAAGATATTAAAAATCCTTTTTAACAATGCCATCTAGTTAAAATACCATCTAGGCCATGGCCTCACTTTTCTAGTCAATGGATATTTTTTGAAGTACTAATTCATGGTTTCTCCAACATGAGATGCATCATATTGAAATATAAGTAAAGATTTATACTAGACATAGATTATAATTCCTCCTTTTTATATTAAATTTCCTATTTTCTAGATTAGATTTCCTACTTTCCAGATTAAATTTTCTATTTTATACATTATACTTTCAGTAAATTAGTTAGTATGCTTTCTAGGTTAGCTCCTTAAAATTATAGAGCAGGTTGACCAATTTCCCATAGCTAAATACAAAGATATGCCATAATTAAGTGGATGATATATAAGGAAAGATAATTAGTTCTTTTAATAATTTAATCTAATAATACAAGATTATGTAGGATTGAGGTATGTATTATAACTAAAGTAAGTTATACCTAGGTTGAATAGTTTTACTAGACTTTTGGGATGCACTCTAATATAAGCATGCCACTTTTAGAAATGCTTTTAATCTCCAAAGATCACTACATGACTACAAGCTAAAACTTGGATGAAAAATAACAACTAAATAACTAGATACACACTAATAGGGATGTATTGACCAAAATAAGTTTTTATTATACATACATCTAATTAATGGTGGTTACCAAACTTTCTCTATCAATGATTAAAAAAAATTTATCATACAAACTGATAGAGGATAGGTGATTAAAGTAATCTCTACCAAGGTTATGGATGCTTGGATAGTAGTCAAGCAAGGCTTTGAGTGGAATAATAAATATATCTATTATACAGTAACGCATAAGCTTCCTCTACTATTTAGTTATGAGTTTGAAAGGTTAAAATTAAACCTATAGTGTTTATCCAAGACTTAGTCAAAACTATCATGACAAGAAGTAATTAGTTTCACAAGAATGATGCATTAGCACCTAAGAAATCAAAAAATTACTATGTTTCATACAGAAGTATGAGTATTTCAAGGTTTAGTTTATTTATTTTATCCTTTGGAGGGATAAATTTTTGTTATGATACATTCCTATAATTCTCCATTCTCAAAATACTCAGCAATATTTAACCTATGAGTTGACATTTATTGTGCCTTAACACACACACACCCCATTTTATAACTTCAAACAAGGACTCATAATTATTTTAAAACTATAGTTAGGGGATTTTATAGACCTTATTAGTACATAATAATATGATATTCATACAAAAATAAGGCTATTTCTATGAGTTTAAATTTATAGAAACTCAAATCATGGAACACAATGCTTGAATGAACACTTTAAGTTATTTTTAACCTTTGGTTTTCATAATTTATTTTCAAAATGGATGCTCAGACTTATCAAATAATGGTACTAATATATTTTTTATCCTAGTAATTCTATGTGTTTTATATGATCACAAAGCTACCAACTGAGACTTGTTAATCACCCATGATAAGACCTTGCTTATTTATGATAAGTAATCTTATAGTGTCACTTAGAACCTTTGGATTTATCAAAAGTTTCTAAGTCTTAAGATAGATTCAAAGTGTTTAAAACATTAACATATGAAATTATGTTGTTACATAGATCCATTAAAGTTCAAAATAAATTATATATCCTTTGTGTCCCCAATCTCTAAAAACATGCCATTTGGTGCATTATCAAGAACTTGAGAATATAAAGACTTTACAAAAATTGTCAATTGGCTAATGGTATCGATATTCAACAGTCTAATGGTTTCAAACTTTTGAGGTTATGATTATTTGACACTTGTCATATTTTCATCGACCATAATCCCAGAAGGATTAACAAAGTTTGATGATTCATAATGTAATAACTATGATTTTCCCAACTCTGAACATGTGACACTTGACACATTTTCACTCAATCATAACTCCAAAATTAAAAAAAAAATTAAAGGGTTCAATGGTCCTATGTTCCCAATTGTCCAAAACTCTAAGTCTCTAATATTACAGCATGTGTTGGAATTTCATCACTTAGAGACCTCTGGGTCATACATAATTACAATATTCAAGTAGATAGGGATTTGACCTTCTAAGTTCCTATAGGCCTAATATGGATCCACATGGATCAATGACATTAACTCATGACCCAATAGCATATGAAACAAAATTATAAACATAAAGGTTTGACTAAACATATATTGGATAAGTGTCATAACCTTAAATAAGCACGACCAACATTCACTTAGAGAAGGCTGACAACAAAGTAGAATATCCAAAGAATAAATAAATGACAATTATCTCAAATGAGATTACTATATAGGTAAAGTTAAAAAAATATTTCCATTTGGCAAATAGGTGAACCCACTAGAGCTAACTGACACATTCAAATCAAAATTGGAATTAAATCTAAATGTGACTATTTGCATTCATGACACATAAATACATTCAAGGATAAGATTTTAGAGCAATATATGAAAAAACTAAATGAAATAAGGTCACTTTTCCATTACTCTCTTGATCAAATATTTCAATTTTGAGCCTTTGAACATCCAAGAAGACCTAATTTTCTCAAGTGATCATGTCAAAGTAAACTAGTCTATTTATAAGAAGAATTATAGTATTAAAGTTGAAAAAATGGCCTCCTCTTTCAAATTAAGGTCACCCTCAAGATCTTTCCACATATTTTTATGCTTTAGGTGAATAATTTATGGATATTTTGTTCAATAAGAGTGATCTAGACTTCAAATTCCTTCACTACTTGGTATTTTAGGATGAAGTGGAATCTATGATTCCATATTCGGTACTAGATCAAATCTCCCTAGACTAGAAGAAATATATAGATGATTATATACCTATTAAATCACAAGGCCTTCAATAATAGGTGGAAAAACTATTGTTAATTCCTTGTATATACTATAAATGGAATGTTGAAATAATGGTTCGTTCAAGGCTAGAGGATGAACCCGAAGGAAGGGATTTCATCCAATTGCATTATCAATTTTAGAATATGAATCAGGATATTTATGGCTCTCTTAAAATTATTATATGGTTTTTCCATCACTACATATATATAGGTTGAGTGGTTCCTATTGTTAGACATTATTTTGACATCTGACAAAATAGTCAACCTCAAATAAATCATTAGTGTCAAGTTTAAGACACAATGTCTTTATCCTAATTAGAGGCTAATTGATGGTAATTTGTATATTATGTCCTAATTATTATATTTACTATTATTAAATATTTATAAGACCCATGTGAAAATATTAGAACCATAAATGGAATACCTAGTAAACAACATTAGAGAGGATCATTCTTTTATGTTCATATATCAATACAAGAATGAAATTTAAATAATATGTGATGAGGTATATCATCAAGTGTTTCAAATAATTCATGGAACTTTGATGCCTAGGTTGTATGAAAACATAATAAGAATGATTGATAAAATGGGAGATTACTTGTATTACCCTGATGTCACTATCATTAGGATAGAGAGCACAAGAACATATTTGATGGTATTGCCTCACCATGTTTGAGGTAAAATAGTAGAGTAATAAATAATATTTCAAATTTATAAAAATATTGATGAAGAATTAGGCCAAAAATACTTGGCTTACTATTTTAAGACTCAGTTAAGCATTAGGTAGCTACAATATGTGATTAGGTCACATTTCATCTAGGCTAGAAAGGTTAGGACTAACTACAACCTGAATGTATCACCATTCAGGGAATGGGATCCTAGGAAGATGATAATGGGATACCTCCAATACATTAAGGAGAATAAAAATGTGAACATTTCATATGATCACCAATAATATGACTATGATACTATATTTGTAAATGCATCAAATAACATAGAGGTATGGATCAAGATGGATAACACACCAATGTTTATGATTTGGGTTCTGGACCTTCAATATTATTTGAAAGTTATAGAATAAAAGGTATAGAGTTTATGGAGTCTTCAGTTCCCTCTAAATCAATCATAGGATATGAAAGTTTAATATGAACCTCGTATTCTATAAGGGATCAAACAAACTTTCAGGAAGGGGAATTAAGCTACAAAATGGAATCCAACCCTCAAATAAATAGCAAAATCCTAAAAAGTCTCTTACGTCCTCAATTACCTTCTTCAAACACTGCTTTAGCAATTATGGGTGAAAATAAAATGAAGGAGAATCATACATCTCCTTGAGATGGAAAAAGGATTAACATTATTATCATGACACCTATACCATCCCTCACAACAATTATCTAGATAATATTCCTTGTATTTATACAAGCTTTATTCTTATCTATTCTAACTAATCTTTATTATCCCATGTCTACTTGGGTAAGTTCAATAGTATCCACTATCATTAGTGAGGATACTTCTCCTCAAACTCTCCCCAATGTGCCAACTCCAATCATGTCTTTCCACACCACTATTGTCACACTAAACATCCCTTCACCACCACCTGTAGTGATGTTTCCCATCACTATTATTCTTTCAACTATTTCACCATCTCCTCCAGCTTCCAATACCCCATGGTCATTTACCATAGGAATCTAAAATATCTTCCCACTTATTTTAAGGGAAATAAATTAGAATAAAATCCATAATTTGGTCTTTTCACTATAGAAGAATCCCTTGAGGAAGATAATGAAGAGGAAGCAAACTAACTAGATGAAGAAGAGCATAAGCAGGTGATATCTTTAGTTGATTATCCAATTTATGAGAAAGTATAGAATGTGTAAATAGTGAAGGGATTAGAAATAAAATTAAGATAAGGGGCACATCCAAACAATGAAGAGGTATAATTAGAGAAAAAAAATCCATGAGTCTTGGAGGCCATAAAGTGGAAGTAGTCACTGAAGAAGTAGAATTAGGGAAATTAAATTATATAATAATAGATGAGGTCTAATTTATTGGTTTAATGATATATAAATATTTAATTCAAATTTAATTTGGTGACCAACATGGATGCATCTTGGTACTTGAACTATGTTATTTCAAAAAGTAATGCTTCCCTTAATTGACCTAGCTAGATGAAGAAATTGTTATGCCTTTTTTATAATCATAAAATTTAGGACTTAGATATTTTTAAGGACATGAGGGTCACTAATGTGATCACTCCTATAGGATATTTTGTCAACATGATGAATTTTGAGAACCTCCTCCTGGCAACTACAAACAACTTAAAGGAAGAAGTAAAGGACACTATTTATATAACCAATGATAAAGTGGGACAACTGGTTAATTTTTATAATGATAGAGTATCAAGAGTTAAAACTCTTGGGGAATAATTCAAGATTTTATAAGCTAAATAGTAAATGTTGATAGTTAAGGCCATCAAGCTCTTCATATGTTCTTTGCTCAATTTTGACATCATAAATAAAGAGTTCAATGTCATTAATGAATTATTTGAAGAACTCAGAGAAAAAGATGATACTTCTAGATCAATACATAGTGATCAAATGGATATTAGTGCTCCTAATAAAAATAAAGGTTCCTCATTTTTAGGTTTTATGGTCATATAGACTCTTATGGGTGCAGTTTTGATCACTAAGGGACCCCTTGTGGTTACTTTAGTTTTATCATGAGTTCACCGTAATCTTCATCTAGTGGTGCCATATCATCACCCTAATTAAGATATATATGTATTTGAATTTGTATTCAAGTTGTAAATTTAGTTCCTAACTTACTTCAAATCTACATTGTAGTTTTAGTTGAAGAGTTTGTTCTAAATCTTATCATTGTACATACATCATTTGCATGATTTAGAACACATTATTCTATTTTTGGACTTATAAATTTAGATGATACTTGATAGATGTGGCCTTACCCATAATAGGACTATATATATTTGTAACCACTCAATCCAAAATTGCTGATAATTTTGGGTATTAAAATTAATAGGAATTTTTGAGAAGATCTGCTAGTTTGTGATTTTGATGTGCAAATATTGATTCTTCTCCAATTATTTGAATTGTGTGGTATGTTATATCATTATAGTATATTATTTATTTTATTATGTATTATTTAATTTTATAAGATATGTATTATATTTAAGATATAGATAATTTAAATGCTTTTTTCATGCTAATTATAATCCCCCTTGTAGATGTGCAATAACAATCTAACAAACATGGTAACCATTGGTTATGCATGTCTAAGTTTACTATGTTTTATTTGTATTTTAGTCATAAATATGTTTTATTTTTAGTGTGATATAGTATCTTGAAATATACATTGGTATTATAATTTATTGTCCAAACTTAGGTCAAGTGTTGGTCTTGAAGATTTTTCATCTTGTGTCATCCACGAGTCTTTTTTATGCCCTTCCTTTCCCTCATTTTTTAAGTATATTTGAGAATATTTCCCACCTTGGTTAAGAAAATCACCCATACACACACTCCATGTAGATTTAGGTTCATCCATTTTCAACCCATATGTGGTAAACAATCTATACTACTCACCACTATTCCACCAACATGTTGTTATAAAACTGAATACCGTGCAACTTGTTCCTTGAAGTGAAATCTTTCACCGATCCTAAAATTTTAGAGGATACCTAATAAAGGTATATGTGGTCTGTATAAAACCAAATTATCACCACCAAAAAAATTAAATCCTATAATTATGTAATAATTTTTAATTATTTAATATTTTATTGTATTTAATTTTTATTATATAATTTTAAATGTGCACTTTTTATTAATTTTATTTAAAATGATTGGGTTTAATCAATGTATAAATTATGACATCATTTTTAAGGTGACTAATTCATTTTAAAAGTATAATTAAAACCAAAATATACATATTAAATATATTAATCTAAAATGTGTTGATAAATATCAATTTTAATGTTATTATCTTAGATTTTTCATGTACCACATTAGTTAATGATTCACTCCACCCCTTTCTATCTCCCACCTTATTATAATTATAGATATATTATTGGATTTATATTCATTTGGTAATGTCATTCTCATGTGTAAGTTTCAAAATTTAAACTTTAAAAAAAAATAATTGAACCATGATATAATATTTTATTAATTTTTTAAATAGAAATTATTATTGATGTAACCAATTTATTTCATTAGAGTTTTTATTATTGTTACCATACTAACCACAAACATGTATAAAATGTGTTTGAATTTTAAAAATCCATATTAATATATTTATTAGGGTTATATTCAATGAATTATTATTATTATTATTATTATTATTATTATTATTATTATTATTATTATTATTATTATTATTATTATTATTATTATTATTGTTTACCAATGTAAACATGGTTTGTATTATACAAATATAAGACAGTGTTTATTTTGAAGTTATATTTATTTAAAATAATTTGAGTAAATGGATTATTTTAATAGATACAACACCTTATTAACCAATAAACCAAACCTTTTCAACCCTTTAATAACTAATATGATTATTTTCAACACTAATTTTAGATAACTAAATCTTTTCATATGTACTTGACAATGTCAATTCTTGAAATGTGTTGAACCACTTGACTTATGCCCAAATATAAGACTCTTATGAAACATTCATTTATATATTTATATGTGTTTTATTGACCCCTATATTAAACATTACTACTATATATGAGTTTCTAAGACATTACTCAAACTACTTTATATCACTCTCATACTATTTTAGGGCTTAGGATAGTTGTTTTTCATTTCTTTGGACAAGTTCACATTATGCAAATAGGTTTGTGGTGACACTTAGGGAGAAATTATCCCCATTCCATTTAACAACCATTTTCAAAAATTATTCATCTAAAGTAAATTATTCAAAATGGTCCCTATATAAAATGATCAAATCCTCATTTCAAAGGGACATGATATTTATCTATTACACTATTTCACACTAATAAAATTCATGCTATTCTTTTCAGAGTTTAATACAAATAACTATTAATAGTAAAAAATCAAGTATAAATCATGAAAAATCAAGTCAATAATAAATCAAATCCAATTTAATGGTTACATGCACATACTAAATGAACATAATTACACAATCAAACTAAATGTTATAACTATGTGTGGCTTGAGTCCCTCCTCAAATTATATGAATATGTATGTAGTGGTAAATTATGAAATGATGTTATTGTATTTAGATTATAATGTTAAATTTCCTCTTTTTTTTTATTATTATATTTCTCATAAAAACACCAATGGTTTTTAAGGCAAAACGAAGGAAAACAAATGTTTTTGCATGTTAATGATAGAACCAAAACATATCAATTGTCTTAACATAAATAGGCATATGCATAAAATGAATCATAGTTTCATCATTTTCATAGTGTATAATTACATATTAAATATATAAGGTCACACTACATCATTTTCTAGAGAGCAACCTTGTCCAGACACAACCACATACTCTGTTGTTGGACATAAGTTGTCACGGGTCCATTTTATCCTAAATTTCACTTTCAAACACCTCCTAAAATAAACTATAAAATATAAGTATTCTTATTATTTTTTATGCTTACTATTTTATCATATGCCATTTGTAAATCAATATCAATTAATTCAATCTTTGCATTCATCTTTATGTTAAAATGTCATATATTATAATATGAATAGTGTTTCAATAATTTATGACTATGATATATTTTTTGAATTAAAATTATAGTAAAACATATTGGTGAACCTATTTATTTCTTGAAATTTGATTTTATTAAATTTTCATCATATGGTTCTATCTGAAGTCATGATTCTCATACACTAAAAAAAATTTTGATCATCCTTTCAAGGATTTGAGTGATTGTTGCTCTAGGGTTTTTGGATTTAATTATTTATTTACATGCACAATAATCTTTCATATTATATTTTTCAATTTCTTGTTTTCATTTTATTACTTTTTGGTAATATATTCTAAAAAATTTAAAGATCATAGGAGATATCATTTTGGGCAAAGAGTTCAACATTTTTTCTTGAGTCATGGTGTGAAGGGTATTGCTATAATAATCAATCCATTTTATATCACTATATTAATTTTTCATATTCCAATTAACTAAAAAGTATATCAGAAATGCATAGGTTATTTTTTATATGTAATAAGTTCTTTGGCAATTTGGTTTTGTAGTACATTTGGAAGCAATCATCCCCAAAAATTTATTCTCATGTACCTTACAAATGAGATAGTGCAGTTATACAAAAATGTAATATGTGAAGTGAATTACCTTTGGGAATTTTCATTATTTAAGATTGGGATAAATATATCTAAGATTCAACAAATAAAACATGAATTCCCTAGTTGACCCATTCTCTAGTTTCTTTCACACATTTTCATTGTTCCTTTATATTTCACCCATTAAGGTTAGCTTCCTTTTTATTTGAAGGCATAATTTTGGATTAAGTGGAATACATAAAGTGAGCATTTATATTCTGATGATATATTCTAATAGGGATAATACATTTATTTTTTCTTAGTTTGATAAAAAAACTAGTCAAGGTATGTAAAATACAAAATGATGTTTAAGTTGAACAGATAATCAAGATAATGAAAATTCACATGATAATCAATAAAATATTCATGTATTCAATATAATTTATAACATTGATCTTAGTGGGGTAGATCATGAGTAAGTCAAATAAATATTCAATTTTAATCAAAGTCATAATAGGTAGATAAGGTTGTTAAATTGATCCTAGCATCTATTATTGCATATCAATATAATATTGTAACATCTTGGCCACAAAAAAAGTGTTAATTTTTTTATAGTTTTTAATACTTCTAGTTTAGGTGATTCCATTTATACTATTGATTTTACTCCTATATCAACACCTATAATCAAATATGTGACATCATCCTTAGGTATGTGGGCATCCTAACACTTATAGTAAATTAGTATGCTTATTTATACACAAGTATCAGATGCACTACCTTTCATTACTATGCATGGTATGTATACACACAATATTTTTAATGTTTATTAATTACTGATGCTTCTTATCTTACAAGAACCTATTGAAGCTAAACATCTTTAAGTACATGCCATAGAGGGTGCACTGAGAAAGTGATGGGTAGAACTTTGGCTATTTTAAATATTATTTTTCCTTAAACCTTTCCCTAAGATTTTAAACCTCCTTCACATTGTTCTATAAATAATTCAAAACCTCTAATATCCCTTTCATACGTAAAACCCATTTTTACCATTACTAAATGTAGTAGAATGGGTCAACCTAGTTATGGGAATAACGCATGTTATAGGACTGACTTGGCCTAGATTGACTTAGTTTGGGACCTAATGGTTATATTTTTCAAATAATAAGGTCTATTCAATTGACTGCATCACATAAAATTTTGGAAGGACTTAGGGTCAAATTACGTTGTATACCCCTCTTTTAACACATTTCTAATAGAGAAAATCAATCATTTGCACCTCTACCATTCTAATTGAAGATTTATTTCTTAGGGCTTCATGGTTATTGGAGGATAACCTTTAATTTTTGAAAGTTTTATATTCACTAAGATGTCCTTGGATAGACTATATTCCATTGTTCATACTTAGCTTCTTCAAAAATAGACAACCTCTTGTAAAACACCATGGCTAAGGGATAGGTTGAGGCCTGATTCGTTTGTATTGAAGGTAAGTATTACTAACTATTACTATTATATTTTAGTAGATATATTTGCATGAATAATGGATAATGAATGTATTATCTCTCCTTGATTATGATTACCTCTATATTGACTTGAGTCTAATTTTACTTTGTATGTATTTTGTTTATGTTTTTCACCCCATTTTTGTCATAAGATTTCGTGAGAACTAGAGTATATATAATTTATTATTTCATTATCAGACCTATATAATGTTATTTTGTGGTTTTTATTGACTAGAGACTTTATAACACTCTCTACATATATTATATGATAAGATATCCATTAGGTAGGTTTAGCAAATCCATGTTGGCCATAAACCTAATTATCTAAGTATTAATAGTGGATGATTTAACTAATTTATATTCTGAGTAAGGATTGATTTGTATATCAATTTAAATTTTGGTTTCATACATTTTGGTTAACCCGATGTGAACTAACCCTTACATATTTTTAATTTTCACTTTCATACTACTCGATCAATTACATTGACTCAATATGATAGTTTGTGGGTAGGTATTAATACAAAATTGATACAATAAACATAGTTTGGATATATGTGTAGGTTATTTTATTCTATAAACAATTAAATTGATCTAATCAACCCAATTTCATGCTCTTTATAGGTCATATTTTACATCATTGATATGATCAACACAGTTATGGCATCATCTTATAGGTTTTTCAACTAAGGTAAACATGTAAATCTTATTTATATCATTGTGATCATAATCTATCTATTATCACACTAGATTTATCTTATTAATTTAGTTTTTCATCCTATCTTTCAAATTTTCTAACAAGTTATATTTAAACTACTAGATCGATTATGTTGACATAGTTTTTCTAGTTGTTTTAAGTATTTAGTTTTATGAAAACTCATTCAATTTATTTTATTTTATTTTAAAATTATATTTTTTAAGCTCAAAGCCTAATATAAACAATACAACTTAAAAATAATAATTCAATATCTACTAAATCAATGCAATCAAATTTGTCTTAATTATAAAGTCCAATCTAATCAAACTAATTATTTCATTTTTAGTCAAATTTTAAATCTACTTTTCCTAGTTTTTAAGTTCTATAAAAATGTAAACTTAAAATAAAATAATTTTACTAGATATACATAGTTATGTAACTTATTTTTCCCTAAGAAAATTAGTCAACTTACTCCACTACATTTATTTAGATTGACTTGTAACAAACATATTCAACCCAATTGAATTTGTTTTCTACTTTTTGTATATTAGGTTGATCCAATTGACATAGTACAATGTATATTTAAAATAAAATGAAATTAAATCACATTGGTAGTAATTAATACATCTTTATTTATATACTTGATTGATTAGTGTAGTGCACATAGTATAACTAGGAAGGTAAATTTACTAGATTAGTCACATTTTTTTCTCACACACTACCAGATCAATAAATATCAAATAAGAATTTAAATAATTATAATAATGTATACCTACTTGGATTTCATCACCAAGGATGAATATGACTCAATTTTATGGCTATGTATAAATACATGGTTGATGGTATATATTGGCAAATCACATGACATCTTTATTGTTATAGGATTGTGAAGTGAAGGGGTAAGACCCAATACCAATCCATTACCATCACCAATATATATCCATTTTATCCTTACCATACATAATACCAAATTTATGTTACCTCTTCTTATATCCCTTATAAATCATAATTCCTTATCACATTTTAAATCATAGTTTAAAATAAAATAGTAGTCTTTACTTATTAAATTAACATTTACATTTCAATATTGTTAATTTTTATTTAATAATTGTTTTCTTATTTCTAAAATTTTATTAGATAGTGTTGGTAAAAGGTTTTTGCTATGTGATTTAATTATATCAACCCAATCGACCTAGTTCTTTATGTGTTAAACTTATTTATATGCAAATTACCACTCAGTAATCTAGATTTATAACATTTCATTTTTTACCTACCTATGAAACATAGTCAACCCATTTGAATATATTGTATGCATGATGTTTTTTACCTTTTTATATAATGTAGTCAATTAGTTCAACCCTATACCATCTGGCCAATTGTGTACCCTATGGCTGACTTAGTTCTCTTTTTAAACTATATTTATCCAATATCATATAGTATTTGGCTAACTTTATTCAAATTTCATACTTTTTATCGTTATTATATTCCTATTTTAAACATCATTAAATCCTTGATTAAAATATTCTTGGATAACCTTAATCCATTTAGATGATACATAGGTTGTTCTTTCCTTGCTATCCTAGTTACGTAAAATAATTCTCACTCTTGGTGCACCTTAACTCACCCTTCAACTATTTATTGAAATATGGTTTAAATTACCCAAAATAATGACACTTATAGGTTATATCCATTTCACATTTTTAAATACAATACCTTATCCAAATTACCATATTAAATTGTAGGAGTAATCCATACAAGTCTAATGAATAATCCTATAAGAAATACCTCAATAGGAAACATACCTATTATTAATAATGGGAATGTTCATTATACAAATAATAACATTCTTCCTCTTAAAAACACCAATATTCATCCTAATATCTACACTAACCTTCCTTCTTCATATCTTGATAATATAAATACATAAAGTAATACTACTCAAATCCTTGCACAAATAGTCCAATAAATGATTGTTATGAAAAAAAGGAAAACACATCTCAAATGATGTAAATTAAACAAAAATTATTTCATAATAATAATCAACATCCTATTATTTTACCTAAAAATAATAAAAAAATTATCCCTCCTCTTAGATATACCAATAGAAATATCATTTTGTGACCCCTTATGCATAACAAGATGCTTGAAAATGTCCAAAATAAACATTTAGTTCTTTTTAATTTTTTCTATTGATATTGGAAATATTTATCCAACTATTAAATATGATGGGATTAAAGACCTTACATCCTTTCTTAAATAATTTGGTAATCTCTACAAAGAATGGATTAAAAAAATACCTTTTCTACCACCAAAATTCTATCCAAAACATTTATAGGAGATGGCCTAGAATTTTATAATCACTTACCTCAAAATTCTATCTAGAAATTAGAATATTTGGTTAATTACTTTGTCAATTAATCTAAATCTAATGACCTTCCAAAAAAATTGTCTTATTCATTTTATGAATTCTAAATAACCACCCACTGAATCCACTCATGATTTCATTAAACAATGGAAATATTTAGCTCATAAAGTAGATCATAGCATGAATGATGATAATATACTTAAACTATTTATAACCACATTAACACCTTCACCTCAATATAAGGTTATAAATTTATCTCCATAAAATTTGAATGATGCACTTGATCAAGCTAAAATATAATATTTTATTATGAAATGATTTGAGCCAAATCATAAATCCATCAAGGGATCTTTTCAAATACTTTAATTATTAACACTCCAAAAATAATCATGAGCAGTCAAAGTTGATAATACCCTTGCTTCCCATAAAACATTAATAGTCCAACAAATGAAGACACTATTATCTCTCTCTAAACCTTTCACCTATAATAATGTCCCACCTTAATGGTATGACCCTAACAAATTTTGTTGGTTCCATGTTGATTTATGTCATTCTCATGAAACATGTCATGGGTTTATTAAATTAATTACTTCCATTATGCTAGGAGATATATTTGACCATGATACTATGATTAAATTATGTTATCATGATTATGTCAAAACCTCTCAAAAGAAATAGTTTATCAAACCTTTGTCATCTAAACCCCAAAAATATTTCTCTATTTATAACCTATAATATTCAAATGAAGATATATATGCAATTGATGTCAATTATTATCACCATTATACTTGTTCTCAATATATGAATGTAACCAATGTCAATTATACAAGTAAACTTGATCATAAATATCCAGTTACTAAACCTAAAAAGCCATCAACTAAAGAAAAACTACCTAGAGACACCACACCCACTACACCTTTTGAACCAAATGAGGAATGACTCCCACAACATTAATCTCACTCTACATCTCTTATTAACATGAAAAACACAATATCTCATAAACCTTGTGTTAGTTATTATTCTTCTAAATCACATTGGAATTTATTAGAAGAACTCAATTCAATGCCTTGTAAAATTACCCTCATGGAGTTCGTTTTTACTTATCCATTTCATCATAAATTTATAATTGAATAATTACAAGACATTGAATAACTACCATCCCTTGATTTAGAAAATCCTCCTAAAGATCCTTCACCTATAGAAGTACATACTATTGAAACTATTTGTAAATCTTCTAAAACATCCATATAATTTATTGAATAAGACATTATTAACAATAAAATTATTATTCAAGCCTAATATCAACCATTATTTATAAAAGTTATAATTAATAGCACCCTTAATTGAAAAGTATTCGTAGATGAAGGATCAAGAATTAATGTTACCTCTTTTTGGTTAATACAACAAATTGGATATACTAAAGATAATCTTAAACCAACTCATCTCATGTGTAGATTATTTGATAAAATAAATAAAAAAACACTTGGATGTATTGGATCCCACTCATTATTTTACCCAAGACCATATACACTAAGTTCATGGTTCTTGATTTTCCACTATCTTACAACATGCTCTTAGGTCACCCATGGATGAATTGTATGTAGGATATTACCTCCTAAGTTAGTTAATGTATTAAATTCATCCATAATGTCAAATGTTACAAATGTGTCATTTATCTCAATCCATGAAGTATACAACTACCAAAACCCAAATCTCAATATTGGATTATAACCATTCCACACATTAACATTATACCTCTACCTATGTATATTAACATGAATCCATATTTATAGGTCACTCTTTATAATTCCAATTATGATGAACCTAATTAATTAAAAATAATAGTAATACCAATAAATTACCTTGCTACATAAAGGAATGGATTCCTCCTTCTTTACTTTCACATGATCATACCATTTCTCTAGTTGATGAGATCACTAACATTACTCCTACATATAACATATATGAAGCTTATTACAAATAAGATGATTTCACATGTGATGAGTATGGAGTGGCCATATTATTTAGAGATATTTTAATAAGTTCTCAGTAAAAATTTGGTTGTTTAGGTACATCCACTTATAACTCACCCATAGAAATAGATGCATGTACTATCTCCCACACATATGATGAGAATTATATCATGGTTGAAGCCCAATCATGAGACATATATGTAAAACACTATCAAAAGACATTATAAAAAATACATACTTTCCACTATGATGTTCATTTCATTCATCAATTAACTAATATTGAATTAGAACCTAAAGGTTATGTATCTCCCCTTAATCCTCCACTATTAGATATTCCATGGGTGCTTGAATAACTCTCAATTCCTTAATATTCTACACTTTCTACATAGCCAAACATTTTAAAAACCTCTTTATTCTATTTATTACATTAAGTTTATCCACCTCAATATAACTAAATGTTAATTTTTAATACAAACTAACACACCCATCACCAAAATAGTTGACACCACTTAACCTAATACCCTTCAAATCAAACATACACCCAAAATCATTTTACACATTGAAGCCATAGACATATGACAAATACATTCTAAGTATGATTGTAATGGTCACCAAAACATTGATCTCAAACTATATGACAAATACTATATACCATTACTGATGCTTCTTAGTAATGAAGCTATACTTGAACTAATCCATACTTGAGAACCCCAACTTCCATAAAAACATCATAAACTTGGAATATTTATGCAAAACGCTCTTTTTTAAAATAATTTAATTGCTAGTGTAGATCTTACTTCAAATCCTATTTCTTCTCTCCCTCATACTACATATCATTTCTAAGACATAAATGCTATGCTCATTGAATAAATCACAAAAATAGAATATGGTACACCAACATGTCATCGACCTATTACTATATCTAAATAAATCACTCCAATAGATAATGATAAATTTAGATTATTATTTGACAATTATAATGGAACATTTTCTTGTTCATATGAAGATATGTTGAGTATTGATCCTAGCATCATCAAACATAATATCATGACTTACCCATATACCAAACCTATTAGACAAAAACAATAAATTTTTTCCACCTTATATCATAAATAAATCATTAATGTTTTGGATTCCAAATTTATCAAACCATTGACTACTCAAAATGGGCATCAAAAAAAATTTCCATTCATCAAAACATCACCATGGTTATTAATATATGCATTGATTTCCTAATATTAACTTATCATGTCAAATTGACAACTTTACCTTTCATTCAATAGATGTTATAGTCATTTCCACTACTAGATATGAAATGTTCACTTATAGATGATTTCTTAGGTGATAACCAAATTCACATAAATCTTGAGGACCAACATAAAATAATATATACTATAGAATAGGGAACCTATTGTTATGGAAAAAGTCCTTTTAGTCTTAAAAATGTTGGATCAACCTATCAATGTGCAATGATCCATATTTTACATGATATAATACACAAGATCATGTAAACTTATGTCAATGATCTCATTTCCAACTCTAAAATAATTAAAATTCACCTGACTAATATAATTATCATTTTCAATTAACTAATGAAATGTAAAGTTATACTTAACCTATACAGATGTGTATTTATAGTTACATCTGATAAACTTCTAGGGTTCGTAGTTTCTCTTCGAGGCATTGATTCTGATCCAGCCAAAATAAAGGCCATCATAAACATGGCTATTTATCACTCCATTCCTATCATACATTATTTTACCTTAGAAAACTTAGGCAATTAGATAATTCGTACCATAAATGGCTTATGATATATAGTATGTTAATTTGCTTCTTTAAAAAATTTATGTTGTAGAATGGACAAATTCATGCCAAAAATATTTTGATAGTATGAAGGAATATTTTATTCATCCTCTTACTCTTTGACTACCTTCAAATGATTATCCCTTAATTTTATACCTCCTATACCACCATGTTAGTGGGAGTAATGCTTGCCCAAAAAGATGATTTTGTTAGAGAGTACATTAACTATTAAATCAATTGAGGACTCAATGATTATGAAAAATGTTTTATGAAAGTGGAATGTGATTTCCTTGTTATATATTTCATAGCTAAAAAACTCTATCATTGTATGCTCTATTAGACCACTTATGTTATTATCCATTCTAATCCACTTTATCATTTCTTATATAAAGCATTCTCACATGGAGATAGAATTGGTAGATGGATGGTGCTATTAATGGAATTTGACCGATGATTTATTACACAAAAATATGTCAAAGGGAAAGTCATCAATGACCAACTTGTGGAAGCACCTTTACTAGACATAAATCCTCTTTAAGATAATATCCTCAATGAAGAAATTATTTATATCAAAGGTCTTAACCAAGGTATCTCAATTAAAGATTATTTTCATAATTTCATACTGATTTAGAAGTAAATAATCAATAAGATATTGATATCACTCTTTCTATTACCTAACCTAAATTAGTTATCAAATGACTACCTAAAGTTACCATTTATGTACATGAAGACACCTAGACTCTCCACTTTGATGGTGTTAAATGTCTCCAAAGAGTTAGGGTAGGATGTATTCTAACAAATCCACATGTTAAGATCATACATTTAGCCTTTTAATTGACTTTTGATGTCACTAATAACATGGATTAATATGAATCGTAAACATTAGGTATGAAAGTCACATCGAATTAGATATCCCATATTTTCATGCTTTGGGTGACTCAAAACTTATACATCATTAGGTTAATAAAAAATAAAAATGTAAAAGTGAAAAAATAATCCCATATCATCAAATTTATACTACACTTACCAAAGAATTTGTTTCTTTTACCATCAAAATAATTCCAAGAAATCAAAATGCCATAGATGATTCTCTAGCTTAATCAATATCTTTATTTCACCCTCATTAAGTACTTAATGATTCCTAATTTCCTATTTAATTATTAATATTTCACATTAAAGTTGTAACTATTTGATAAATCCTATAATTATAAAACATAATTCAATTTCTTTAACATGAAACTTACCCTCTAGATATAAATTCTCATGAAAAGAATCAAATATGTAAACAAGATTTCAAGTATGTGATTTGATAAAACACCCTTTAATAACATAATGTATAAGGAACCTTTCTCCATTGTGTAATTCAATAAGAGGTTCATATTATCCTAGAATAAGCACTTGGTGGAATTTGTGATAGTAACTACAACAGACATGATATATCTCGTAAATACCTACATATGGGATATTTTTGACCTACTCTAGAAAATTATGTTATTAACTTTGATAAAAAGTGTAATCCTTGTGAAATTTATGATGATATACTTGACTCACCATCAGATGAGCTCCAAATAGTGGAGCCTCCTTGACAATTCTCTATGTGGGGATTAGACCTAATTGGAAAATTACCTCAAACACAAGATGGACATGTATATATCATTATTAATATTGAATATTTTACAAAATGGTTATAATCCATGCCTCTTGTTAACGTCATGATAACCAAAATTTCAAAATGTATTCTTATGTTTTGAAGTTTTCCATACCATCATCTCTAATAATGGTGTATAAATTTCAGAACCACAAACATGAAGTAATTATGTGCCAAATTTAAAATATTTGATAAAGTTTACACACATTACCATCCTGAATATAATGGTCAAGCAAAGGCTAACAAAAAAATTTTAAATAAAACTTTACAAAATACTATTTGAGAAACTCATCCTAATTGGCACCTTCATTTATATCCCATGCCTTGGGCTTACCTTACTAGCAAATGTACTACCACTAGGGAAAGCCATTATCACTTATATATGGTTCCAAATCAGTATTAATATTAGAAATTAAACTCCCATATCTATGTATATCTCTTCAAGGTATAATTATTAATTAATAATTATGTGAATTTTGTCTTCATGCTTTATATTTTTATGATCAACACCATATGGCTACTTTATAACACAATCGATAATATAAGAATCACATTACTAAACAAAATAATAAAAAGGTTAAAGTTTAAATGTTTAACATTGGTGATTTAGTCCTCAAATTAGATTATAAACATGATAAATAAGTAAAATATCCCAAAAATGGTGGGGCGTTTACTTAGTACAAGTCATTCTTGGTCTTAGCCCTAATAATTATCATCTAAAAATTAATGAAGGGTATGTTTTCAAAGAATCCACCAATATGTAATTTATAAATTAATATTTTGATGAAATGTCTCCTTTATTTTCATAATATATATTATTTAGATACTAACCCTTCTTAGACACCATGATATCTAAGTCCTCTTTCTTAGCTACCAAGTTTAAAGTTTTCTAATGATAGTGAATTTTAGTAGCCATGTTTAGTTATCTAAATCTATATGGAGGGGGTATAGAAATACTGATCAAAATTTTAAAATCCAAATAATTTATTAAACATAGTGATCAAAAGGAAATATAAAAATAAAAAAATCAAAATAACAATAAAAATATATGATTCATAACACATATCCTATCCATAATCAAATCTCAAACTCATTAGTTGGCCTCAAAATAGAGTTGTGGTTCTTTGGGTTGAGGTAGGATATTAGATTGGGATAAGGGAATTTAAAATTATATATAGTGATACCTACTATCTTACACAAGTACCTAATCTTCATAGTAGACTGACATCTCTATAAGAGGTCTTGAGGAATGGGGAAAACATTGTAGCAAGGTAGGTCCATTTTAATTTTCATACATATATCCTTCATGGGAAGATATTCATACTTCATTATCTAACCCAAGATTTATTTGGTTAGGAAACATTTTTTAGAGTCTTTAATGCCAAAATCTCTCTTCTTTTGAGAAACTTAATTTTAGTGTCTTGACTTGAATAAAGAGTTTCTATACCTTGATTTTGACTACATTTTCCCCACCACCTAATTAATTCCCCACTTGATAGGCATGTTTAATTCTAAATATGTTTCCCCACTTCTATATTCTCTCTTCTTCACATCTTAAAACATGTTAACATCACTTTATTTTGGTTTTATCAATCTTTATAACAAAAATCATGCTTGATTGACTATTTAATATATTATTTACACCATTGTTTTACATTTAAAGAACTTCCTTGGTTTCATTTAAAAATTTAAACACTCATTATCATTCTTTTTATAGTCAACTACATTTGGTTCTCTATTTTCTTTTGTAATTTATCCATTGTTGAGTGAGATCGGATTGTTACTTCTCACTCACTAATGTTTTTCTTTTTACTTCATGTACTTTTTCCATTGATGACTAAATTTGGATTATTACTTCTCATTCACCAATGTTGACTTAATTTATATTTCTTTTCCATATTTGTCTAAAGTTTGGTTTATTACTCTTTTTTACATTGATGTTAGAATTATCATATCACTTTTACACGTCCTTGGTTTGATTTAGTATGTCACTTTTCTTACCCAAGGAACACATTTTGTTTGAGCTTTTTGGTCATTTAGTAGCCTTGGATTTTTAGTTACCTAATTTAATCAAATTTTTTCTTCATCATTTTGGTTCTAAGTTAGAAAACTATCACCCTAGCTTACCAAATCTCCAAGTACATCATTCCTACACATTTATGCTATTTTGAAATTCCCTACATTTATTTGTTTTTTATTTTTAGTTTTTCATCCTTAGGGTTTGTCCAAAGTAGTATAAACACCATCTATAATTAAAACTACAAATTTAATAGAAAACCATTCAAAGATAAAGAAAAATCAAGGTAAATATATATTACTTACTTATTCTAGTTATTGCCTTATTTTTATTTTCATTTATTACTTTATACTACAATTTATTTACCTCAACATTGTTTGTTGATATGTCTTTTAGTAAAGCACCATCCCTGTTACAACTATGAGACATGTGATGAGATTCAAGTGGGGCATATGTATATACAAAATATTTTTAAACTTTATCAATTAATAATGTTTTATATCTTTTAAAAACCCATTGAAACTTAACCTTTGTGAGTTCATGACTTAAAGGGTGCACCAATAAAAGGATGGGTAGACCTTTGGTACTTCACAAGAATATTATTCCCTATGTATTTCCCTAAGCTTTGACACCTCCCTCAAATTATTATATAAAAAATTAACTTTATAAAATATCCCCTATTTAGTGAAAACCCATTTTCAAAATTTACCAAATGATTTCGAATGGGTTGACCTTGTTCTGGGAATAATGTACTTTACAGGACTAAGTTATCTAGGCCAACTGAGTACAGGACACAGTGACTCTATTTTATAGCTAACAAGGTCAAATAGGCTTATTACATTATAAAAAATTATTCAAGGGATTATGTTCAAACTAGCATATATATACCCCTATTTCACACCATTTCTAATATAGATAATCAATCATTTGCACTTGTTTATTTGAATTTATGCCATTTAACTCAAGGAGTCATTATTTAGGATTTCATGTTTCTTGGATAAAGTTTTTATTTTAAAAGCTTGAGATTCAATTGGATGTCCTTGGATAGACTATAGTCCATTATCCATCATTATATTTTTCAATAACACATAAAAAACTCTTTCAAATCACTATTGGTCAAGGGAGAGGTTGAGGATTGGTAGGTTTGTCTACAAAGTAAGTATTCCAAACTCTTCTCTTCTATTTTAGTAGATAGATTTGCATGAATAATTAATAATTAATGAATTATCTTTCTTTTCTTAGGATTACCTCTACATTGACTTTAGTATATTTTTAATTTACATGTTTTTTGTTTAAGTTTATCCCCACATTTTTACCACAAGCTTTAGAGAACAATAGATTAGATTTACTTTTTTGTTTCATTATCATACCTAGCTAGGGTTATTATGTGGTGTTGCTTAAACAGAGGAATTAAAACCCTCTCTAACCATATTATACAATAATATATCCCTTAAGTAGGTTTATTGGATCAATATTGGTCATGACCTAAATTATCTAAGTATTGCTAATGGTATAGTTAGTTTATTTAACTTCTCTAAGTTAGGATTGATTTTTAGATCAACTTCACCTTTGCTTGCATATATTGTCCACTACAAACCTTGACTAATGTACATTAACTTTAGATGTATGTTATATTGTTGCATGTTAAGGTCTTAAAATTATAATAAGGTGTCTCGATAGCTGGTCATTCAATTAATTTTGATACTTTGATTCATAATATCTAGCAATGTTTTAGCCCCTAGACTACCAATCTATGAATTCAAAGGTGATCCTGAATAACATCTATGAAAAATAAATTGATATCTATTGGTATTGGTGTGTGTGTGTGTGTGTGTGTGTATATATATATGTATATATATATGTATATATATATATATACATATATATATATATATATGTATATATATACATATATATATATATGTATATATGTATATATATGTATATATATGTATATATACACACACACAGATATATATATATATATATATATATATATATATATATATACACATATATATATATACATATATATATATATATATAAATATACACACACTAAGGTAAATTTTTTTCAATCTAAATATTTAAAGGTTTATAATTTTGGGTGTAATAGTTAATACAACATGTCTCTATGAAGAAAATAAAAGATAAGTAAAATCAATTTTATTTATTTTTATAATACAAACCATGTCTATATTATAAATATTAATAATAATTCATTTAAGCTAACATAACAAGTAAAATGCAAACCCATTTGAGCCATAGTTATGCTTTGGATGATAACAATAATAAAAACTTTAATGACATACATTGGTATTTAAAAATTAATAGTTCCCAATAAAACATTATATCATTATCCAATTAAAAACATTTTTTTGAAATACTAAACTATTAGAACTGGTTTAGATCTACATAAAGAAAATATAGAAAAATGATTTGAACATAGAGTTAATATTTCAAACACAACAATATTCTCACACTGTAATAGTTATTCTAAATTTAATTCCATATGGGAATCTAAATTTATATAGGAAAATTATTTCCTATAATTGTGGAGAACATATCTCTACCAATATCTCACCAAAATATCTCCTCAAACCTATATGTCTAATATTATTATAACATATAAAAATATAAAACCAACTAGTCAAATAATATATTCTAATAACTAACTCAATAATATTATATTTACCTCTCGGTAAATATCCAATGTAAAAGCTAATGTAGTAAATTAATTCCTAACATCCCCCCCCCCAGTTTTTACATAGTACAAAAACATTCACACTCTCACTTGTAGTATGCTCACCCCTGTGGTAGGTCCTATTTGGCTCATGACCTTGATACAAAGAAAGGATCACTCCTTCCATGGTTTTAATTAGGTTTACCACAAACCTTCAAATGAAAAGGAACCTCATCAACTATCCACCTCTGATGGTTTTTTGGATCTACCACAAACCTTTTCTAGATCCATGAATTGACTTACATTAGTCCATTTTGTCCATTCGCTATGTTTTTACATCAGGAATAATGTTTGGAATTTATCACAAATTAAACTACTTGAATAGGCATATACTTATGTTCTTATTTGTTTCCTTCATCCTCTAGTTGAAGAAGTTGCTCACTTAGAAAAATGTTGATGAAGCATAGAGGTAAATTTTAAAGGAGATAACCCTCCTTAAGATTCACACATTTGACATTTGACTTAGGATGTCACATACAAGTGATAGTGCATCCTTTACAAACAATTAATTTTTATTTTGACAATTTTGATATAAAACTGACACTTTGACTCATTTTTTAACATTTTGACAATATTAACAAAATGACTTGACTTAGACCAACAATTTGTATTTTATACATATGACATAAAGACATTTATAAATTTTATATTTGTTATAATTTAAATCTATAAATAATTAAATTTATAATATATCTAAAAACTATAAGTATAAATTTAACTAAACACATAAATCATTGACAGACACACCAATGTTGACTATATATGACCAAACATTAAAAGACAATTTTGACTTTTATAAGCCTGACTAACACTAAGTTTAATATTTTTTATTAAACCTATAATTAATAATGACTTTAATATTGAAACTAGATATATAAAAAATTAAATTTCACCTAAATTTTAAAAACTCTATAGGACTCATAAACTACATACTTTTTACTAATATTGTTTTAAAAATTATACTACTCAATGTTAATCCATCATGACAATATAAAATTAAACTCTTTAAATACAAAGTATATTAAAAATTACTAATACCATGAATGGCATTCTAGCAAGCTTCGACCTTGAATAGTTATACAAACAAGTTGAAAGGCAAGGGAGGACTTATTGACCGAGTGAGAATAAGCAGAGAAGATGGGAAGCTCATCATTGTGGAGAATGTGGCTAAAGCCAACTAAGAAAAATTTGGCAGTGGAATTTAAATGGAGAGAGTTCATTGTCAAGAAATAACTTCAAGGGGAAAAATACACAACTCATATTCCCACAGACTATCCATAAATTTTTAGTAGAGAAGGGTTAATGTGGATGGAGATAATCCAATACAAAACATGAAATTCAAACCCTAATGTCAGATTTAACCATGATACATATTGAACATTCACACAAACTATGTACACAAGTAATTGCATAGTTATCTGGTTAATATGGGTTGAGATACAAACCTTGATATGTAGTCTACCAATGTCATGAATGTTAAATCAAAAAAACTCTGATGCAAGTTGAATTCAAGCTAATCATTAAATTCCTAACTCAAGTTCCCATGTCATATCATATCACCCTAAAATTCATAGAGAGATGGTCCAATGCTAAGGTAATGCACTGGGAAAAAAATGAGCAAATATGAGTTCAATGAATCCAATGCAAAAGTAAAATCTACTCTATCAAATATTCACACAACCAATGCTACTCATCCACAAGGGTGAATGAAAATTAATACCCTTTCAAAATCATTATACTTCCATCTAGCAAGGAATCATAACCATGTTCTTACAATAAACCTTCTCTAATACCAAATATTAGAACTAGTTTAGATCTGCATAAAGAAAACATGAAAAAAAGAGCCCAACATAGAGAAAATATTTAAAACATGATAATATTCACACACTATAATATTTATTCTATAATAAATCCATATGAGAATACAAATTTATATAGGAAAACTATTTCCTATAATTGGGGAGATCATATCTCCACCAACATCTCACCTGAATATCTCCTTAAACCTATATGTGTATAATTATTATAACATATAACAATATACAACTAATTAGCCAAATAATATAATCTAATAACTCAAAGATATTATATTTAGCTCTTGGTAAATATCCAATGTAAAAGATAATGTAATAAACTAATTCCTAACATAAATGTGTACACCTACACATGACAATGATATTACAAAATCAAGATAATTATGTTGATATAAGTTCTACAATGGTAGTAGGGAGGGGAGAGTGCAGGGTGTATGGAATGTATTTAATTGTTCATGATAATACTTTCCTTTAAATTTTATGTTCATTTGGACAAAACTTAAAAGCTTTATCTAAAAATCATAATATATTTTTTGGTTGAATTTGGAGAATCTTTTTTTCTCCAAAAATATTTTTGTTGAACTCAATATAATAATACATCTTAATTAATTCCATCTAAAACTTGCTAAAATAAAATTGAAGGAAAAGATAATATAATTATTAATCAATGTAATATGTGAAAAATCAAAGATAAAGAACTTGATGCACACATGCATGCATGCATACATACATACACACACACACAGATACATATATATATATATATATATACATATATATACATATATATATATATATATATATATATGTATATGTATATATATATGTATATGTATATATATATATATATATGTATATGTATATATATATATATATATGTATATGTATATATACATATATATATGTATATATATATATGTATATATATGTGTATATATATATATGTATGTATATATTATATATATATATGTGTATATATATATATATATATATGTATGTATGTATGTGTGTGTGTGTGTATATATATATATATATATATATATATATATATATATGTAATAGCTCCAATGATTAAAAACTATTAATTAATTAATTAAAAATCAAACATAATTAAAATCTATATGATATAAATGAAAGACAATTACAAATTAAATAAAAATATATATTAATGTAGTTATAGGGTTTAAAATTTTTGGCACTACAATGAGAAGAAAAGGCAAGATTTGGTGATAGTGCATATGTTACATGTTAAAAAATGTGGCCTCCAACACTAATAGACTAGTGTATCTTCATCATGATTATAGATAGTTTATTGTTTATAGGCATGTCATATTTATAGCAGTGTCAATTTTTGTAGATAAAAGTTCAATTTTGAATCACATTTTGTATATTTTATCCACAGTCAAATTATTGTAGTATTGAGGTAGATCACCATTGCATGATTGAAGAGTGATGGTTTTTTCCATTTTTTAATAGGATTGAGATACTCACTTGGGTAAGTTAGCAAAATGAGGATTTCAAACTTAATAATGGATAGTGGGTGCACGTATTCTATGGCAATATTATATAACTCTATTCCTCCCCCATGGCTAAGAGTATTTGTAATAAAATAATATGAAAACAAGCTCTACAATAATTTGAATGGAAACTGAGTTATATTTATGTCACTATTTTTGGTGCTTTAGTTTGATTGGATATAAGAGAGAACCTTTTGGGTAACTTGTCCCATTAAAATTTGAGACCTGTTGTGGAACCTGACCATGGTGGAAAGGAGGATACACTAGGAGGACTGTTATCTTCCCCTTTAAAGGAATTATATTCTCTATTCTTCTAACCCTACATTTCCTTATGTTGAAAGGAAAATAAAAATCAACTTATTCTTATGGTCATGTGGAAGTCCATGGTTTGGACTTAAGGGTTATGGTATGAATATTACACACCAATACATATATAAAATTAAATGTTATAATTTTTTTAGTGACAATGAACTCATTCTAAAAACTAAAATTGAATCTTATAATTTATTTTGTGATGATGAACTCACTGTAAAATATAATCTCATTACCATATCATGTGACATGAAAAATAACATTAATGATTTAAATATCTTATTCTACCCCCAATACCTAGGAAAATATTACTTTATTGGATTATGTTATTTGATCTATGTTGGAAATTGATAGGCCCAGGTGGGCATCAAACTATCTTAAAATGACAAGCTTTAAATTACAAACAAGGGAGAGGAAAAGTATAATAATAAACACAAGTAAAATATTTATATCTTAATTTAAAAAAAATCTCTTGTCAACTTGAATATCACAATTACTACTATTCAAACAAACTTTCATAAAAAATGTTCCAAAAATAACTATAGTCTATCCTTTATATTATCTCCTATCATAATTTGTTTTCTAATACAAGATGAATCTATAGGTTTTATGTCACAAGATGAAGCTATAGGTGTTATGTTGTAGGATGAAACTATAGCTTTTTATTGTGTAAACATGATGCTATAGGATATTATTGTATATGTTGGTAAGGGTCGTGATTGTATACTATAGGATACTTCTATTTAATAGATGTTTATTTTGTTTACTACATGTTTTTTTGTTGTTTTAATTTGTTTTTTCTATTTTCTACTTGTTACTATTGTTTTCTATAGGCTGTTATTCTACACATTCTCTATTGCATTGAATATGGCATATATTCTCCTTTTTTATTTCAGTTGTTGCTATGTATTTCTCTTAACATTTGACAATTATGTTTTTCTTTTTCATTTTTTGTATTTTACTAACTACTCTTACACCTACATGTAGTTTTACCCCAAACTAAAATGGGTGAAAACAAATCAAATTTTGACTATGCATTTATTTCAATTTGATTGTAGCTGAATGATTTTTTAATAGGAAAGGTAGGTGGGAGGATAAGAATAAAATAATTTAACCCTCCCATTTATTCTTAACCTTTACACCATGCTCTATAGACTTGTTTTCAACCTTCAAAACATATATTTAACTTTTCCTTACCTACCATTTATATATAGACTCATTCTATGAATTTATAGAGCTTGACTGGTGAACTCTAAAGAATCAATATTGATGGTGAGATTTCAAAGCTAACATGCAACAATATAGGGATAATTTTGTTCAATCTAATACACCTATCCTTCCTTTTAAACATATAAAACTATCTTTTGATTGAGGCTTAATAAATATATAAGCTAGCTATTTATATGAATTAAAAAATTTAAGTTCTATCACATGGTTTTCAACTAACTCTTGAATGAATTGATACCTAATTGCAATGTTATTATGTAATCATACCATGAAATATAGAGTTATTTGATAATTTTATGGAATATATATTATCAAAATACACTATGGAAGATCTTTTTTGCTCCTCACTCAAATTTGAAAGTATCCTTCTTAACCATACAACTTGGCATATTGTTGCATTGACTATTGTGTACTCTACATCAGTTGTAGAAGTGAAAATATGGGTTATTTATTTGAATCCTAAGATATGGCTCCTGATCTAATATGAAATATATATCTTTGAGTGATTTTTAGCTAATCAATACTACCAACCCAATCACTTTCTAGGTATCCCACTAGCTAAAACTCATTTGTTAATATATATATATATATAATTCCACATCCTTTTATTCTATTCACATACCTCAATATAATTTTTCCAACTTACCAATGTGTCTCCTTTGTAATATATATGAATCTAGATATGAGTCTAACTACATAAATGATGTCTAGCCTAGTTTTTATCAAATACATCAAACATCCCACTAACCTCTTATTGTGTGTGGGGTCCACATTATTGATACAATCATCGTTATGTAATTTAAGACTTGTTTAAGATGGTGTGGATACTAGTTTATTGTTCAACATCTTAAACATTATCAAAAATCTCATTTGCATACTTAGATTGGCATATAAATATGATTTCATTTATTTTTTTAAAATTCTATCCCAAGAAATTAATTCAACAAGCCTAAATCAACCACTCAAACTCCTTTATGGTTGATTTTAACTCTTTAATGAGATGATTTGCATTTATTTTAAAAATTAAAGCATCTACATACAAAACAACAATAAAAAAAACTTCTTTTCATACTTTGATCTAGAGTGTGGGCTCACTACCATTTTTTCTAAATCTATTGGTCAACAATTATGAATTTATCTAGTTACACCATGCCCTTGGTGCTTTATTGAGCCCATATAATTCCTTTCTCTACCTATACACCTTGTTCTCATACCCTAAAATACTATATCCAAGTGTTTGTCCCACATAAACCTCTTTTTATAGTATTCATTTCAATAAGGATGACTTTATATGCATTTGATGCACCTTCCATCTGTGTTGAGCATCAATGACTATGATTATTCCCACCATTTATAGTATTGCTATAGGTGCAAACATCTCATTATAATCACATCCTAGACTTTGCTTATAGCCCTTCACAACTAGTATTGCATTATGTTTCTCTATCATATACACCCACTTAACTCCGATGACCTATTTTCCTTTTGTAAGGTTAGATAAATCCCTATTCTAATTTTTCTCTACGACATGAATTTATTTATCCATTACGTCGCATAAATTGTTATCCTAGACTACTTACTCATAATAAATATGATAACATGATAAAAAATATTGCATAATTCATTGTTTCATCTTCATTTTCTTCATACCTTGACTTTTCATAGACTACTTACAAGCTCATTGTCCTTATGAAGTGATGACATGAGTTTGAGGAGGATGATGTTGACTCATGAGATGCTCATTAACCTCCTTATTAGTTATTGATGCTAGATGAATCAACCCTTTGTGAAATAAGTCTCCAAATAAAAGTATGGGTTGATATACAACCTAATGGTTCACTCTCAAATGTGATTAAAATGACCTTTGTTTCTACCTATTGATGCACTTGTATATTTTCACACATTTCATGCTCAATGAATTACAACTCCCAACTGATCATGAGATCCTTGGTGATTGTATTTTATAGTCCATAATCCATTTATTGGTCAATATTTCCTATTAATATGCAATTGTAACCTTTTTCATCCTAATTTATTTGTCCTTGTTTCAAAATGTGTGCATATGTAACACATCTAAACTCTCTAAGGTGTTTAATACTAGCCTTTTGATTATTCCATGATTATTGAGGGATAATGTCCCTAACACACTTTGTTGGATAAGTATTTAATAATTATATGGTTGTTGTTATATCCTTGATCCAAAAACCATTAGAAAAACCATTTACCTTAGTCATGCTCCTTGCCATCTCTTGGATGGCCCTATTCTTCCTGTTAGCCATTCCATTTTTTTTGGTGTATACTTGGTTGTAAATTACTTTTTAATACCGTGATCCTTTAAAAAATTCATTAAATAATTAGAGATATACTCTTCGCCTCTATTTATCCTCAAAATATTGATATGTTGGCCACTTTGCTTCTAATCATGGATTTGAATTGTTTGATGATCTCAAATGTATCTGATTTATTCTTCAACAAATCCATCCAAGTCTTTCTACTAAATTCATCTATGAATGTAATGAAATATACATTATTGGATAAGGATGGATCCTTCATTAGAAAATACAAATCTAAATGTATTATATATAGAGGAGATCTTACTCTCCACATCTTGCCCATAGGAAATGCACTCCTATGTTACTTCCATGATATGAATCCTTCATGCACTTTGTTTTGATGTTCTATTAGGGGAATAACTCTCACCATTTGGTTCTTGTAAATAAGTTTCAACCCACCAAAGATCAAGTGTCCATATCTAAGGTGATAAATAGTAGAGTCATCTACTACAACTATTTTATATGCTACTACAAGTTCACTATGCATATTCAATGGAAATATTCGATTACTTGTCATCTTGGCTACTATTATTTTATTATTTAAGTCACTTCCATCATAAATGATGTACTATCCATATAAAAATCCTACCTTATATCTATTTTTAATAAGATTCCCTATGTTTATTAGGTTGTAATTCAACCTTGGCATATAATATCCTTCCAAAATTTGTCTTTTGTCACATTATTTGGTGCATATAGATATGTTGCCTTTGCCCATGATGGGGATATTCTCATTATTTCTCATATTAACCTATGATTTGATATAATCATTTATGTTATTAAACATGTATTTTTCCATATTCATGTGATTTATACAATCAATATCCAAATACAATATCTCTTTACTACATTGCTCAACAATGTTTCATGTTATGGATAAGTTTCAAGCTTTCTCATTCTTATTAGGTTCAACCTCTTTTGCATGGGATAAATTTTAGGTTTGCCTATTAAAATCATACTATTTATTTCTAAACCACCATAATATTGTTCATAATTCTTGAAATAATATCATTGGATGTTCAACTTATCATACCTTTATGTAGATCCTACTCTTGAAGTGATTATACTCCTTCCTCTTCCTCTTGCATTTACTCTTGACGACTATGCCTTCCACCTTATTAAATAGTATAAGTCAATCCTCTTCATATATTATTTTATCTTCTCCCCCTTCCACTCATATTAATATTGGTATTGAATGCTTACTCATTATAGATATTAGCTGATGTATTTAACCTTTTCTCATGGGTTTGTAAGAAACCCATTAACTCATCTATAGTCATTTGCCTCAAATCCTTTCACTCTTGAATTATAACAACTATAGGTTCAATTGTGATTGAAAATATTATTAACACCTTATCTATGATTTTATGATCCTAAAGAGTGTCATCATTTGTCTTAATTTGGTGTATAATTCTCATTGTCCTTGTGAAGAAGTAATTGATAGACTCATTATCCTTCATCATCAAAGTCTCAAAGTAATTTATTTGCTAATGAAACTTGAAAAGCTTCACCTTATCGCTCCCTTGATAGGAATTTTTTAGAATATCCCAAGATTTATTTGAATGTATATTTGTTGTTATCCTTAGAAATATTGAATCAATTGATGCCATTTGTATGTAGTTAAGAGCCCTAGCATCCTTCTTCAGATTATCCTTCAGCACATTCTATTGTCCTTGGACTAATGTATTGAATTTTTATATGTTTTTAACTTCATTACAACCACATTATACAAGATCCCATAGCTATTGAATACATAATATTATCTTCATCTTGATGCACTATGCATCATAATTATTCCCTTCAAATGTAGGAGGCTGCTACCATGAACTATAATTATTTTTTACCATGTTTAACTATCTGAAATAACCTCTCAACCTTGATATTATTTTTTGGAAATGGAAACATCTAAATGGGTATAAAACTATCAAAATAGGACCAACTTAGAACAACAAAAAAGGGAGTCACAAAGTATAACAAGAAATGCAAGTAAAATCTTTATATATTGATTCAAAAAAAAATCTCTTATCAACTTGAATATCATGGATACTATTGTTAAAATAAACTTTCACAAAAAACCTTTAAAAATGTATTGTATTATGTCATTTATATTCTCTCTTCATGTACTCTACTTTATATGATAGGATGCAACTACATTTGTTATGCTACAGGATGGAGCTATATGTGTTATGTTGTAGGATGTATCTACAAGTTGTTGTTATGTATATGTGATATTATAGGATAATATTGTATATGCTAATAAGGGATAATGTTATGTACTATAGGATACTTATATTTACTATAGGTTGCTTCTATTTTCTACAAGTTGCTTCTATTTTTTGTCAGGTTTTTTTTTTCACTCTTTGTTGTAAGTTACTAGTATTTAATACATGTCACTGCTCTACACATTTTCTATTGCATTCTCCAAGATATATATTCACATTTTTTATCTTTTACTACATAAATCTCTTCACATTCTAAAAATTTATTTGTCTTTTCTTATTTTTATCTTTTAATGACTACTCTTCCACCTACCATGGATTTTATCAGTACCAAAAAAAAACAAATTTGAACTATGCATTTATTTTATTTGGTTGTATATGAGTGATTCTAGAATAAAGAAGGTAGGTGGGAAGACAAGAATAAATTAATTAAACAATCTAAAATTGTTAAAAATATGTTTTGTTTTAATTTAATGGCTTTTGTATCATAACCCTACTTGGATAAATGTGTTTTACTTATTGTTTAGTATGTTCTATTATGAACTATTAGATATATTGCCCGTTTAATTTTGTGTTGTAGTTGTATGATCTATGATTTGATAATTTGTGATATTTATGCAATATTTATTTTATATCATAGTTATGATTAGAATTTAGATATTAAATGATTTCTACAATAATGATTATTCATTCAATTGATTTAGATTTTTATTTAAAATTATGATTATATTGTACATTTATTGCCTTTTATACGTCTAGATACTTATGATGGTTTGTTCTATGGTTGTAAGAATTATAGTACATGAATTAGGTTTAATTCAGACCTAAGAATCCAAGTAATAATGGAAAAGAGAAATAAAATACAAAAACTGAGCTTTGATAGTCTTATGGTTTGATTTTAAGTAATTACATATGATTTACTTGATTTTATTATTTGTCATTTGGCTTTACTTTGAATTCAAGTGAATAATTTGATTAAAGTCCCTATTTAGTTTATATTACTTGATTGAGAATTGTCTCTATATATATTTAAACTTGATCTTGGTTTAAGTTATGACAATTGTTAGCATTGATCTGAATGACATAGTCTTGTCCAACTGCATTATTTATCCTTAACTAAAGTGTTTATAACATATCTTGTATTGTGTGTTTATTACATTGCATTATATTTTATGATTTAGTCATCATGTTTAATTTTTATGTTTTATAAGGTAGTTAAAGGCATGCTTTATGGTTTATATCATGGTCATTTTTTACTATAACTTGGTCTATCCAAAAGGGGACATAACCCACCATGGACTTGCCTTAGCTTTGGATTTTCGTGGACACAACTATAGTCTTTGGAATTTTTGTTTCTCTTAAAGACATTTTGTCAAGATTCTTTCATTTTGGTCATTTTATTCATTTAACTCAACCATTTTTGGTGAAGCCCTAACTTGGGGAAACTCTACAAGTTTTTTTTGCTTGTGGCTACCACAAGGAAGTATAGTGGGAATTGATAGACATTATAGATGGATGTTTTCATGGGTAATTTAACTATAAGTTATGGATTTCCAAGTCAATCATGCGGGAAAGATTTTCTCTATTTTGTTGGGTTTTTATCCTTCATATAGTGAGATGGCAAATGCATGTAATGAGATATGAAGTTAGACTAAAAAGAAAAGAAAATAGAAGAAAATATGTCCTTATAAATTATTGAATTTTACTTGGAGGCATCCAAGAATGTTTATGATTGAATTTTTAAACATTTTTTGGTGTACCTATTTCATATGTGTATCTTTGTTTTTCTCATAATGGCTTGAATTTTGTAATCTAGGGTATACAAACTTAAAATAGGTTTTGGTTTTTGTTTTGAATGCTAAATTTTAAATTAATTTTATCACTTATATAAGCCATCAATTTTGGGTTTGTTTACACTATATTTGGTTGTGCGGCCATGGAATTTTTATGAAATACATTTTAATTCACCCTTAGGATATTAAATACAATGTTGAATGTTTTTTGAGTGGACATAAAAATGATTTTTGGGTTTCAATCCCACCATTTAAAAAGATCATTATTATTTTGGGTTATCATTGTTTGGGTTTTTACAAAATCATTTTGGTTTTGGTTATGAGTAATTTTTTTTTCTTGAAAAATCATGGTTGTACATCTAATTGCTTTACTATCATTTCATTAGAAATTTATTTGAGATAAGTGGACTCTGATTTATTTATCATTACATTTTTTACATGAATCATGATTTCATTTTATCATGAAGATGTGATTTTTTTTCTAGGTCAAATGGTGGGTAAGGTATTGATTCATTTTTTATTGCTTGTATATTTTATGACTTTGTTGCTAAGGATGCGAGTTGAATGGTTGACTATACGTATTAAGTGTATGCCTATTTTGATATTTACATGGTTAAATCATTCTAATTTCCTTAGTAGTCTTCTTAGTATATATTTTAAAGGATTTTTATCATTATTATTAATTACATTTTGGTTTTCATAACCATTTGGTTGAGTTAAGATATTTAATTATAATTCATCGATAATAAGTAATTGGTTCCTATTCTAACTCATATATATATATATATATATATATATATATATATATATATATATATATATTTGATAAAAAAAATAATTCATTGAATAGAATATGAATCTCAAATTATGAAGCTCAATAAGGTGAGTTGCAGGACTTGGATTTTGTGCCAAGGTATTGAATCTTGGTGATTTAGACTATGGACAAGTCCTATTTATTTTAATTAGTTGATGTCTTTCGATTCAAGATCTGATTTTTCTATTTTTTTAGTCCTTTCTCCATATTTAATCCAATTTTCCTATCTATATATAAGAAATGGTTGGTGTAGTATAGGTCCACTTATGGTTTGGCTCATTAGGATTAGAGAGGTGGGATGCTTTGTTGGACCTGCATGCATAATATTTATTTATTTATATTTCTTGGGGAAGTGTACTATTATTGTGTAGTGAAAATGAAATGAGGAAGATCATTTCATAGAGTAAACTGAATAAGTTTTGGAGATTATACTATAGTAGCATTATTGTTTACATTTGTTTTTTTCAATTATTGTATGCAATGATGTTGTTATGTTTAATTTCCATAAAAAAATTTAGTTTAGTATTCAATTTGATTTGTAATTATAAAATGGATGTTGTTCATTTAGATTATTATTCCACTCATTATGTTATACATAAGTGTTTACATAATTTTGTTGTTATATTTAGATGATGTGGAAATATTACATTAGTATGATTCATATGATGAATTTGAATAGATTAAATTATTGTTATGCTAATTCACAACTTAATAACTATTCAATATACATTAATAATAGTTATCAATTTAGCATAGCTGAAATGTGGATGATTATTTAAATGGCATTTGAGTGTCAAGTATAATTATAATTGAAAGATGTATTACAATGTAATCAACTTTATGGTTGAAAATAGTGGAATGTAAACTATTTAACATCTAATTATGTTGTATTATATTGATTAGAAATAGGAATGTTCCTTTAAGTGTCTTTGGACAAATAAATAATAAAGAATAATTTTTCATTATATTATAGTTGTTACTTCTCATTTCTCAATATTTTAAACCCTTGATAAAAATATGTCTAAAACCAGAGCATGGTTATTATATGCATATTATTATTATTATTATTATTTTATTTTCTCTTAATATAATAATATTATTTACGATTAAGAGGATACGATTAATTCATTTTTATAATGATTTTACAATAGGATAATGTTAGAACTATTCATTTTAAAATGAGAAAGAAATTATGTGTTTTGATATTAAACAAAATTTAGAGGGAAATATCTAATAACCTAAGTTAATAACATTAGTTATTCAAATAGTCATAATTTATAGTATAATCTTATTGACAACTATAAAGATTGATAATTGTCAATATACATAAATTATGAGTATATATGGATATATACTAATATAAGATGTTATTTTGATAAGTTGTAGTAATAAAATTTAAGGTTGGATTCATTTCCAATAATAAATCCTTTATCGAATGAGGTTCAAACTCGAGTCTTAAATTGAAAGGTCAATTAATGATTTAACTAATAACTTGAAATTAGGTCAAGCAAGTTTATATATTTTTTCAATGGAAATAATTAGTATTTTTATTATCAAAAAGTGATATTACCTAATATCTATTCATCTAATTCAACCTTGTGCTAACATTTCATAATAATGGGTGTGGTGAGAGAATTCATTGCCAGATGGAATAAGAGGGTTGTGGATCTAAGAGGAGTTAGAATATCAATCACAGAGGAATTGATTGGAGAAGTTATGGGTGTGTCATGTGATGGATAAAATACATATAAATACCAATCAAAAAAGTAGGAGCTGTTATAGAGGTTCTCCCACACCAATGAATTCATCAAGATAAATAAAAAGGATTTCCCATGTGCTGACCTCCCACACCAATGGCCCAAAGTATGCCTATAAGTTATGAACTACTTGAAATTTGAAGGTAATCACACCCTAATCTGATCTTATCACTTTTTACTATTAAATCACTTTCAAGGGTATAAAATTAGCCTCCATTTTTATATCCTCAAATATCTAAAGATCACCACTCTCACCCATCAATTAAATGATGCAAAACCCATCCTAAACCAAAGACTCATCCTGCTTTTGGTTAAGCATGGTGAAACCCTGATGGGTAGGGAGGTTCCTCTAGAGGGGACCTCTATTGAGGAGGATTACCTTATCTATGGGTCCTATCATCTGTTAATCACTACCCCCCATGCTAGCCCTATATCCAAAACATATATTAAATACTTTCCCCTAAAGCTCATTATCCCTAAACCTAAACCAATCCTACTAGATGAGGGAATATCTATAGATGTGGATAGGAAAGTAAAAACACCCTTGATAGAGGAGATAAAATTAAATAAAGAGTGGTTTAAAATTTTTAATACTAAGCTTCACAAGTTTAGGATGAATCTAGCAGGCCTTATACAGGAATGGAATGCCATGAACATAGAAGTGGAAAAAATAATCAAATCCTTCTCCCAATATATAAAGGTAGATATGACCCCCATGAATCAACACATAATGGTGGTGGAGACCCCCTTCCCAAATATACCCTACATTAACCCCAACAAGAGGACCTCATTACAATAATAGGTGTAGAAAAGATCCTGAATGATCCTTCATATGGATAACATAGAAGGACCTAAAAAAATAAAAAGTGATAAAATTTCAAAGATCAGATAGGGTGCACAAGAGAAGAATATTGAGGATGTGAAGGAATTAATGGAGGGATCCCCCCCTTAGAATATATTTATATTTATCTATCTACTATTTTACATTCTATAAGGATAGCTATCTATTTTTTTTGTCTCAACCCATGGGGCTTGCAACTCTATTTTATAATTTTTAAATATGGATCATAGTCCTTATAAAAATAGATAATTTACCTAATCAAATTAAAAAAAACTTTTCATAATAGCTTAAGCAATTAAATTAATTATAAGTACTTATCTATAACTATAAATGAAGAATTACCGAATAATATATTTATTTCAATTGACTTAAATGAAATAGGAATACTTAAGAGTCCTATAGACTTGGTGTAATTAACTTCAATATCTAGTTGAAAAACAATTAAGCTGATTAAATGGTACCTTCTCTTGAAGGTAAGTGGAACTAGTTACCTCTAAATCACAATTTACTTTTAATCATTACAAATATTTCACTTTTTTGTAATTTAAGATCTAAAAAATTATATGATAGATTTAATTTTATTATTTTGATAGAGCCATAACAAACGTGATTTTGTCTTGTAAATTTTTTACATAGTCTTAATCATATCCTTATAATTTTTTCACAAGTTTTGGAGAAGGTGATTCATGATCATGTAACTAGTTCTTTGATGTCCATGATTAATCATCCAAATTCAAAATACTTTCTCCTTATATGTTTTTATCTTTATGTTTCCATTCTTTTTTCATTCTTATGTAGCTTTCTCATTTTATTAATGATGACCTTGGAATATATCTTACTATATAAGATATTATTTTTTTATCATTGATGGTTTTGATTAAGATTTACTTCAATTTTTTATTTGTGGCCTCAATTTTACCATTATCCTATGGTTGGTATTAAGAGGCCATGTGATGAGATATAAAAAAATTATTTCATAAATCACAGACCTAAGGGTTTTCGAAGAGAAACCCATAATCTATGATAATGATAGAGTCTAAAAAGAAATTATTATCAAAAAATTTGACTCTACCCACATACTTAAGTATTTAGTGTTTAAATAATGAATTGGTCATCATCAAAAAAGATGGGATAAATATTTCCAACTAAATCAATCCCCTAAGTAATGAAGGGTCATGGAGTGATAATGGATTGAAGATCATTAGAAAGAATATCAATATTATGAGAGAAGAGTTTACACTTTTCCCATCTCCTTACATAATTAATGGCATAATTTTTAATATTGTTCTGTAAATATCCTAACCTTTGGAGTTTTTAAGAAGTTGTGTGGACCTTGAAGTGTCCACCACAAACTTCATTAATTTTATTTTATTCTTATTTATCAACACACTTGAGGTATATGTCATCAAAACATTTTTGATATAAAACCTCATCAAAGATGACATACTTCGATAAAATGGTACAAAGGTGCCTCCTTTGTTATAAGTTGGGATCTTTATGTAATTGTGATTGACTAAGGATTTTATAATGTTACCATATGAAGGAGAAGAGATGGTGCCAAGTTTGTATTTATAATATATTACTTTATCAAGGAAATTTTTGACAAAATATATCAAATATAGATTCTACTGACCAATCACTAATGATCTATCCCTTGATGTACTTCTATTTGAAATATGTAATATCCAATTCACTTAAGATTATGATGAAATGACCAACCTTTGAGGAAAGGGTTGGTTGGGTAAAATATGTATTTGAGTACTAAGACCTCTGTTGGACTATTTTTCTGATCTAAAGTTATTTTTAATATTTTAGTTTGTTTATGTAATTCCTTTTTTTGTTGTTCAAGTAGGTTTACCCATTAGTTTATTTTTTAACTAGATCATCTTTCTGTAAATATTTTTAAGCTTATCTGTGTACAAAAATAAAATATGTTTTTATATTGAATACATTTTTTAAAAAAATCCTCCAAGATCAAGACCTATCAATGGTATCAAAGTGCAGGATATCTAAAGAGGAAGATTAAAATGTTTGTGTGAAGAAATGACTTGTATGGCACCAGTCACACACAACAAGCAATCATATCTGCTTCGTATGATTTTCAAACATTTGAAGAAGCACATGAGAACTAACACATTTATGAGGAGAACACTTAGTGTATTTAGATAAAATCATAGTCTTTCAACATTGTTATAGAGAAATATTCACCATTATGCACTTTTTGATGTTAAAATGAGAAGTTTCAATGGTTGGTGTAACACAATAGTTATTTAATTAATATAGCAATGAAAGATTGTGAATGTTGATCAAAAATTCTAAGTGATAAGAGAGTGGATGGTGTTTGTGATATTTATTCTCACATAATGATGCATTCTAAAGACAATTAAAAAGTTAGATTCCTCAGTCTAGATAAGTGCATGCATGTACTATGATGACCTACATAGGAGAAAAAATAAAAAATATTATTTTGTTATAAACCCACCTATATGATGAATGGACAATTGAAAGAAGAATAGACTATTATAAGAAGTTTAAAACACTAAAATAATAGTGGATTTTAATTATGTTGTTCGTTAATATGTGAAAAATTAGGTAAAATATTTAAGATGCATTTATATTTTATTTGACATTCTAAAAATCAATAACTTATGAAATACTTTGAATTCCTATTATTAAGTTGTTTAATGGGGAGATGGATAAGAAATATTTTACAAGTCACTTATAGTAGGGAAGTCTAGGCTTAAAAACCCATTATTATTATTATTATTATTATTATTATTATTATTATTATTATTATTATTATTATTAGTATTGTTGTTGTTGTTGTTGTTGTTGTTGTTGTTTGACATTTTTTTTATAAAGAAGTTATAAGGATAAAATGATATTTTCAATGAAAATGGTGATATAAGGGTGTAATAGGAGTTATAAGGTGTAATTTTTTTTAAAAGTTCAAAAGTCCTTGTATTCTTGTAAATGGAAGTTACTTTTGAAGGTAAAGGCAAAATCTCAAATAACATCCCTTTTTTCTTGACATGCTTGTACTTTTAGCATCATGTCTAAAATTGTTAGTCTCATTTTTGAAAATGGTAAATTATCACCTAAAAATTAAAAAGAATGGAATATAAACATGTATAACACTCTCATATTTAACAATTTGTGGGAAATCACAGAGAAAAAAATAACAGCACCAATTGAAGTGGTGAAATTGGTTGAATATTTTAAATGTTATAAGCATGCACTCACCCTATTAAAATCATCTTACACTAAACAGGTTATCATTCATATTTAGGTAGTTAAAAATGGTGCATGGAAAGCATTAAAATATTTGTATGAGAAAAATGTTCATATAAAAATATTGACTTTCTTATGCAACTTTTGAACAATTAACTGATAGATAATGAAGATGTCTTTGAAAATCTTTCTCACATGAAAATATTTAAAAAAAATAATACTACACAAATGGTGGTAAAATTGATGAAAACATGTTGATTTCCATCACATTTAATGGTATTAATTATAAATACACAATTTTTTTTAAATGCTAAAACTTAGTGATAAGATTAATGGTTCCACATTTGACAGCATCTCTAAGTTATTAACTTAACGTGAGAGAAAATTTCAAAGAATAAAAGTATGAATATTTAAGAGGATCACTATGTAAATAACATGTCCCATCATAGATATAATTATCATGTATAGAGAAATTTTTATAATCATTCTCGAAAACACTCTCAATGACATTCTCCATAACATTCACTTTAGCACTCTCTAGGGTCTTCCAAATGTAACCATCGTCATACGCATTCTTCCCACCCTTATAGTTCTAGTGATCGAGCATCTTATAGATCTCATAGACATATTAAATATCCCATATGTTTGAAATGTGGTGGAATTGGACATCTTTTATATGTATGTCCTTCATGATGACCTCATTCTCTACATAAAAAGAAAGTTGGAGAAAATTATTTGGATCATTATAGTAGTAGATCTTTTGGTTACTCCAATTATTTTAGTTATTATAGCACTTCCTCTAATTAGGAGTCATCTTATATGGCTGAGGTCTATGGTCTTAATGTACATAATAACTTATTTTTATTGATTAGTGATTCACCCATCTTATGTGAGCTACTAAGCTCAAGATTGGGATTTGTTGTAGTAGCAATATTTTGGCTTGTGTTTTTGTTTTTAGTTCTTGTTTTGGATTTATCTCATTGTTATTCATGGCATAGAGAAGATAGGGTTTTTTATTTTATTTCTCATGATGAATGTCTTATCACCCCTCACCTAATATGGTGATAATATATTGCATTTATTGGTCTTCAATTAGTCATCAGTGATAGTAGGAGCTGATAGGGGTTACTATCATCTTTAGTGTTAGCAAACATTGTCAACATTTGTTGGACATCAAGGATATGTGCCATACATATTATGAGGTTTGTCACTAGGATAGGTTATTATGTAGGACCTTATGTGGGGAATGTAGTTTGAAATGATAGATTATGTTATACTATAGTACACTATAATGATCACTATGGATGAGTAGGCCTTGATCATGTTCATCATCCATTTTTTCCACAACTCATAGGATTAGGCTTCTTTATGGAGTGGCATCATTTTTTTGTCAGTGTTAGAGGTATTGTACACTAGTTGTAGTTGCGATAGAGTTTTTTTTATAACTTCAAGGTCATTTATCCAATTCATTGATCTACAATACTCCTTTGGATCAAGGGGAGTTTTTTGGATTATTTTCATGATCCAAAGTTGTTTTTAATATTTAAGTTTGTTTTTGTAATTCCATTTTTGGTTGTTCAGGTAGTTTTACCCATTAGTTGGTTCTATAAAAAATTCACACTTTCATAAATCTTTTTAAGCTTACGTATGTATAAAAAAAAAAAATCTTTTTATATTGAATACATTTTTTAAATTATTCTTCCAAGATCAATACCTATCTATATACATATAATATTTTCAAACTTTTATCGATTACTAAAACTTTGTATCATGTAGGAACCTGTCAAATCTCAATCTTTCTAAGTGCACACCTTAAGGGGTGTACTAGAAGAGGGGTGGGTAGAACATTGGTGTTTCATAAGATTATTGTCCCTTTTTCCACTTATTATCTACACACTTGTCTCCTAAAACCATTATCCCTAAGCTTGTTCTTCTCTATTATACCCTCTCCAATAATTTTTTACATTTTATCCTCTTTTTCCTCATTTTAATCCCTATTTATTAGTTAGTTGTACTAGGTCGACTAGGTTGACCCTATTTAGTTTGAGGTAAATTTCACCTAGGAACTAGTTTGGCCTTTGGCCAACCTAGATCATGACCTAGTGAATTACTATAAAAAATTGTACTAAGTTGAATAGGTCAACCCTATCGACTAGGATTTTCAAAAGGGTTAAGGGTCAAATCCACCTATATATACAAGTTCATTTTTCCATTATTTAGAGAATAGAATAAGAAGTAAGATATATTATGCATTTTATTATTGACCATTCCACTTGAGGAACAAGCTTAGGGTTCCATACATTCATTCAAGATATGGATCTTGTCTTGTAGAGAAGTCAATTGGATGTATTGATAAGTTGTGTAGTCTAGAGCTAATTTATCCTTGTCATCCTTACATACCACAATAACCTCTTGCAAAGCACCTTGTTTAAGGGAGAGATTGAGGCTCAATGGGTTCATCTTCAAAGGTAACTATTCCAATCTTTGTTCCTCCTTTGTAAGAATAGATAGATATGCATTTATACTTCTCTTCCATGTATTATAATTTTGTATACATTCATGTGAGTATATGTCTTCTTATGCATCTTTAATTTTTTTATTTATAACCCCTACTTTATGCCACATGCTTTGGTGAGAACTAGATAAGATTTAATTTACTTGTTATTAGTTTAGTGAGATATCAAAACTAAGGACCCCCTTTGGGTTATTGCATGATTATGCTTGACTAGAGGCTTTAGAACCTCCCTAACATGGTGTATTGAAGTAAGAGATACCCTAATAGGGTCTATCATATTCCCATATTGGTCATGTTACTACTTAATAAATGTGTCCCAAATCATAAGTGTATGGTATGATATATATTCTCTATGTAAGGATTGATTTATAGACATGATGCATTTATGATGGCATACATTATGGTGAACCTAACATGAATCTAATCCTTTTAGGTTTTTATTCACTTATTTGGTCATTTATTTTATATATATTTATGATGCTAGGTTGAATGTATTGATATAGGAATAATTTTTGTGTGTAGGTTTAACACATAGTCACATACACACAATTGTATTTTGTTTGTGCAAGTTTTCTAGACTTCCAGTTCAAACTACTAGGTCAACCCAATAGACCCCGTATATTTTTAGGCATCAAAATCAGCATACTAGGTCAACTAAGGTGATCATGTACATTTTTAAGCTATCAATAATTAGTTTTTATAAATCTAACTCAACTCAATCACCATAGTTAGTAGGATTTACAAGTACAAATCAAGGTTCTTCAACAACAATCTTATTTTTTTCTACATCTTCCAATCCACCAAGGTTCCATTCTATCCTTATTTTTCATTTCTAACATTTATTATAGTTCTATTTTTCATAGTTTTCAATCTTTAAAACTATCCATGTATAGTCAACTAGGTTGACCCTATTGATGTACTTCTATATTTCATATTATGTCTAGAAATCTAGGTTGAACCTATCGACATAGTTCATTTTTAGACCTTTAATTCCATAGTATATAGATGACATTATCGACATTTTTCTATATTATCTACATAGAATATCAATTGAATCGATGCTTTATTATGTTTTAAAGTTGGAATTAACCCTTATATGTTAGTAATTAGCTCACACTTTCATTTCTTGTTACTTTCATGCTTAGAATAGATCACATAGTCTAATTAGGTGGTTTTTCAATATATCATTTAATGTCACTATTATTTTTTTATGCACATACTACCAAATCATAAAATCTTAAAATGCATTTTAATAATTATCTACCCACAACCTACCTACTTTGATTTCATCACCAAGGGGGAAGCCAACTTGGTTTTCTATCTAAGTATAAACATGTGTTTAATGGTATATTTTATCCAATTATTTAACACACTTATCTCTACAATGTGTGAATTGAGGGGGTAGGCCCCAATACCAAGCTAGTACCATTTCCAATATATATCCCTTTTAGCCCAAACATATTGAAACGATCCTTAGATTTATTTCTAGTTACTTGATTACATCCAACTTACTATCAAATTTTAAACCACACACTAATAATATTACAACATTCATGTTGACCACTCAGTCAGATTTTACTTTCCAAATTGATTATTTTCTTTTTGCTCAATTATATGTTGTATTAAAAAAAATTACGTTAGCCAGTATTGGTGCAAGGTTTTGTGCTATGTGCCTAAATTGGTTCAACCTCATTGATACAATTTATTATGTGTTTCATTTCTTTATTTCCAAAGTACTTGTTAAAATTTTCTTGTCTTAGTACACAGTCATTTATATCAACATAGTCTCTTACAGACTATCTATTTTCTCATGTCTACTGTGTTAGGTTGATCTAGTCAATGGTAGATAATTTTTTAGACTCTATTTGTTGTGCTAGGTTAACCTAGTTGACTCTATAAAATTTTTAGGCCCTATTTTTTAAACTAGGTCAACATAGTCAACTTTGTATAGTTTGTTGTCAGTTCATATTTGTTTGTTTTTGCTTTTCTTTTACCTTGTTTATCATTCTCCTTCATCATTAAATTTTTTAAAAATATAATACTGAGATTAACTCAATAGACATGATGAGTTTTACCTACCCTCATAGGGTCTCCCATAAGAAGATTAGGGTTCCTCTCCTAGATGAGAGTAATGTTCTTATAGCCACTCACACAATGAATTATGGGACCCATCTTTATTCCTCTTCACATCATAATTTTCTCTTCTCCCTTGAAGACCAACTTGTATTAGAGTATACCCCTAAAGTAATCTTCTTTATCTCTAAATTTCATCAACATAGAGGAAAGGATCCTTCTACCATTTACCATCTCATGATTAGTGGTCAAGTTAAATATCCTTGTTCACCTTCCCCACATTCTTAAATGGATTTAGAGGTACTAGTTTCTTTGATTATTAGCCTCTTCCCTCTACTATGATCCCTTCTCATATCATGACCTCTTCCTCTTTAACTTCTTCTACCTCCATGCCTATTATCTCCACTAACATGGTGGGCTTTACATCTATTGGGCCTCTCCTAATATCCACTATCCTTAATCCTTCCACTAGTGCATCATTTTCTACCAAAGGTAATCATGCTTCTAGTACTTCCTCTTCTCATCCCTTCACTAGCCCATCTTTTGCCGCAGAAGAAATTTTTTTCATTAGTGCCTCACATTATAATAGTTACTCTCAAGATCCTATCAACACCAATAGTGGTATGAAAAACACTAATACCAACACTAATTCTTCAAATAATGCTAAAAATGCCAATCAAACCCACCAAATATTGTTACAAACACTTAATTAAATAAATACCTCTTAAGCTCAGTATAAATCAAATGATGAGAATGGAAAATCACCTTCTCCATCTTCAAACTCATCCTCAACCAAAATCTTCAGGTAGGCATAATCCAAAAATTCCCCCACCTCCTCTATGAGATTCCCATGGAAATCTGATCCCTCAACCTCCTATTTTCAACAAGATAATTAAGCATCTTCAAATGAAACTCTTACCACTCAAATTGATAATATTTATATAGATGGTATCACCCCTACCATTTCTTATAATGGATCAACTAATGCTAATCTTCATCTAAAAACATTTGGAAATCTTTATAAGGATTGGATCAAATCGAATACCTTTGCCACTACCAAGTTATTAGCCAACACTCTCATGGGTGATGCTTTAGATTGGTATAACCAACTTGAAATTAATTTTATTACTTGTTTTGAAGATTTAGTCCAAGATTTCCAAAATAGTGATCTTCCCAAAAATACTTTTTCCCACTTTATAAATTGTAAACAAATTTAAAACAAAACTACCCAAGATTTTGTTAAAAGGTGGAAAAAATTATCCAACAAATGTAAACATAACATGACCAATGATAACCTTTTCCATCTCTTTAAAAATACTCTTTTTTCTAAAGTTATAATATCATGTTTACACTCTCTTTCAATGTACCTTGGAGGAGGCTATTAACCAAGCAAAACAATAAGATTTCCTTATGTGTCAATCTGGGCCACCCCAACCTTATACCAGTCCTCATATCTTATTTAAGAATAAAAATCATAATGTTACCAATGATGGTGTCACAAACTCTTATAACACCATTCACACTATTTGATTTGTTGTTCCTAACCAATCTTTGGAATCGGCTCCCTGTTTTCAAAAATACACCAATCCTCATTTATCTTCACCTAATACTATCAATGTTTACAAAGCTTTATCCTTATCTAAATTATTAAAATGTTTACATAGGATTATTTGATGAAAACTTGATCCCACTCATCCCATGAAAACTTGGTATGATCCCAACAAGTATTATTGGTTTGATGCTAGTTGGGGTCATTCTCATTAGACATGTAGGAAGATTCATAATTTATCTATGGATTTTCTTCTTGGTCCTAGTTTTGATCATGAATCTATCATTTGAGAGCATCACAAGACTATGACATTGATATTAAGGTTGATGAAACTAATACTAAATCTAAAGCTTTGAATCAAGATAATGCTCATTTAACTATATATAAAGACCCTCTTCCTAATCACCAATCTAACCAAGATAACCAAGAAAATCCCACCCCTTCCACCAGTAATTTAGAAATTCTTATTGATCCAACTCCTAACAAAAATGTGGTTAATATGACTAATATGTAAAGGGTGGTTGCTTTTATTGACCCTCAACCTATCTACACCCCTCCATTATCTCACACATTTCATGTTATCCAAGATTTATCTCCAACTCACTTAAATGAGTTTGGGAAAGATGCCCTTATAATTTTTGATGACCCAATTCCCATTCCTCTCTTAAATAACACTTCCCATTATTATTTTACCATCCCTCCATCTTCTTTACCTAACACTAATGATAATCAATCTTCTATCAACACTTCTCCTACCAATTCTCAACACTACCCTGAACTAATTACTTTAGATTCTCAACATAATTTACAACCAATTAATAAACCTTCTCCTTCTTATCAACAAAAATTCTAATGCACTTCAGCTCCTCCTTCTGAGGACCTCCTTCAATACTATACACCTATTTATAACAACCTCCTTATGGGTTATGATGAGTGGGATCCCATCATGAAACTCACTAATCTCTAATATAAATTTTCATTCCTTGATATTATAAGGACCTCTCCACATCATCAAAACCATCTTGTATAACTCTTGTTCAAAATTAACATCCTTTATACTCCTATAGTAGGAAGTGAAGCAACCTTAACTAGATATAAAGATAGCATATTACAATGATGTGAAGAGATGTCCATCTATGTTGATGAAATAATGGACACTTATCCTTCCTTAAAATTTTCCATCACTTATCTAATTTCTGATGAGATTCTACTTAATGTGGATGATCCTCTTATACTCATTAGTGTCCAAATTGGTGATATCCAAGTCAAGAAGGATTTTATTGATGAGGGATTTGTCACCTATGTTGCCTCTCTCAATCTGATCAAAACCCTTATATATTTTGAATGCAATCTCAAATCCACATGTAGCACATGCCAAGGATATGATTGTAGGTAAATTCCTTCTTTACATTATGTGTGACTTCACATTACCATTAAACCTATCACCATTCATGTGAAGGTGATGATATTTAACTTTCCTCTTTCTTACAACATTCTGCTTGGTAGGCCATGGATTGACCATATGAGACTAGTTTCTTCTTTTGCCTACAAATGCATTAAATTTGATCACAATGGATCCATCTATAGGATTTAAGTTGACACTAACCCTTGGAATTTTTAATAATTCCAACACCATGGTGTCTTCAAGACTCCTACTCTTGAACCTTTACCTAGTGTTCCATTTTGTGAGTCTCAATGATTAAACTTTCCTATCAATTTGACTCGAGGCTATAATGGTCATCCTAATTTCATTTGGAATATTTCCCCTAATATCTTGGATTCCAATGATGATGAGCCTAATGCGATGAATCTCAACATTAAAAATTTTGATCTCTCACCTCATCTCATCTCTTATCTTTTTGCTTATTTATAGCCTTATTTTCATAAACCTCCCTATGATGATATCCTAGTTATCTTGACTAAGACTTGACATTCCATTCATCACACCTCATCAGATGACAATGTCATCCCTACCTACATCATTGATATTCATACACATGACTATGATTATGGTTAGTCTTTAGATGATCCATTCTTAGGTGGTATTGTTTAGTCCTATAATTTTGAGATTACCTATTATTATTCTTCTTTGATTTAGTCTTTTGGTGTATCTTCCCATATTCCGTCATTTATAGTTACTATTTTTTAGTATTTTTCCTCTTTATCATAGGGTAGAGATGGTGTTAGCACCTACATTTTTTTATTAACATTTCAAGAGTATGCTCGTGGGTCATGATATGACTAATACTTATCACTTTGCTAGGTACTCTAAACCCTATAGCCTACTTATCCCTAAGATATGTGTAACATCAAGCTTATAAAGACCATGCACCTCCCTCAATTGAGAATATTATATTTTAGCCCATTTATACTCTCACTATATTTTAAACCATTATTTCTCTCACTTTAGTTGAGTATCTCCCTACTTTTGATCTCATTGATCCTTCCATTAAGACTAGCCCAGTTCCGTCCCTACCATAACCTTCTCTTAGTGATAGTTTTCTTCCTTTACCTTAGATGGATCTATTATCCACCAAATATGCTGATGAGTCTTCTCAAGCTCCTTCCAATTATTTTACACTTCCTCTTATGAGTACCTCTACCAAATTTATTCATTAGCATATTTATTACTTTCCATCCTTGTACCCCTCAGTGTTTAGACAAAGCCATACCTTCCCCAAAGGTATTACATAAATATATTCCTACATATGTAGAGGAATATTATCTTTGGTAGTAATGTGGCACCCATCACATTGATCATTTCCACATCTTTTAACAACATCTTAAATATCACATTATAGCTATTCCTGAACCTTCTACCATTCCTCCCATAGGTCTTTCTTGCAATAAGGTTCCTCATTCTCCCATGATTCCACCTCCTATGGTTCCATCCCATCTTATGGTCCCTTTATCATCTCATGTTACTCCACTTGTTAATCCTTCACCCTTGGATCTTCCCTCACATATGGATCCTTTTCCACTTATGAACCCCTCTCTTGTGGATTCTTCCCCACTTGTGTTTCTTACATCTCTCGTAGAGTCCAATCTAATGCATTATTTTGAGCATCCCTTACCTATTATCCTTCCTCAACAATATCCATAAATCATTCCTACCTTTTTAGTAGAGGATATTAGACATGAATTATTTTACCTATTTTTTTTAAAGATAGACAAGACATTAGCAACAATTCGTGTTTAGCTTTATAGAGACTTATTAGATGTTCTAGATAATGTGTGTCAGAAAATATATAAATATATATGAAAAAATGCATGGTTTTATTTAAATTTTCATTTGGATTGGAAAATTGATCCAATATTATCTTTATCTATTTGTCATATCATTGGACATTGTGTCAAATTCTTATTTATCTTACATGGTGACTTTACTTTTGCACTCTATATTTGTTATACTATAATTTATGTTTGCTTATGGATGTCTTATTTATCATTTATTTACTTCTTGATTTTATTTCTTAAAACTCCCTTATTTTCTCTTCATGATATGTTTTCTTTCTTATCTCTATTTTTCATGGATAATTGTCATTGTGACTTAGTTATACAAACCTAGTTCCCTTTATTCATTCCCTCTTCACCATGTGATCAGTTAGAAAAAAATTAATCTCATTGTAATCTCCTTTCACTAGTCTACTTTGAGTCACCTTTATTCCCTTTCTTCCCTTTTTCAAAACTAATCATATACACGATTGATATTTTAGATAACATGTTGACTCATTGTCAAGCCTAAGTGTCCTAGTTAGTTTTGTAAGGCATAGCCTTGGAAAAATTTCCACCTGAATCAATAAACATAGTTTTACCTCCATCTTGGATAGATTTTCTATGTATGTCTTGAGTATTTGTTTGTGTTCAGTCATTGTTTCTTGATGCTTTCACAGGTTCAACACCAGCATACATGTTGTCTACAAGGTGCCATTTCTGTAGCTGATAGGAGGAGAGCAGTATTTGAGAAGTTTAGAATAGAGGAGATCATTTACAGTGTGTATTCCATATCCCCTTGGTGAAATCTCTATTTTTTGTGTTTTCATGAAAGCCTCCCTGCCAGTTTTTTGCAGCCTGGTCCTTCTGCCAAATGTGAAGTGTATGTATGTATTTGTCTGATTTCAAGTGTGGATGTGAGAAGGTTGACTTATTTTGGTGCATCACCTCTTTAGAGTAGTTTTTTTTCCTACAATCTCTCTCCCTTTTCATCCCGTCCCATTATATCTATATATATGTATGTGTTTGCACTTGTTAGAATGAACATGATGCATCAAAGGGAGCTAGCCCTTATCTAGAAACTCTCCCCTCCAGCTTCGCTAGTCCCACAGGCCAGAGGGGAGTTTCCATAGTTGTGAAGTGAAGGCAGCAACTCGGCCTCGTTCCAAGGGTGCAATCTCTTGCCTCAACAAAAGTATAATATAATAATATATTTTATGTTTGAATATTAACCTCTGAGTATTTTTGCATTTGTTGGTCTTCATGAGATAGATATTTTCATAAGATCCACTAATACTTATCACCTCTTATGTGTTTCCCTAATGTTTTTAATACTAAAAGGCATCAATACATAATATAAAGTTCCACATGGTGTATAAAAATATGTTTTACTTTAATATTTATCAAAAAATAAAAGGTTTTATCCAAAGAAGACATCCATGAGGGGCATCAACTAGTAACATGTCATATCATCTACTATTACATTTATGAAACATAGAATAAATCATCCTTCATATGTGCCTTATTGATATCATGTGAATTTATGAATATCTTATTTTTTTACATTATTATTAATAGTGGGGATGATATTATACATCCAATTAGATTATTCCATGGATTTTATAAACCCTAGCTTTAGTAACTTGATATATTCATCTTTATTCATTAATGAAATGTTACGTTTGATTTGATTGATAAATTTTTTGACATGTTTTATGTCATGAATGGTGACTAAATTGTGTATAACTATTTAAAGCTAGATATGTCTCATGTATATATAAGAAAAGGAAAATTCTCTAAAAAAACTAGTGAATAAATTATTGTGGTCATCTACCTCTTAGGGGGAGAGGTAATACCTAATATTAATAATCATAGTGTTTTATTTGGTTCCTACAATAATATCTATGGTTTCAATAAGTAGGAAGAATCACCTTATTAAAAAAATTTTGGGGTGGGAGGAAGTTAAATATATTCTTTATCTACCTCAAATATGTCATGATCCTCATCAAAATAATGATAATACTCAATAGTATAATGTTAATTATAAAGATATGATTTGATGGTAGACATGGGGATACATGTTCAATAAAATACCTTCTTAATGTGATAATAAGAGGTGATAATAGGCTTGTAGGAAATCTAATATCACCTTTTAATTCTCATCAAAGTTCAAGGATAAGAGGGCATATGTCGTATTTTATGTAAATAATATTTTGATCAGTCGACACATTTTTGACAAGGGGGTTATACCTAATAGATACTGCCAAATCTAGTAACTCATGTATTCTAGTATTAATTATATTTTTCATGTTGAATGACTTGACAAATACATCCATGAATAACTAGAATTAATAATTGGAGGTGTTCGGGAGGTGGTAATACCAATATAGGTCAATTACTTCTAAGGTCTTTTAAAATATCTTGAAAACCACCCCATACCAAGATAGAAGTTATATGACAACAATCAAATATCATTTATCATGTGCATTTCAATCTTACTCCACTTTATATTTTTGGAGTTAAGGTAGGGGACGTTGTAAGAGGATTGAAGAGGGACATTGAACAAGTTCATTTAGTTTATCATAGGGTTTATGTCCAAAGGCTAAATGTAATAGGGAGAAGAAGAATTACATGTAAAAACTATTTCTAATTAGAAATGGAAATTAAACTCATTAAATAAATTACAACATAAAGAGTTAGTATCAAATTGGAAATTAATTAAATAAAATATACTTCAAATAAAATAAACAACTAAAAGTAAAATTCAAATTTTGGAAATGAAAACAATAAAAATAAATGCTATAAATATTACCACACCACACACACCTATAGGTTTATCTAAAGAAATAATGATGAAAATAATTACTGAAATTAAAAATAAACATAAAAAAATATAATCTATAAATACCGTAATTTTTTTCCTTGTTCCTCATGTTGAGTGAGACCTTGTTTCAACTTTGGAATTGGACTAGAAACTATTGGTGTAGACCTTGTTCCCATTGGAATTTTTTTACATGATTGTATTAGCTTGCCTAAGGATCTAGAGGTCATGTTGGTTACTTGGAAAGACTAGTACCAAATTTACTAGAGTGTGTGGTATCTCTCTCTCTCTCTCTCTAACCTATATATACACCTCTCTCCCTTTGTATTTATTAATTTAGTGAGATAGAGAGCTATTGCTCTTCTATGTATTGTGGAGTGTTTGAGCTACTTAGTTCTAAGTTATGATATCTTTGAGAGTTGTGAGAGATATGAAATTCATCTGTTTACATAAGTGATTAATTTCTATTCTTGAATCTAATATCCTTGTGAAATATTCTTGTTTGATGGTTTAAATTTCTTTTAGTTGTGTGGTGTGTGCTTTCTTCACTCACATGATCACTTCACCATGACTATTCATTGATATGAAGATCCTAGCAAATTATTTTATGGTATGAAAGTGCCAATATGGTATTCAATTGTCTAGTTTTTATTATTGTTAAGCTATTTTTGAAATCTATAGATTGACTACAAATTTAAGAAAAAGGGATATGGTCTTGTAGATTCTTGGAAATACATATATCTTGATTCAATCTAGTCTTTATTTAACCATATGGAAACTTGGTTAATTCAATTTTCATGCTAAAACATTGTATTTACATTATTATTGCTTTCAGATCTATGTTAATCTTGCATTGAGATCAGATCTACAAACTTTGTTAATGTTGTTCCTTCTAGTACTTCATATCCAAGAAGGATGTACAACTTAATTTGTATTTTTTTACTGATTTAATCTCTCTTTTGGTCATATGGCCCTCCATTGCATTATTAATATTTGCCGATAATTGTTTTTGGCTCTTTTTTATTTACTATGGAAGACTGAGTGTTATGCAAAGTGTTGGAAGATCTACTACCAGGTTATGTGGATTTGTTTTTTGTCTTCATCATCAACATGTGGTCTGCATATAAAATATCTGAAAAGCTACATTTATGGTTTGGCATCATCTATATAGATATTCATGAATATTAAAGTGTGTAGAGAAGGCATTAGAGATATAGCCTTTGTCATCACACTCTCTATATTTTGGCATCATTATTTAGCATCACTATTTCTTTTTTTTGCATGCCAATTTATAATGGTATTCTATTTTGTGTGTTTGAACTAGTGGTGAATGTAACACTAGGGGTGGCCATAGATTAAAATCCTCTATGCTAACATAATATTAGATGCCTAGGTTCATAAAGGGGTTGATACAGTAGACTAGGTGGCATTTTGAAGTTTCTATCTACATTAGATAACCTATGAGCAGTTGGTTTTCCATTCTTTGTCTTTGTTGAGTCTCCTTTATAATTGAAAAAGAAGTATAAAATTTTCTATCTATGCAACTCTAGGATAAATGCCAATAAGTTATTGTTGTTGATAACCAAAACCTATAGGGTATGGAGGAAGCAATCTATGTAGACCCTGACCATAGAACAATTGTTACGGGGAAAGCCTTGGAGCACTAGGATGATATGGAAATAAGCTGGCAGGTATTATAGAAGAAAGTCCCATTGGAGATCTCATTTGAAAAAACTTGTCTTGCACTCACCCTTCTCTCTTCTTCTAAGGAAAATACATTGAAAATCAGATTTGGTAGACACCTTTCTCCAACCCTACATTATTATTTTCTAGATCTATTGTCTATTGAATTAGGCAACATTTTATTATCTACTTCAAGATTGCATTATTATTTGATGAAGAGATCTACATTGATTTTTTTTAGATCTATGTTGCAGATTGAATACCCTTTCCTCTTATAGTAGTGGGATGTTAAGCTGACTGATCCTCTACTTCATGTGGAAAATCCACATCTAGATCAAAAACCATACTCTATTTCCTCTTAATGGTGGTGGTAGTCCTCTCTTTGGAAGTATTGTACTACCTTAATTTCTCTTTGTTAAAAATTTCAAAACATAAAATATGCCCTAAAGGAATTAAAAAGAAAAGCATGTTTTTAATTTTATTTAAATAGCTTTGTAATTTTTAATTAAAAACCCTTCCAAGAGGCTTTTCCAAAAAATTACATGTAAGGGTGACTAGGGAAAGTACTATTTCACTTTTATTGATGTGAGGAGGTCCTTAATTTTGTGTTGATTCTAACAGGTTGTTACACAAAATAGTTGATATTAAGACCTATTGAGCATTTAATCTTTAAGTTTAATTTAATTAAATAGGTCATTAATGATAGGAAATGTATTTCATTATAACTTTGGATTGGTAACACAAAATTGAGTACGAATTTTTTCAAAAGTGCATGTTTTTCTATTTTTGTAAAATGAACTTAAGTTATAAAGTGACATATTCAAGGAGGCTATGGGCCCTACTACATTCTTCAACATACTTCATGCACTAATTGATCTCATCTATATGGACTCATTTTTTGGCCCAATTCCACGTCTATATCTAGAGAGTGCACCATTTTTTAACCACCCTTGCATGTTTTTGACTTGGATGCATTATCGATAGAGTCTGAAATCCTCCTATTTGGCCTATTTTCAATTCACATGTACTAATTTAGTCAATTTCACTAATTTTTCATTCTTGTGGACACATTTTCAACTGATTCTGATATCCATTTGTTCAAATGTGCATTTTCACTTGTGTATTGTTTTCTCATACCTATCTAGACTTATTATTAGTTAAGTTTGATGTCCTCACATTGAGCATGATTATAATTGAAAACATGGGGTGGGGGGTGCGGGGGTCACTATTAATTGTCTTAGGTAGGTTGTTTTGGGCCCTACATTCTCTCATACACACATTTAGTTTTTCATAACTATTACCTATGCCCATTTAATGATTACTTACACATATTATTCTTATATTCTTGGATGCATTTTCAGTAGAGCCTAATGTCCTTTTTGAGTGTGCATTGTCACTTGTGCATAGATTGGTCTCATTTTATTAGACTCATTTTCGATCTAGTCTAAAGTCTATTTATAGAGCATGTATTATTAATCCAAATGAGGATAGTTGTTTTTTTTCCAATGATCCTTCTTAGGAAGGATAGTTAGGTTTCATGGCATGCTTACATGAAACATTGGCTCACACACAAGAATCATATTCCATTTCTATATAGACAAATTCATGAACCCACTGATACTATTTTGTTTAATAAGTGGGTTAATACTTGTGACAAGGTTTTTACCACTTTGTTACTACATTTTCCCATGGATCTTCATTACCATGTGTAAAATACATAGTGTCCATGCACTATTTGGAGAATACTAAAAAATCTCTTTGTTGATCCTATTGAGATTTATGTCACACCTCCTCCTCCACTTTCTATTATCTCTTTTGGGACTATTTTACTCTCACCTCCTATATTTATTTCTTTTGATGATACATCCATAGTGGACAGTGATCTTCCTTTTTTTATCCCCCACTATACGATGAGATTATTCCAAACCCTAGTTATCCTATTATATATTCTACTTTTGCTCCTATGTTGATTATTCCTCTTTTTGAGCCTTCACAACCTTACGCTTTTGATGACTCCACTATTTAAAATATGAGTACACCTATTGTGAGCATCAATGACTCATCTCTTCATATGGACTTTGTTTATTCAGTTGGTGAGTCATGATCCACTCTCCACATAGACATTATTTTAGTGAATGTTCCACGTAATTCTTCTGATTACTTCACTTTAGTGGTATTACTTTCATATTGTACACATATTCTTGCTAAACCTATACCATAAATACAATTTGGACCACATTTAAAGATCTTCATACTACTACCTTCATCTTCCATTGTGGAATGGGTAGAATTTCAATACACACATTGGGTTCTTCCTTTGCCAAAGGGAAGAAACCTTATTTGATGTAGATGGATCTTCTATAGTCTTTAGATAGAGGATCTCATCATTAGCCTTTTTAATCTTGCAAGTTGTACTTTGATTATTGATTGCTTTAGCATCATCATTTGGGTGGTATTTTAGTCTCCTCTTCTTCTTTTATCTCTTTTTGGGTCAAGATTTTTTATTATGAGTTTTATATTCTATATGTATGGTGGAATTGCATTGTACATGGGTACCTCAGCAAGCCTTGTTATTAAGATCCATTTTTGAAGTATCACCTACCTAAGTTGTGCTTATGGGGGGATGTTGGTATAGGCCTTTTTCCTATTGGGTTTTTCCTACATGATTTTATTACATTTCTTAGGGCTCTAGAGGTCATATTAGGTACTTAGAAATATTAGTACAACATTAATTATAATGTGTGGTATATTTCTCTCTCCAACCTATATATGCACCTCTCTCCCTTTGTATTTATTAATTTAGTGAGCCAGAGAGCTACTAATCTTCTATGTATTTTAGATTTTTTGAGCTACTTAGTTATGAGATATGATATATTTGAGATTTTTGAGAGTTTCAAACTTCATCCCTTTGTATAAGCAATTCATCTCCATTCTTGAACCCAATCTCTTTGTGCAATATTATTGTTTGATGGTTTTAATTACTTATAGCTATGTGATATGTGCTTGCTTGAATCACATGATCACTTCACCTTGAATATTTATTGATGTGGATATCCTATCAAATTATTTTAAAAACAATAAATCAATAACATTTGGAATGCTTCAAATTCTTATTCAATCCAAATTTTGTTCTATAGTAAAAATTATATAACAATACATATTTTTGGTTTCAATCATACTAAGTATGAATGACAAAGTTGTATTTTATATATGGTTTATTCAAAAACCTATTAATTAGTAATAATATCATAACAAATCAATTTTAAACTAGCTTATTAATGTAGTCTAACATATTAATAAACTAGTTTACAATTAATTTCTTAATCTATGCTTAAAATCCTAAAAAAACTAGTTTGCACCTTAGATTTGTATTATTAAAAAATAAAACCAACCTCCAATTTATTATGAGAGAATATTGGATATAGATATATTAATGTATTTAGTATCATATATGTTGGTGGAGAGAATCAATTATTATTAATTTTGGTTTCCTTTTGATATTTCCAACAACTTTTATTTGATAAGTCAATAGTAGTTTAAATATTATAAATGCCTTGATTATTTTCAAAATATGTATTTTTAAAAATATTAAAAATATATACTTATAATTAAATTACAAAAAAAAATCTCAAAAAACTCTTTTGATCTTCAATTTTATTTATTCATGATTATTGTTCTCTAGAGCTAGAGTCCTATGCAACCCGAGAGTTAGTGTTTCTAAATTGGGAACCAATGTAATGAGCAACTTAGGATTAAATTTTCTAAGTAACTAGGGAGAAAATGTGTTGAGATAATATAGAGTTATTCTTATATGTACCTCTAGAGCTAGTATTATATCTAGATCTAGAGCTTGTGTGTAACATAATTCCTAAGCCAATTTTTTTTGGAATTTAGACTTACTATAGGAATCCATAGCTAATTTATAAATATATTTTGATTCCATATTTTTATGATATGTACATTAATTATCATTTATAATATTCATATACAATATTTGGCATTTATTTGACTAGAATCACTATAAAACATCAAGAATATAGATTAAAATAAATTCTAGAGAATAGACCAGATATATATGATATATTGCAATCTAAATAAGAATAATCTCTTAAATACTTAACTATTTCCATCTTAAAAATTAATTTATGAAATATAAAATGGTTTTAATTATTAATATAAATGAGACATATTTTTGTATCATCAATGACCCCTAATATGTTTTGGTTGAGGGGTTATTTTAAATATTTTTCCTAAGTCCCCATGGCACTAAAATTCACCAAAGGCATGATATGATTAACCTAAGGGAGAGGGGATAGTCAATAAGTGTGTATAAATATTACATGAAAATACATGGGTTGGGATGGTAGGGTATAATAGGATAGGAATTATTTATCTAGTTGATTAGACTTGGAAAAAATATGATAATAAGGGAGAAAGGAGTTGGAATAAGAATTAACATTAGGTTTATGTAATGGTAAAATATACATCGGTATAAAATTGGTTGGTAAATAATTATGGGGAGTAACTAATGGTATTGTATTTCTTTCCATGTTACTGAGAGGAAGTTAGGAGAAATATTATCCTACAAAACATGAGTATGGGTTTGATAAGTTGGAGGAATTTTTTATTCTATATGGTTGGAAAATCCATAGGTAGTGATGTTTGTGGGGTTTTGGATCATTTAATAACTAGTGGGAGGTGGATTATAATGGTATTTTTATGGTTGATAATTTTCCATTTAATAATAATGGAGGAATATTAACCTTTAAGATAAAGGTTATATGTCACAACTTCTATTAGAGAGTCTTGTTTACTCTCTAGATATATAACACAACCCACCAAGGTGGAGATGAGCTCATTTGGTCAAGAATTAGTTTTAGATAATGGAACCAACTTTAAGAAAGGTTTGAGAGGTAAGGATTGATAACTATTAAATAAGGTGGTTGTGATTAATGACATAGTAGGAATCATTATGGGTTTCCCATGTGGGATACTCTTGTTTTAATTAGTGTTGGAGGAATGTGGTGGGGTGATTATTGTGATCAACCCATACAATAGAAAGTAGAATATTTCAATATAATGATTAAATATTCCAATTATTTTTGTATCTAAGCTTTGAAAACTAATATTTGGTCTAGTTATAATATAAACATACATCCCACCTCCAATAATTAAGGTCATGTTGCTAGATTTTAAGTAATTATTAGATTCTAAAGGATCTTGTAGTTATTGAATTACTGCCTTAGAATTAGTTTGTCATATGGAGGAAGAATAGTTTTCAAATTCATTCTCCATATTTTGAGTGGAGCTATTATTCTAAGTCGAGGAGTATTCACTTAGAACATCATAGATCCTTTTATATATCTCAACGTCAATGTTTTTCCCAAAATATTGTCCAAACATATTTGGGGGAGGGGGTATATATACCCCCACACAATAAACATAATAGATGAGAAAGGTGGAGGCAAAAAAGGAAAGAGGATGAAAAAAAGGAGAAACCTTTCACATTAGGTTCACTAATGCTTGTACACTTATAAAGTGACATGATAACCTTCATGTAGTCATCTTATCGAGGTCTATCTAAGATAATTAATGAATGGATGGTGGGATGTGTGGTCTAAGGAATTAGTTAGTTGCACAGGTGTGGTTGATAGGTTTGAATGAGAAGGGATAGAAAAGGTGATTGGTTAAGATGAGGTATAAGAATAGGATTTTTAATGATAGGTGCCAAGGGATTCTCCTCATGATAAAAATAAATCTCACCACAATTATACTACTCATTTAGAGTGTTAAATTTTAAATAGATGAAATGCCAAGAACCCTCAATATGGATCAGGACATGGTAATAGAGTTCTTGGTCAATACTTGACTTTGAAAATTAAGAAAAGTTGGGTTGAATAACCTTATGTATTTGTTTGGTTCATTTAGGTTGACTATGGTCAACCAATGTCATCACATTGAGATAAGATGAGGCTACACTCAAATACAAATAAAAATGAGGGCAATGATCAAACTTGAAGGTTTTAACTTGGTGTGATAGGATGTGGATGGATATCACTATTAGAGATTATATAAGATGAGTTTCTCATTAATGGTGTCAAGCTAGCTCATTATGAGGTTTGGGAGAGGGGTATATTTAAACACTTTGAGTCTAAAATAAATATCAATATTACTCTAAAGGGTAATGATTGCAACATGATTTAGTACTCTATGGAATATGTCCACCCTATGGATATAATTTGATTTTGGGAGCATCAACAAGGGTTGAATCAAAGTTGGTTTAGAATGTTGAAACCTATTGGTTTTTTTCACTTTGTTATGGAATTTAGATTCTATTTTGGAAGGTTGGAATCAATATTTTGACTTATGCTCATGTTGTAAATATTTTATTATTATTTTTTGTGTATTTTTGGCAAGTCTTTTGAAAATTAAAGGAAACTATAATATTTTTAAATGTAAATGTTGAAAATAAAATAAATGAAGTGTTAAAAGGAATAATAAAATAAATATTCCCTATTAAAGGGTTAGATGTGTAAGTTAAATCCCTTCGGTGGACAAATAATTAAAATCAGTGTCTTCCATCACTAGGAATGTTTAAATTAAATTTCGATGTGGTGGTGGGGGGAATCCAAGGACTTCATGTGATGGTTATGTAATTAGATACTATTTAAGGTCCCTTATAAGAGATATATTTATCTAGATTATGGATATGACCAATAATGAGGCAAAGGCCAAGGATCCAGTGTTGGGTTTATGCTTAGTGGCTTAGTTTGGATTTGAGAATATTATCATATAAGGGGACTAAAAGGTTATAATTTACACTCTATGGAATTAAAATGTAGGATTTTGGAATATTGATAAAATATTATGATAATATAGATGAGTAATTTAGTACTTCTCTATTATGGAGGCATCACATTACTTTAGGAAGGCTAATAACATTACAAATTTATTTGCTAATAAGAAATTAATCAACATGATTTAATCATGGATAATAATTTGGAGGGTTATCCTAATGTTGACATTGGGAAGATAGATTGTGAACATTCAAATTAAATTTTTAAATTTGAAGTGGATCAATTTTATTTCTTGTATTAGTTTGATATTTGACATTCATGTCATTTGGTTAGTGATGGGGTGGCTCTCATGCACATAGGAGGCACAATTATAGACATGCATGAAAAAATATTATTATGCATTATGATGACACTGAGTGGTGTTGGCTAAGCCTTGACATGAGTGAGTTAAGTGATGAATTAGGTGAAACTTTAGGTGTGTTGTGTTGTGATTATGTTATATTATAGTGTGTCCTAATTATACATCATCTTCAACTAACCACATTTAAATAGGAAATGCATTTTAAGGGAGAGTTATTTATTCCTAGATAAATAAGGTCTTTGTTATCTAGTCAAGGGTGGTGATGGAATTGGTCAATGAGAGCATAGGTATGATGTAATTTGATATGTCATTTAGAGTGAATATTAAATATGAAATGGCATCCACGATTATGGGTAATTTTATGCTACCTTTGGAGGATAAAATGACTATTCATGAGATTGTTGAGATGTTGGTGAAATAATGGTTTCAGGTTGGGTTGAAAGGAGATATGGATTATTCTCAAGAATCTAGCTCAATTTTATTTATGTTATTGTATAATTATTTCATATGGATAGTTACCCTATCAGTATTATATGAGTTGGAGGAATGATACATGATGGTATTGGGGTTTATGTAACAATTTCAATGAGTTATACATAAACCGTCTTCTATATGGATATTTATATCGGTATTGAATGTTAAATTTTATAAGGATCCTATGTAATCCCTTGTATATATTATATATATTGAGGGGTTGAGGAGGGAAACCTTAGAAACAAGGATTTTGGGGTAGTTGTTTGGTACATTAGATTTTAATTTTCCTCCTTAAAAAGTAGTTGAAAGGATGAGGGTGGGAAGAGGTGGGCTAGTGACATGGTGACTTTTAGTGACCAATGTTATGTAAACGCACAAGTAGGATTCCTTATAATCCCCTATATTGGGTGGATATATGTTGGAGATGAGCATTTGTGGAAGGCAAGATGGTTATGGTGGTATTTTTACACACTCTAATTTGGTCAAACAACATAAATACTATGTCTTTCATAGATATTTCATAGGAAGTTATTAATAATGAAAAAAATTCTTGTTCACATGGTCATTTTTGTATTTTATCCCTTGTTATGACTTATTTCACTACTTTTTGCACCTTCAGTGGTCTTATGTCATACCGATCCTAGTCATAGTGGCCCCTAGCCTATTTTCTTCAATAAAAACCTAGTCTTTTATCTACATGATAATAGTATGACCTTGGATAGTATTATATTACATAAATAAAACCCAAACTAATAAGTTATTCTATTCAACACATAGATAGCCTAATACATAGACAAGAAACAAACACCTACAAATATGGAGGCAGGTGAAACAAAGAGTTGATGAGAATAATAAAATAGAAAAACCATGCAATAATAAAACAATATTTGTTATAGAAATATAACCAAGCACATAAAAGATTTATTATTATAATACCCTCCCTTAATGACTAAACCCACTGTTTTAGTCATTATTAAAATAGTATGATTAAGTCTATAAAAAACTCAACCAAGGTGTATTATTGTTCCTTCTATAGTGATGTATCCATATATCCCTATTGTTGCCAATCCATCTTATCAAAGTACATGTGTCGATGCAACAACAAAGTAGTGTAGGAAATGCTACTAAATACTAGGTTCATTAGATTTTATTATTCCTTGAATTATTATCATGTCTTGAATGTGTCATGCTTTACCTATTTGTTGAGTGATCAAGTTTGACAAAAAGTTTAGAATATACATCAAGACTAAATAACATAACATATCCCCTAAGGGATATTCATGTGAAGATCAATTGACAACTTAACACCTACTTCTCTCCATTCTTGTCGAATTTTGGGACATTTCTTGTGCACAACATGGTTGTGTTCTTTTCTATGCCCCTTCTTTTTTCACCAACCTTCATGGAACACTTCCATTTGGGTTTGACTTTAGTCTTTAAACTTGTGCTTAGTTTCAATACTTGTGAAACAATATTAGAAACAAAATTAACCTACTCTTCACCTTTCACTTCCCTTTTTTTTGACCTTGAGCGTTACCCTTCCATCAAATAAGGCAATTCATCCTTTCAAACATCCTGCATAGTGGTATGGTATGACATAGGCCTTTTGTGTTGGTATTTTTGATTTGACTATGAAGAGTTAGAAACACTCTTTTCATCACTAGAACTTGACTCCTCTAGTTTTTCCATCTTTGAACCTTGTTCAACTTTAGTACCAAAACTTGTTTTAGAAACATTGTCAGTAGAAATCACTAAAATAGTTTTAGTAGATTTACCATTATTAGAAAAGAATGGTAATTTATCATCTATAAGAACATCCCTACTCACCACAATTTTGTATGTAGAGACATATATTAACTTGTATGCATTCCTCTGCTCACAATAGCCAACAAACATGTATATTTTTCCCAATATAGTAGTAGATATAAAAGCGCAAAAATTACTTACATTTAGTATTTTTACTAACCATGCTTATTCTACTATTACATTTTACACAAGTTTACAATGACTTCTATTTAATATGAACACTATAATGTTGATAGCTTCTACCCAATACTGATATGGTATATTATAGCTATCCACCATACATAATGCCATCTCCATCACTATCCCATTTTGCCTTGCCATGAATTCTTTCTATTGTGAGGAACTTTAAATGTGTAATCCTTATTCCTTGCATAATTCTTTAAGTTTCTCAGAGATAAATTCATGTCCTTTAAACAATATCATAGCCTTTACCTATTTCCCTCCCTATTTTTCTACCATAGACTTCCAAGAAACAATGTTAGAGAAGCATTATGACTTTATATCTAGGAAATAAACCCACATTTTCTTAGAAAAGTCATCAATAAATAACAAGTAGTACAAAGATCCAGAAATAGATGGTGTATGCATTAAACCATGCAAACCCACATGTACCAAATCTAATGTATTATGAGTTTTCTCTTGCTTATCAATGTCAAATGCAAGTGAAACATTCTTATCAATTTGACAACATGAATATACATTATGACTATTTTTAATAGAAACCATTCCATTCACCATATTAGTCTGACCTAATGTATGTAAGTGTTCATAACCAAGGTGACCATACCTCTTGTTGCATAGTTCACTAGAGTTATCCACCATTGCTAGTGCATTCTCATTACTTGTTTTGGGATCAACCAGACTATATAGACCCTTAACACCAATCCCTGTAGCAATGAATTTATTATCACAAAGAATCTAAACCATGCAATTGTTTCCTTTAAATTCCACATAAATATTAGGTTTCATAGTCATTTCACTAATGGAAATAAGATTTATATTCAAGTTAGGGACAAAATGAACATTCTAAAAAATTTAAATGATATAATTTAATGAAATTTTAACATCTCCATAACCTTTCACATCATGAACCAAATCATCACTTAAGGAAACTATTTCATTACAACTAGTATCTTCAACAAAATTTGCATACCAATCTCTATGACATGTGTAGTGTCATGAAGCCCTTGAGTCAAAGTACTATGTTCTTGACTCCTTTGACTAGTTATGTGATGCCACATATGCAAATTCACCCACTAAAACATGATCATCTTCTTAAGTCATATTTACAGATTGTGACTACTTTGTCAAATCATATTTTCACTTATGACAATACTTCATGAAATAACTAGGTTTCTTACAATAGTGGCATTTCCATTATGATTTATTTTGACCACTTTTTAAGTCCTCATCATTGGATGAAATACTACCACTATATTATCTTCCTTCTCCCTTAAACTTTTTGCTAATGAATGTACTCTTCATTAATTCTAATGTTGATGTGGCAGACTATTCCTGCCTTCTATCTTGTAATAGCAATCTAGACAACTTTAAAAGTCCAAACTCTGCATCTCAAAAATCATGTGTAAGGGCTCCACAAATGACTCAAATAAATGTATAAGATTTTTCATAACTAGATAAATCAAATCTTGCTCATCAATAGGCTTTTGCACAACCTTCAACTAGTCATTGATGTCCTTGGTCTACAAAAAGACTCAAAAATAAAGCCACCTTCTTCAATCTTAGTGTAAAACAACAAATTATTCAAATACAATAACCTACTAGCTTCAAACACATGATATTTATAAGTAAGACTAGTCCACAAAAATGATAAAATGGTTGCATTTTTGACCTCTAAGATTAGATTATCTACTACTAACAGTTTTAACAACATAAGATCCTCATGATGACATTTATCATAGTTATTGGTACTTGTGTTAGGTCTTTTCTATTTACTAAGCACTATTTGATCAAGATTTTGATATCCATGTATTGTCAAAACCTTGTGACTCCACAAATTAAACTTTTTGCTTGTGAATTTTTTTGAATATAGCAACAAGAGGTGTTGTAACCTAGCCATTTTGACCTAGTTTTTACAAAAAATACAAATACCAAAAAAATTATATTGAATTTACACAAAATTACTCTTACCCACTAATTCAAATCACAAACTAGCCAATACCTCTAGTTTTCATTAAAAAAATCAACACCGTTTGGGAGATTCTAAACTTTTCATCTTTATAAACACTAAAAAATGGAAAAAATGATTCAATAAAGAGATGTACAAATATATTTTCAAAAATTCCTTCTCCATCAACATACAAATACAAAACCCAAAAAATATTGAAATTTTCAACTGATTTGGATTTACGGTTATCTCCCAACATAATTAATTATGTTCTTTAAGGCAACCTTTTGTAAAAAATCAATTTCTAAAGTTTGAAAAAATAAATTTATTTTACCAGATTTATAAAAAAATCACCTTATTTATTATTTTCTAGAATAAAACTTAGTATAAAATATTTTATGAAATAAATAAACCAATAAAAAATGACCTGTGCAAATTGGGCAACCTGCAAAACTTCAAATGCAAAGACAAACTATAAACCAAATTAGATGTCATCAGATCCAATTAGATTATCTTAAAAAATAGAATTTGTTAGAGCCCTACCACACCAAAAATAGTTCCTGAATGAAAATATGGTCTCCTCCTCAATCCATATGAAATTAACCAATAAGAAACTGTAAATGCAATTTATGGGCAAAATACTCAACCAAATTCAATTTCATCTACGCTTACAGGATTCTCTTAATAAATAGAATTTTATAGAGCCAATAAAAACTAAAATAGAAAAAAAAAATCTTCCACACTTTTGGGCTTTGTATGGCCTTGCAAAGTAATGATGCACAAAAAAATAATTTCTTCTTCTTTTGCTTTGATCTTACCAGATGGTCTTCACATTAGGTACATGTAAACCTCACACTTCCTCCCTAAACCAGACCTCATCCTTCACATGATTATCTCCTAGGATTTATCCCCCATTGACTCTACTACCAAATTAGATTACATAAAAAAAAACCCCAAAAGAATACATTTTTCTATTCAACACATAGATAGCCTAATATATAAGCAAGAAATAAGCACCTATAAATATAGAGGTAGGTGAAACAAAGATTTAATGAGAATAAAAAATAGAAAACCCATTAAATAATAAATAAATATGGTCTATAACAATATAGCTAAACATATAAAATCTTAATTATTCTAATAGATAGTAGTGCACTATGCCAGTGTCTAGTTGGCTGACTTTGGCCTACATACAAAACATTGCCTAGATGGATCAGTATTTTGGACGTCTTGGTGTGGAGTAATAAGTTCAACGGTGTTATGTTAGAGTTATTTTTGATTTAATTAATCAAATGGGGGAATAATATCACATGTCAATTGCAAGATTTTAAAACACTTTAAGAAAGCTTAAAGTTTAATTTGATGATTTTTGAGAAGCAAGCCTAGAAATAGGTCTATAATTGCTAGTGAAAGGATCCAATAAGTTTCCATGGTGTTCATGGAATCCAAGGGGAATGAATAAGGTTTAATCAAAGTCTCAAATATTTATCAGAACATTGATGGGTCCAAATATGACTAGCACAAGCCTAGAGGATCTAGACCATCATAGCACGTCATGTAGGAATAAACAAGTTAGTTTAGTTGTGCATTTAATAAGTACACTTGAGAAGTTAACCAAAGTCTAAAGATTACATGGAATTATCTATTTCATGTGTATAATTTCCCTTAAAAATTTGGTGTCTTGATGAGTTTTCTATCTCATGATATGAGCCTTCAAAGATGGTCTAACAGTGAGAAATGTGCCTGGGGATGTCAAATAAAAACCATAGGACATAGCTATTTCAATTCAAAATTATTCAAAGGATCATGAGGTTGAACATGGGATTCCAAGTGTCAAAATATCACTTGATCATATCATATATCAATGACATGTGATTAATAGATTGATTTAGTGGGACTATTAAGATCATTGATTTGTGTTAAAGCATGCAAATCAAGATCAATGACGAGCACAAGGTCAATAAATTAGAAGATCCTAGGATTGAATGTGGGGATGATAAGTGGCATGATCATAGTGAATTAAAGGATTAATGATGCACATTTAATCAAGAATTTCAATATTGATGACATGCATTCAACTTTGCAGAAAAGATCAATGGTGTAAATGAAGTCAAGAAGCCAATGAACCTAGTTTGTACACAAGGTCACCATGTGGATTAAATGCATGAACCAAATGAAGATTTGATAGCTAGGTCCACAAAAATCATACAATATTAACAATTGTCAAAATATGGGAGTCTTGAATAACATATGAATGGATGATGATGAAAGTTAAATCCATGAGACTTATGATGGAGATCAATGGAGTAGGATTGATCCATTTCCTAGGGGTGTACAAGATGAGGAAACATGTCAAAGAGGCAACATTATTATTTTAAAATTTGATAAATATTATGGTAGGGATGACATATAGGTAGGCACATTATATCAAAGGAATTTATGGACCCAAGTAGGTAAATGCATAGATTCAAGATCCAAATACAATTTAGGTTAACCCATAATAGATATTTCAAGTTTGAAGGCCACCATTAAAACTCAATTTGAACCGCTAGTTTGAAAATATAGAACCCACATGACTTGTTTTATAAGGATTTATTATTTTTTTATAACTATGTTCATAATTATTTTAAGGGAATCCATGTTTATAATGAGTTATTGTCTTATATTATGTTGATAGGTAGGATAGGTCTTTTTAGGTTTAATAGAGAGCAAAAATGGTTAATGAGCTATTGGGATGAGATCAAGTAGCCTAATAATTCTTCATTAATATCAAGACTAATGGGAAAATAAATAAATGGGATTGGATTTCATATATATTAGACATATGTTAAGGGTTCAAAGTAAGGGTAGAGTTGCGATTACAAAAATAATGTCTTATCTTTCGACATAGTCATATCTTCAAAAAATAGGTACTTATAGTCACCAAAAGTAGAAATAGTCATGGCTCAGTCAGGTCCATACATATCAAGATTTTATTTTTCTAACAAAGGAAATTAGAGGATGGTGTATAAATATAAGAAAGATAAATAGTGGTTGGAAAGTGTAGGTGGAACATTCATTGAAGTTTCAGAGTCTTGGGAGACTTTTCTCTTTTAGAGAACCATGACACCCTCATCCTCAATAGAAATTTTTTTATCTTATAATACATTTCTAAGCCAATTAGAGGGATATAAGGTGATTGGGACAAATAAAGGTTAATTTTTCTAAAGATTATGAGTCTTGATTTGATCAAAATATGATTGAGAATTCATTGGAGGGTTGTGGCAACTCATTTATTAATTTTGATGTTATCCTCCTTCTCTCTCTCTCTCTCTCTCTCTCTCTCTCTCTCTCTCTCTCTCTCTCTCTCTCTCTCTCTCTCTCTCTCTCTCTCTCTCTCTCTCTCTCTCTCTCTCTCTCTCTCTCTCTCTCTCTCTCTCTCTCTCTCTCTCTCTCTCTCTCTTCTCCCTTTCACCTATATCTCTATTTTTTATCTCCTTTTAGATGTGTGTTCATTTGATAATTCAAACCCATATCAAATTTTTTTAAGAGTTACATCTTGAATTAATAAGATCAAATTTTACCTATCTCTTTCCTTTAAGTAGTATCTAGTAAGCTTGTGCATGATGGCTTTGTGAAGGAAAATTTTCCATACCATTGTCCTAATTTATTAAATATTTTAAGGTGTTTTAAATCCATTTTTAGGTCTCATATTATGTTCTTTATATCATTAGTGGATGCTTGGTGTGAATTAGAGAATTCCTCTTTTCTTGTTTTATTGCTTGGTGAGCCTAGTTTATGAAATACTTATGCAAATTAGCTAGTTTGTGAGATCTTGTGAGCAATAATTGTCTTATGCTAAATTAGTGTTTTTCAAGATTATTTGAGTGTCATTTAAATTTGGTGCATAACATTTTTATCTCTCTAAGTAACCCTTTACCCCCTCTATATACTTTTTCCAAGTAGTAACATTAGTCTAGGTGATCCATCAAGAGGACATCAACCTTCTTTGGAGGTTCAACTGCACTATAGGATACCCACAACTTGGGGTTATCCTAATATTATGGATAGGAATGGGAGAGTCTGAATAACTCTCCCATACAGGTGAAATTCTATGTCATAATATTTTTTGGCATGCCTGATAGGATGACTTTCAAAGTGGATTGGTCAAGTTTGATGCTAGTTTGATCAATTTACAATACTTATAGATTTCATGCAATAATATCTAGTGACTCAAAGAAACACTCAACATTTTGATGTAGATCAGTAGTTATCATTCATACTAAAGATGACTGTAAGATTCACTTCTAGAGGTATTCCTTTTGAATTTGTTGAATTTCCTTTAAACTTCCAAAAAAGAGGTCAATATTTTCTAATACACATCCATATAAAGGAATATTTCCTTCTAAAATAATTTCAAGGTATACTTCTAGTAGAATATCTTTGTTAGCTCCTTTCATCACCATTACAAAGCCTAGAGATTTCCCTTTTATGGATTTGAATGGCTAGATTCCTTTAGAACTCCATCAGTATGATCTTATTTCAGTGATAACTTTCAAAAGTGTTCCCTACTTCATGTGAGAGCAATCTACAACCCCTTATGAGCACCTCAGAGATATAGCTAATTTTTACAATATTCATGACATCAATAAGGAAAATATGGTTATTAGGCTATTGGCCATCTCATTAAAGGGTAAATACTTGGACTAGTATAGGAACATTACTAATAATTGCATCACATCATGGGATTAATTAGGTGATGCATTGTGTAAAAGGTTTGAAGATAAGAGTGACCATTTGTCACTTACAAAATAATTAACTGCCATCAAGAAGGCCCCTCATGAGGTTATACAAGACTTCAATACTAGATTTTAAATGACATGGGTTAGGATCTTAGTCTCTATTAGGCATACTCTTAATTATGATTTTCTTTACTATCTGAAATCTCTTAACAGTGATATTATAGTAATTATTTAGTCTATAAAATGAAACACACTACTAAATGCTTATGAGGTGGCAATCACAATAGAAAATTATCTAGTACAATCTAATAATCTTACACCTAGACCACCAATACCTTTATTTCATAAGATTCAACCACATATTATTGCCATTCCTCCCCTTTATATCATTCCTCCCATGCTAAAACTTATTTCCATACCTTCACCAAAGTAGGAAAAGGCTTCAACTAGTCAACCTAGTGACTCCCAAGAAAGCAAAATTTTCCAAGAGCTTAAGAGCATGTTTCAATCCTTTAGAAATGAATTGGTGAATGTGAAGAGATAACAAAAAAAATTCAATAGACCTTATAAAGCTCTATATCAACCTAAATAATAGTCTTATCAAGCAAATAGGTTACCCTATAAAGGAACTTTCTATCGACAAGGCCAAGGACAAAGCCAAGGATAAGGGTATCCTAACTATGTTAGGCAAAACAATTATAATCCAAATACTTCAAGCACCTATACTACTTTGGTCGCTACTCAGAATAACATTGTTTAATAAAGTGAGGGTGCCATGCCTTGGAATTATTCATTAAGTCAATCCATTGTTCCAAATACTAAGTTCAATTAGGATTTTAATGAGTAATGGCATTAGGGTGCTACCTATGGATACAACCAAGCCCTTAATGTTTAAAACATATAAGTACCTAGGATGACAAAACCAAAAGAGACTCAATAGGGTAAAGGGCCTAATGAATAACCAAGCTAATTGGCTACTATGATGGTTAACTATGATCAAGAGAATGTTATGCATTCAATCCACATGCTAGTTCTAGCCAAGCATACATTCCAGTGGTTGCTAATACAAATTTTAAAAGAAGGAATATTGATGGTAATTAGGAAGTAGTCAAAGATATTCCTACCATTACTCCTTTACTATTAAATCCAATGGAACCTATTACTACTCCAAATATTCTAATTACTCCAAAGAATTAGAACCAAGGGACTGCCTTTGTGCCCTAAAACCCATAAGTTCAAAGCACAGTTATGGCTCTCAAAGCACCAAAAAAAGTTGGTGGTTTACCCATGAATATTGTTGACCAAATGAAAAATTCCAATGTGAGTGTTCCAATGTGGGACATGTTTTGTATGCCTAGTTAGGTGGATATCCTTCAGTAGGGTTTGTCAAAGATGAATGTTTATGACAAGCCACCAATCAAGAAAAATGCATTTTCACCAATGTGACCAAAGGACCTAATGAAGGAAAATTAAATAAGATGGTCAAACCCCCTCCCTTTTATATGTATGTGATCATTGGTGACTCTTTGGTTCATGATTGCATGGTAGAAAATAGAGCAAATACTTTAGCGATGCTAGAATCAATAGCATATCATCTTAGTTTGAAGTATGAACCCCAATCTAAGGGAGTTTTGTAGCTTTATGGATCTTATGACAAACTAGTTGGTATTATAAAAGGTCTTAACTTGACCTTACATGCTTGTCCTAGTGTTTTAGTAGCTTAGGATGTGTTGATTCTAGATGAGCCTCCTTATTTTGCTCTATGTTTATCTAGATATTTCATCACAAAACATTGAGGGTTATCTAGTATAAAATTCATCCTAAATGGTTTTCAATACAAGGTATGGGACCAAGGTATCCATAAAATTTGATCCTATTACATAATTTCACATTGAGCCTTATAGTCTTCATAGCTCAAACATCAATTATATCATCCTAGATGAAGATGAATAACTTGTTTGGAAAGAACTAAACACTCACCCTAAGGAGATACTTGATATGTTCTTTAATGAGTCATGGAGTGAAAATCAATTAATTAACCCCTTGCGAGGTGTTTAAGAAAGAAACATGGGAGTCTACTACTTGCATGAGGAAATCAAATCCATGCCATCCCTCATTAGGCCATAAGAAGATGTTAGTGGTTTGTGGAAATTATTCTTTGATTATTCAAGGAGACAAGATGGGGTAGGTTTATGTGCAATGCCAATGTCTTTCTCTAATGATAATTATTTTTCCTCTTATAGGTTTCAATTCAGTTGTTCTTGTAATATAGTTGAGTATGAGGGCCTTATTCATGGACTTCAATGGGATATCAAGAGAGTAATAAAGTAGTTACATGTATATTAGGATAGTGAGATGATAATGCTTTAGGTTAGAGGCCAAAATATCAAAAATATCCCCTTAATGAAATCCTATAAACATAGAATGTGGGATATACTTGAGAACATTGAGGCCTTCAACATCCAAGTAGTGCCAAAGAACTAAAGCTAATATGTTAATAGGTTGGTCATTGTGGGGGCTCAGTTTAACATCCCAAATAGGTTAAAAAGGTCCAAAGTGTATCCACATGTTAGATGGTGCTAAGACCATTAGTTCCAGATAATGAAGCTCATTGGTAGGTCTTTGAGAATGACAACCAGATTGCTTGTTTCTTGCATTAGAAAGCAACATTTTCCTCAATGAACGAAGGTAAATTTCAACATTAGTATGAGGATCAAATTTCTAAATTTAGGTCTAACAAAATTCCTAAAGGGTTGGTCAGCCTTGAAGGGGTTTTTCATGAGGGAGATCATATGAAAAATGACAAAGCAATGATGTCAACTGATGAGGAAAATTATGAAAGAGTATTTATCCTCAAATACAAGCTTCTCAAGATTGTTAAGGTAAGCACTAAGGTTGAAAGGCATGTTGAATTAATCTTTGTAAAGAATATGCAAACATCTTTTCTTAGGAATACAATGATCTGAGAGGTTTTGATCCTAAACTATCTTAACACACTATAGAATTAGAGGTTGATACCAATCATGTTAGGAAGAAGAAAAAGCCTATCAACCCCAAAATTGAAGAGCTTATGAGGAAAGAATCAACTAAGTTAATTGAATCTAATATCATCTTTCCAATCAAGCACTCCTCATGGGTATCCAACCTAGTACTTGGAAGGAAGATGAATGGGGAGATTAGACTGTGTGTTGATTTCATACACTTGAATAGGGCCTCTTTGAAATACCATTACCCCTTATCATCCATGAATCAACTCCTTTAACTATTTTCTAGTTTAGAATGCTTCTCTCTTTTAGATGGGTACTTAGGATAAAACTAGGTGATGGTAAAATAATACCAATACAAGACTACCTTCATGACAAAGTGGGGCATATATGCTTATAAAAATATGCCTTTTGTTTTTTCAAATGCTAGGTATAATTTTTTTTGTTCCTAAAATCCATCACTCATTTTTTAGGACAACATATCAATTATTTTGGTCCTACAGGCCAAAATTCTCTCTTCCCTTCTCAAAAAATGTTTTGAGCATCCATGTTCTTCAATTATTCAATATTTTCTAGCTAAGGGACTCGCAAGTTCAACAAGTTCAATAACTTCAATAGGTAGGCTCTCTCAAAGAAACAAGTTCCCAACACTTAGGCAATTTCAAGGTTGGTTCAACATCGAGGTTCAACCAAAAGTTCCATCAGCAGGCTTCAATCAAAATACTGAACCATTGAACCATTGAACCTTGAACCAAAAGGTTCAAAGTTTCAATGGGTTCAAAGGTTCAATGACATCAGTAGACCTTAAAGAGTTAAGCGCTTTGGCAAGTCCATAGTTTAACTACTTCAGAAAGTTCAATAGCTTTGAAGGACATAACAAAAAGAGGACTTTGAAGAAGAAATATTGAACCGTTAAACAATTGAACCTTGAACCAAAAGAGTTCAAAGGTTCAATGAGTTTAATAAAGTTTGGTAGAATTAAAGAAAATAAGGCTTCAAAGATTGAAGGTTGAACTATTGAACCATTGAACCTTGAACCAAAATGGCTCAATGAGTTCAAAGGTTCAATGAGTTCAATAGGATCAAAAGACATAAACAAATGAAGACTTAGAAAGAGAAAATAATGAACAATTGAACCTTGAACCAAAATGGTTCAAAGTTTAAGGTTTCAAAAAATTCAACAGAAAAGAAAAGGATCCATAAAATTTGAAGAACCAAAGGATTCCGAGAAAGAGAATGAACTGTTGAACCTTGAACCAAAATGGTTCAAAGTTCAAAGGTTCAAGGAATTTCAATGTTTGAAAGGGAGCTTCAAGAGAAGAAAAGAACCAGAAGATTCCAGAGACAAGTTCAAAGAGATGGTTCAACTGAAGAAGAAAGAAAGTGATTGAACCAAGAAAGCGATTGAACCAAGAAATTGAATGAACCAAAGAAAGTGACTAAGTGACCATGATGCCCCTATGGACATCAAATTCACGGTAACAAAATGCCCATTTATTTTCAAATATGGCATGAAACTTGAAGACAAAACTCAACAAACAGCTGAAAAGGAAGCCAAAAGAGCCTACTGAAGGTACGGAGATAGCATGAGAGCTCAAATTACAATAGGCAAGAGGGAAAGCTATAAGAGTATTGAAATATCTATAGGGGAGTTATTCCAATAGGTGGAATAGTCCACCAAGTAGACATCTAAGTGCACAAGCATTCAAAGGCATGGCCTATTTTTCTCCCTTTGAATAAAAGTGAGTGGATAGTTGTGTACATATCTAGAAATAGACCAGATGACCCATGCTTAGGAGAAGACTATCAAGATGATTCTACACACCATAGTTAAGGTTGATTCCCTATTCCAGCATGGCCCCTTGATAGAACTAAAAATGCATTCAAGGCATTGAATGTAGCATGGGCCATTCCATTAAATAAAGTGCCAAGTCTTTCTTGATTGCTATATATTGTAATCTCTTATTTTATGTAAGGGAGATCTTTTTATTATCAAAAGTAAAACTCTACCCAAATTGGAAGGCATTACTAAGACTTTGAGCTCAGATTGGTAGTCATATTTTGTTATCTAAATGAGAAAGCAAGTGACCTTTCAGACTTTGTGCTAGAATAGCTTGTGTTGTTGAGGAAATTGTTCTTACGTTTGTTTCCTTAATGCATTCTTGTCCATTTAATTAAATAAGAAGAACTAGTGGAAGTAACCAGGAAGGTGTCCTAAAGCTGACTATGGAGAGACTTTGTGCTACCATAATTGTCTTTAGTGTGTTTATTTTTTGTTTCTATTTAAAAGAACTTGGGATGACTTTGTGCCCCCATTGTCCTTCATATTTCACTCTTTGGTAGTTGAGGTGGAGACTTTGTGCTACACCTCATTCTGCTAGTTATTGTGCCCTGTTACATTTACTTATAAATTAATTTCTAGAAATAATTCCTACTATTTGTTGCAGACCACTTTTGAAAGAAGAGAAGTGCCTTTAGTGTTTTCACCAAAATTTTCCTATGTCTGTGAACATCATCTCTAAAAAAAGAGAGATGGATGGTGTTATCCTACCCCTGAGTGTTATTTTCAGCTTATATATATATAGTATATATACCTCATAGTTATAGGGAACAACCCCTTGATGAGAGGAGAGATTTGTCCCCTTTTGATGTGGTCAACTTGCACATTTGGCCGATAAATCTCCCTATGTTGTGGTTGAAACACCTATTTTGCCCATTAGTTAGCTAGTGACAAAATATTCACCCAAAAAATTTTGGCAACTCCATTGGGGATCATTTTGTGCAGTTTGAAGCATCAAGCTTCAAATTTAAGTAGTCCCTATCCTTATCCATTTTAGCTTTACAATCTAGCAGCTCCACGGTATATGAGAAACTAGAGATCCAAAGGTGTTGTTGACCCTATTTTTGAGTTAGTGCAACAGAGCAATTTTGAGTTGTTTCCTCCACAACCTCACCTTCAACGAACTAGGAGTCTTCTTCCTACCACCACCAATACAAGGTAGAGCTTCTTTTTCCTCAACTAGTAGAGGTTTTCCCATACATACCCCACCCAGATTTGTTATCTCCCCTTTCCATAGTCATATAATGGCAGTTCAAGGCCCCTAGGTTAACTCATTTGGCCCACTCAACTTAACTCCACCTCTACATGAGCTACCATGCAGTTCAAGGAATAATTTCCCCAAGTTTTTTGGTGATGGGAGAGTTCATCCTGATGAACATACTACAGCCCTCAGTATAGCCTGTGGTGTAATAGGTGTGGAGTTAGAGGATGTAACAGTCAGGCTGTTCATAGAGACATTACAAGGTGCTATTGTAGACTAGTTTTATCATCTACAGGCCTAGACTATAACTGACTGGAACACTCTAAAAGCCAAATTCAAATCAAGGTTTAATCCTGTAGAAGATGTGCATGCCCTGTTGGCCCAACTCACATAGATGAAGAATGAGCCTCATGAACCTATGACGGACTTTATAGCCAAGTTTGACAAGCTGAAGAACATGATTCCTACCATTGCTCAGCCAATAGTTGAGAACCTTAAATGTTTTTTCATCAATTCTCACCTTCCAAAAGTGAGTTTTCTATTGAGATGAGCTAGCCACATGGACCTTACTGCTACTCAAGATTTGGCCATTGAGGTGGAAGATGATCTCATCTTGGCAGGGAAGATAAGAAGAGATCTTAATAGAGATAAATTTTTTTCATCCTCTGAATATCCATCTACAGGCACCACTGATCCAATGGTACAGAAGCTAGCAAATGAGTTTTTAGCTCTCAGGAAGCAAATGGTGCAAGGGATGTCTTTTGCTCCTTCATACAGAGATATACCAAGGAGAACATTTCTCAATCAATCATACCAAGAAAATGCTACTAGGAATCAAGGGAAGCCAAATTGTCTTCCTCCCCCATAGGGGAAACTTGCCATTGAAGTACCTCCAACCAATTCAATAGTTGGATATCTTGAAATAGAATCTAATTTCTCATTCCTATTTCTACCTGAGTTGAATCCTAAAGATGATGCTAATCTCTTCACACAGATAGAAGAAGAATTAACTGGTGACTCCAACATTAGTTTCTTGAATTACCAGGATGAACCCATAATTAAAGGTGAAGTAGTTGATAGATCATACACTATATTCACTTGGTCCTAGAACCAATCAGCCTAGTAAGTTGATAAGAAAAAAATAGAGGAGCATTCTCAACCAGTAATTTCAATTACTAAGTAGGGAACCAATCTACCTTTTCAATTAAAGGACTCGATGATCACTAAAAAAATAAGTACATAAAGCATTCCTTCATCCTCAACTTCAAATTCACAAACTAGTACCCCCCTACAAACCAAAATGATGAACTTCCTTCCCCTATAACTAATTCATTTCAAAAATTTTATATAATCGACTATGTCAAGAAAACCAAAATTCAAATGTCTAAATTTAAATTCCTACAATCCAACCCTAAACAGTTGGATAGATTCATGGAATACGTGAAGGATAAATCCATCCTTGTAGGACAAGTAATTTTGAATGTAACTCCTGGTCCCCCCAAGAACACATCCACCTATAATAACCTTGTCATTACTCCTCTAGCTACCCCTAAGAAAATAGAACCATTTTATGTTTCCCTGTTGATAAATGGACACCAACTGAACAACTGCATAATAGACTCAGGTGCATCTGACAATGTCATGCCCACCAAAGTGGTAGAATCCCTTGGTCTCACATTGACCAAGACATTTGGGAGATGTTTCTCCATGGAGAACAAACAAGTGCCACTGCTGGGACAAATCAAGGATGCCCAATTTACATTTTTAGCATTTCTAGATAAGAGAATTAAGATGACAGTCCTGATGGCTAACATCCTAGCCTCATATGGCATTCTTCTTGGGTGAAATTTTTGCAACGATGTTGGTGGCGAGTTGAGAATAAACCTATCTGAGGTGAGGATCCTTGTCAAAAGCATCATGCAAAGATTGTTCCCTGAGAAGGAAACAAAATATGTTGTCACTAAAACATCAGTCTCTGAAGCTCAAATTCTATTTTAGTCTTCAAGCATGGGTAATTATGTCCTAACTATAGAGGATGTTCCTATCCTAGCTGATGAAGCTTCCAAAAATGACAATCTAAAAATTGGTTTAGATGGAACAATAGAAGGATTGGTAGAATGCAGTGTAAGCCCAGAGGAATCCTCCCCTCCAAACAAAGAAAAATCTAAGGAAAGGTTAGTTTTTGATAATGTGTGGATTCTCAAATTTGATAGTAGCTATTCTTCTACCAACTTAGGAGTTAGTATTGTGTTGATATCTCCTCAAGGATATATTTTCCCCTATTCTTATAAATTGCAGTTTAGCAACAACAATAATACTATTGAATATGAATCACTACTGCTCGAATTAAAGGCTACTCAAGATAGGGGCATCAAACTCCTTCACACCAAAGGAGATGCTGAGCTAGTGGTTTTTTAGGTCAAGAATCTATACCAAACCAAAAATGAGAGATTATGCTATTACCACAATCTAGTTTGGGATCAAATTGAAAGCTTTGATGCTTTTAGTAACTCTATAGTACCCAGGAAAATCAATGATTGAGCTGATGCATTAGCTATTTTGGTGACTCTCTTGGTTCCTCACCAAGATTTTAAGGGAGATAGGTACACTATCAAACTGGTCTTTTGACCAAGTGTGCCTAACAATACCAATCATTGGTAAGTGTTCAATGACAACAACTAAATCATCACCTTTCTAGAACAAAAAAATAGCTTAGAACATCTTCACTTTGAAGGCAGTGAGCCTCAAAAACATGAATCAGCCCCTAAAACAAGTTCAAACATTGGTGGAGAATTCTTATAGCTAAAAGGAAATAAAATTCCCAAATGATTGGTTTCCCTTGAGAAATTGTTTGACAAGCACGACAGGTTCATCAAACAACAACAAATGGATTCAAGCTCCTCCCAAGAGTTTGATAAGATAAATTTGGGTACCAAGGAAAATCCCAAGATGGTGAACATTGGGAATTGTTTCATTCCAAAGGAGAAACTCAAATTTACTAACCTGCTTCACCATTACATAGATGTTCTAGCATACTGCTATGATGATTTAAAATCACTCAAGCCTGAAGAAATTTGCAATGAAATTCCTCTCAAGAGTGATTCGGTGCCTTTCAAGTAGAAATCCCAGAAGTATAATCCAAAGATATTAGGTACTATTTTGTTTTAAATATATAAAATGTTAAACACTAGAATAATTTTTCCAATCCATCATTCCACATGGATTGCAAACATAGTTCCTATGAGAAAAAAGAATGGTGAAATTTGGCTCTGCGTGGATCTTAGGAATTTAAATCAATCCTCTATAAAGGATAATTACCATCTGCACATCATGGATCAAGTCCTTTAGATGGTGACTAGTTCAGAGATGTTATCAATTCTAGATGGCTTCTTAGGGTACAATCAAGTGGAAGTTGATGAAGCAAACCAACATAAGACTGCCTTCACCACACCTTGGGGTACCTTTGCATATCAAAGAATGCCATTTGGCCTAATAAATGTTGGTGCCACTTTTTAGAGAGCAATGGACCTTGATTTCAAAGATGAAATGGGTAATTTCATTGTGGTGTACCTTGATGATTTAATAGTCTTTTCCAAGCATCATCTTGATCATGTGTGCCATTTGCAATAAGTGCTGGAATGATGTCACCTGAATGGCATTTATCTAAATCCCAAGAAGTCTAATTTTGGGGTAATAGAATGGAAAATTATTGGACACATTGTATCCTAAGAAGGCATAAAGATTGACTCATAAAGATTCAAATCCATCATGAGATTACTTTGCCCATAAGTAAGACTGCAGTTCACTCTTTCTTTGGAAAGGTGAACTTTTATGAAGATTCATTCTTGAGTTTGCAGAGAAGACTCACCATATTGTGGACATGATGAAGGTAAAGGACACTTTTAGCTAGAATAAAGAAGGTAAATTAGCATTTCAAAACATCAAGATAGCTATCGCCCATGACTTAATTCTAGTTTGTCTAGATTATACCATAGATTTCACAATGTACAGTTATGCTTTCGTGCACACACTTTCAGTAATTCTAGTTTAACTAAACAAATAAGGTGTGGAATCTCCCATATCCTTCATGAGTTTTCCTCTTAAACCTAATGAACTAAAACATTCAAATCTGGAGATGCATGCTTATGCAATGGTAAAGGCAGTAAAGCACTTCCATTTTTACATCTTGAATTCACACACTATTGCCGTAGTACCTAATACCATAGTCAAATCCATATTAACTCAGTAGGATTTTAGAACCAAAAGGGCAATTAGATTGCTAAAATCTAGGAGTTTGATCTTGTTATCAAATAAATAAAGCTGATGTGAGGAAAGGGTCTCTGCTAATTGATTGCTGATAACAAACCAGAAGAGATAGGGCATGAAGAAGTAGAAATTGAAGACATGACAATAGTCCTCTTTGTCACCACCACAAATGAGTGGTATTCAAATATTGCTCATTTTATTACTTATGGTGAGTGTCCTACCCACCTGTCTCATAAAGAAAAGAGGACTATTAAGTTGAAAGCTTCCAACTTTGTCCTGTGGGACAACAAGTTGTATAAGAGGAACCTTGATAGGGTATTCCTTCACTGCATGGATAAAGTATAGTAAAATGAACTTCTAGAATCCTTCCATAATCTAGCCTATGGAGGACATTTTTCTACACCTGTACCTTCCCATAAGAGTTTATGAGCTAGGTATTATTGGCCTACTCCATTTCAAGATGCATACAAATGGGTACAAAGATGTGAACTGTGTTAATAGTTCATTGGAAGACCCAAGTTAGCTACTTTACCTCTTAAGCCAGTGGTAATAAAAGAGCCATTTCAGCAATGGGGAATTGATTTCATTGGTGTTGTGAACCCATCTTCAAGCATTGGACATGATTATATCCTCATAGACACAAATTACTTCACCAAATGGGTGGAAGCTATTCCAACCAATCATGTTACTTCAGAAGTAGTATGCAATTTCCTCAAAGAAAACATCATTTCCATGTTTGGGGTCCCAACCAAGATTGTGACAGCTAATGCAACCTATTTCTCTTCCCATGAGATCACTCATTTCTATTTTTATTATGGGATCACCCTCTCCCACTCTTCTAATTATTTTTCATAAGGAAATGGCCAAGCAAAATTGAATAATAAGAACCTGGTGACCATCATCAAAAAGCTGGTAGATGACAACCAATGAATCTTGCATAAAGCATTGTTTGATGCTTTATGGATAGACATAATTATGCCTAAGAGGGTAATAGGTATGTCACCTTTCCAACTTTTGTATGGTCTCAATGTAGAAATTCCAATCACCTTGGAATTACTAGCATTGAAATTGGCAAAGGCGGTCAAAGATCAAACATATGCATGCTCCATTTACAAGAGGATCATGTGCTTGATTAAACTTAATGAGAAATGAACCTTGATGGTGGACTAAATTATTGTGCATCAAAGTCTAGTGAAGAAGATTTTAGAATAGAAAGCAAAAGCTTGTCACTTTTAGATTGGTGATCAAGTTCTGTTATGGGACAAGAGAAGAGTACTAAAGGGAATGCATGGGAAATTTGATTCCTTATGGAGAGGCCTGTTTGTTATTCATCAGCTCAATGGAAAAAATATTTTCCTATTGAAGTATCAAGATGGTATGCCATTTTCACTACCTCATAGTGGGTAGCATCTAAAGCACTTCAATCCTTGAAGTATCAGGTGACATTAGTTGTACATATGTATATTTGTATAGTCTTTAGTTCTATTTTGTGTTATTTATTTTCATTTTTTTGTCACCTTTATTTTTGGGTAGCATGAATCTATAGCCCAATGGCACACTTAAAGGCACTAGATATTTTGGATTCTACTTCCTTCAATTATTTTTACAATCTATGGAAGTTCCCCAACTAGAGCCAACTATTGTTCCCAAAATCCGTCACTCATTTTTGGGGACAACATATCAACTACTTTGGTCTTGCAGGGCAAAATTCTCTCTTCCCTTCTCAAAAAATGTTTTGAGCATCCAAGTTCTTCAATTATTCAAGCTTTTCCAGCTAAGGGACTCATAGGTTCAACAGGTTTAACAACTTCAATAGGCAAGCTCTCACAAAGAAATAAGTTCCCAACACTTAGGCAATGTCAAGGATGGTTCAACATCGAGGTTCAACCAAAAGGTCCATCAGCAAGCTTCAATCAAAATATTGAACCTTTGAACCTTAAACTAAAAGGTTCAAAGGTTCAATGACATCGGTAGACTTAAAAGAGTTAAGCACTTTGACAAGTTCAAAGTTCAACTGCTTCGGAAAGTTCAACAGCTTTGAAGGACTTAACGAAAAGAGGACTTCGAAGAAGAAAGATTAAATCATTGAACCATTGAACCTTGAACTAAAAGATTTAAAAGGTTAAAAGGTTCAATGAGTTCAATAAATTTTGGTTTACATAAAGAAAAAAAGGCTTCAAAGATTGAAGGTTGAACTGTTGAACCGTTGAACCTTGAACCAAAATGGTTCAATGAGTTCAAAGGTTTAACAAGTTCAATAAGATCAAAAGACTCAAACAAAATAATACTTCAAAGGAGACAAGAATGAACCATTGAACCTTGAACTAAAATGGTTCAAAGTTTAAAGGTTCAACAAGTTTAATAGAAAAGAAAAGGTTCCATAAAATTTGAAGGACCAAAGGATTTTGAGAAAGAGAATGAACCATTGAACCTTGAAACAAAATGGTTCAAAGTTCAAAGGTTCAAAGGTTCAAGTAATTTAAAAGTTTGAAAGGGAGCTTTGAGTGAAGGAAGGAAGTGGAAGATTCCAAAAACAAGTTCAAAGAGATGGTTCAACTGAAGAGGAAAGAAAGTGATTGAACCAAGAAAGTGACTAAACAAAAGAAAGTGACTAGGTGACCATGATGCCCCCATGGATGTAAAATTTAGGGTAATGAAATTCCCATTTATTTTCAAATATGGTATGGAACCTAAAGACAAAACTTAGCAAATAGCTGAAGAAGAACCTGAAAGAGCCTGCTGAAGGTGAGAAGATAGTCTGAGAGCTCAAATTACAATAGGAAAGAGGGAAAGATATAGGAGTACTAAAATATCTATATGGGATTTATTATAGTAGCTGGAACAATACACCAAGTAGACATCTGAGTGTATAAACATTCAAAGGCATGGCCTATTTTTCTCCCTTTAAATAAAAGTGAGTGGATACATTTGTACATATCTAGAAACATACCAGATGACCCATGCTAAGGAGAAGACTTTTGAGATGATTCTATATGCCACAGTTAAGGCCGATGCCCTATTCCATCATGGCCCTTTGACAGAACTAAAAATGCATTTAAGGCATTGAATGTAGCATAGGCCATTCCATGAAATAAAGTGCCAAGTCTTTCTTGGCTGCTATATATTGTAATCTCTTATTTTATGCAAGGGAGATCTTTTTGTTATCAGAAGCAAAACTCTGCCCAAATTGAAAGGCATTACTAAGACTTTGAGCTCATATTGTTAGTCAAATTTTGTTATTTAAATGAGAAATCAAGTGACCTTTCAGACTTTTTTCTAGAATAGCTTGTGTTGTTGAGGAAATTATTCTTATGTCTATTTCCTAAATGCATTCTTGTCCTTTTAATTAAATAAGTAGAACTAGTGGAAGTAACCAGGAAGGTGTCCTAAAGCTGACTGTGGAGAGACTTTGTGCTGCCACAATTATCCTTAGTGTGTTTATTTTTTGTATCTATTTAAAGGATCTTGGGATGACTTTGTGCCCCCATTGTCCTTCGTAGTTCACTCTTTGGCAATTGAGGTGAAGACTTTGTGCTACACCTTATTCTGTTGGTTATTGTATCCTGTTACATTTACTTATCACTTACTTTCTAGAAAGAATTCTTGCTATTTGCCACAAACCACTTCTAAAAGAAGAGAAGTGCCTTCAGTGTTTTCACCAGAATTCTCTTATGTCTGTGAACATCATCTCTAAAAAAATAGAGGTGGATGGTGTTATCCTACCCATGAGTGTTATTTTTATCCTATATATATAGTATATTAACATCTCATATTTGTAGGGAACCTCCCCTTGATGAGAGGAGATATTTGTCCCCTTTTGATGTGGTTGACCTGTACATTTGGCTAATAAATCTCCCTATGTTGTGGCGAAAACACATATTTTACCCATCAGTTAGCTAGTGACAAAATATTCATGCCAACACTTTTCAAAGTACCATGGATATGGATTTCTAAGGATTTGTAAATCAAATGGTGCTTGTCTACATGGATGACATAATAGTCTTCTCTAATAAGGATAGTGAGTACCTACATCACTTAAGATTGATCTTTGAGATATGAAAAGAATATGGGATCTCATTGAATCCCAAGAAATGTGTGTTCACTATTCATGATGGCAAAATCTTGGGACATATTGTCTAAAATAAAGGATTACTTATTGACCCTAATAGAATAGGTACCATCTTGGCATTATACTTACCTAATCATAAGAATAGACTCCATATTTTCCTTCGGAAAATAAACTTTGTTAAAAGGTTTATACTAGTTTTGCAAGCTTGGTCAAACCCATCACTTCCATGCTAATTAAGAAATAAGTGTTCACTTGGTCAAATGAAGGTAGAGAAAAATTTGAGGCTATCAAGAAAGCCATTACCTAAGTACCCTCACTCATGAATTTTAAATTTTCAAGGGATTTCATATTGTATACCTTCGGAAATGTTGATAATATATTAGCTATGATGATGTAGAATAATGGTGAAGGAATTGAGCAGATAATTGCATGTTTTAGTCAAATTCTTGAGGGGTATGAGGTAAGCTATACTTTTGTAGAAAATCAAGTTATTTTATATCTGATAAGCCTCAAAAAATTAAGATCATTTCTCTCCAATAGCATGATCCATCTTATGGTGCCTCATCTTGGAGTAAGGGGCTTCCTTCTTAGCAAAGACTTGAATGACAAAAGGTCTAGTTGGATTACCAAGGTCATAGAGTATGATGTGGAGATCAAAGTCATAAAGATATTGAGAGGCAAAGGCTTATGTGATCATATGGTTGATGACCTTCAAGAATATAAAGAATTTATTTTTTTGACACAATATATCTCACAAAGAGATGCACTTCCACCTCACACTAGTTAGCTCTAGGATATGACACATTTCTTGGTTATAAGTGATTTCCTTAAAGGTATGGATAGGGAAAAGAGAAGGTACTTTATAATTTAGTTCATACCTTATGCATTGGTTGATGGATTTATATTTATAAAGGAACTCAACGGAATGATTCTAAGTTTCATTAATTATAACCAAGTGACAATGATCATGCACCAATTCCATGATGGGCATATAGGAATCAAATTTTCTCTAAGGACTACACTAGTTAAAGTGACGAGGGCTGGTTATTATTAGCCTATCCTCTTCAAGGATGCATATGCATGGGTCAGAAGGTGCAAAAAATGTTTTCTCTTTGTAGGTAAGTAAATATTCATAGCCTTTCCTCTCAACCCAATTTAGGTAGAGCAACCCTTCATTTAATGGGGTTTAGACTTCATAGGAATGATTAATCCACCTTCTAGTGGAGGACACAAATGGGTACTCACTAATACTAACTAAATTTTTAGGTTCGTGGAAGAAATTATCCTAAAATAAGCCAATGAAATAACAATTTTGGACTTTAATGATAACATAGTAATGAGGTTTTGTTTATGAGAAACAATAATTTCAAATAATGCCTTAGAATTTGTTGGCACAAGGATAAGTGAATGGTCACTTTAGTTAGGCATCTACCTTAGTACATCCTCCAATTACTACCCCCAAGGTAATAGACTAAAATATTCCACAAACAAAAACTTGATAAGGATTATCAAGAGGATTATGGAAGAGAATCAGAGACTATGGCACACAAAGCTAAGGATAGCCTTATGGGTTGATAGAGTGACTCCCAAATTTTCTATTGGAAACTAACCATTTGTCCTTGTATATGGGAGAAAGGCTAAATTTCAAATTTATTTTTAAATACATGCATTGGATTTAGCCCATCATCTTGAGTTGATGGAGAGTTATCCTATGAGGATGAGGATGACAGAGGTCATGTAGCTTGAAGAAACTAGGGACCTTGCAATAAATATAGTAGAGTCACATCAACCTCAAGTCAAAAAAGCTTTTGACAAAAGAGACATAGAAAGGGAATTCAAATAATGGGATCTAGTCCTCAAGTGGGACTCAAATAAGGCTAATCCGAGTAATAATACCAAATTTTATATGTTGAGGAGTGGCCCTTATTTGATTCATAAATGCAAACAACATAATGATTTTTAGCTTACCCAACTAGATGTAGGGGTGTTATCCATCTAAGAAAATGACATTAATTTAAAGCCTTTTTATTAAATGATTTTATATCCTTTGTATATATTAGATCATTTTTTCATGTTTGCCTCTAAGTTGCTTGTACACATTTATTTTTAGTTATGTGTTTCCCTTCCATAAGTGCTTTAAGCACAAATTTTGTTTTGTTTTTGTTGTATTTTTTTCTTCAAGATAAGGTTTTTGAAAGGGAGAACATTATATTAGTTTCATATAATCTAAGATAAAATACATGAGACTCCATGCCCAATTGATAGGCTAAGGATACTAATTTTTTTCTCATTAGGCATGCAATACTAGGATGTCACTACATATGTTTGCCAACTTTGGCCTATTTATAAAAATTTGCCTAAATGGATCAATATTATAGAAGTCCTAGTATGAAGGAAGAAGCTAAGAATAGTTCTTGTTGATTTAAGTAAAAAGATGGGGGAGAATAAGATCACGTCACTTAAAATATTTTGAAACACTTTAAGCAAGCTTAAAGTGTAATTTGATAATTTTTGGGAAGTAGGCTTGGAAACATGTCTAGAATTGCAAGTGAAAGGATCCAATAGGTTTTCATGGTGTTCATGGCATGAAAGGAGCATGTATTAGTTTTTCTCAAAGTCTTAAATATTTATCAGAACCTTTATGGGTCCAAAGATGACTAACACAAACCTAGAGGACCCAGACCATTATAACATGTCATGCAAGAATAAATAGGTTAGTTTTGTTATGCATTTAATAAGTATACTTGGGAAGTCAACCAAAGTTTAAAGATTATATGAAATGATGTTTTTCATGTAAATAATTTCCCCTACAAATATTATGTCTTCATGATTTTTCTATCTCAAGATACAACCCTTCAAATATGGTCTAGCAATGAGAGATGTGCCTAGGTACATCAAATAAAAGCCATAAGAAGTATCCATTTGAATTAAAAAATCTTCAAAGGATCCTTAGGTTGAATTCAGGGATACCAAGTGCCAAAATATTTCTTGATTAGATCATAGATCAATGGCACGTGGTTAATATCTTGAGTTAGTGGGACCATTAATATCAACAACATGAGCTAAATAATTCAAATCAAGATCAGTGGTGAGCATAAGGTCAACAAGTCAGATGATCTTAGGAATGAATGCATGGCTGAGAAGTGGCATGATCATGGTTAATTAAAGGATCAATGATGCATGTTTGATCAAGTACATCAAGATTTATGATGTTCATTCAACCTTGTAGAAAAGGTTGATGGTGCAAATGAAGTCAAGAAGTTAATGAGCCCATATTGCACGTGAGGTTGACATATGGAATAAGTATGTGAACTAGATGGAGATCTAAAAACTAGGTCAAAAAAAATCATGTGAGATTAGAAAGTGTCACAATAAGGGAATCCTAGATAATAGATCAATGGTTGAAGATTAAATTCAAATCCAAGAGACTTCCAATGGAGATCAATGGAGTGGTTTTTTAATCTACATCTTAGGGGTGTACGAGATGAGGACACATGTTAAAATAATCAGTAATCATATTTTAAAATATGATAAAGTGTGCGATAGGGATGCCAAATAGGTATACATATTAGATCAAATAATTTTGTGGACCCAAACAAGTAAATGTCTATCGTTGAAATCTAAATCCAATTCAGGTTGACCTAGAATACATATTTCAAGTTCAAAGACCAACATTAAAACTCAATTTAGACCTCTAGTTTGAAAATGTAGAACTCAAAGGACTTATTTTATAAGGTTTTAATGTTGTTTCACAACTATGTTCATCACTATTTGAAGTGAGTCCACATCTATAATGATTTATTGGATTCTATTATGCTCAAAGGTATGATAGGTCTTTTTGGGTCTAATAGAGAAAAAATGGTCAACTAGCTATTGGGATGAAATCAAGCAACCTAGTAAGTCTTCATTGATATAAATAATAATAGGAAAACTAGTAAATGGGATTTGTTTTCATATATATTGGACTTATGTTTAGGGTTTGAAGTAGGGGCAAAGTTATGGTTCTGAAAAGAGTGTCTTATATTTTGACATAGTCATATCCTCAACAAACATGTACCTACAACCACTTAAAGTATACATAGTCATGGCTCAGTTAGGTCCATAGGTATGAGGATTTTTTATTTATGATAAAGGAAATTTTGGGATGGTGTATAAATCCAAGATAGAGATCTCATGGTTGGAAAATGCAGGTGGAACATTCTTTGAAGTTTCAGAGTCCTTGGAGACTTTTCTTTCTTAGAGAACCATGACATCATCATCCTCAATAGAAATTTTTTATATTTTAGTATATTTATTTTCCAATGAGAGGGATATAAGGATATTGGAACAAATAAAATTTAATTTAATGATGGAGGATGTGTCCTTATTTGATCAAAATATGGTTGAGAATTCATTGGAGGGTGGTGGTAGCTCATTCATTGATTTTGATGGTGCTCTCTCTCTCTCTCTCTCTCTCTCTCTCTCTCTCTCTCTCTCTCTCTCTCTCTCTCTCTCTCTCTCTCTCTCTCTCTCTCTCTCTCATATCTCCCATTTTTATCCCCTTTTAGAGGTGTGTTAATTTTATAAATCAAAACCATATCAACTATTTGTAATAAATACCTCTTGAAGTAATAAGATCAAATTTTACCTATCTCTTGCCTTTAACTAGTGTATAGTAAGTTTGTGCTTGATAGTTTTGTGAAGTAGATTCTTCCATGTCCATTGTCTATATTTATTGCCTAGTTTAAGGTGTTTTAAGATATTTTTATGTCTATTTTTTTTTTAAAATCCCATTAATCGATGCTTGGTGTGAATCTTAGAATTTCTCTTTGCTTTTTTGATTGCCTGGTGAGCCTAGTTTATGAAATACTTATGCAAATTAGCTAGTTTGTGAAATCATGTGAGAAATAATTATCTTGCATTGAAATATATAAATATCCTCAAAAGTCATTATGCATATATCACTTTATATTTTGGAACATAATTACATAAAAATAAATAAATAGTTTAGCTCATCACTTTGCATATTAATTAGCATCACACCTAGATCCTTATGATTGATCAAAGAAGGGCCTAAGGAAAAGTCACTATTGTATACCATGCACATTGATTATTTAAATTCCATAAGGTAGAAATACATGTGATCTAAGACCCCTATCATTGGTTTTAATGTAGCAATTGGTCTGAATAATAGGGGTTTTGCATTACATGATCATAATATCCCACAACCTTGATTTTCCCATACTTTTTATTTAAGTTTTGTTGTTATTTTGGGTTTTTAGGTGTTCATTAGGATTTTTTAGGAATGAAAATAAAATTTTGATGTAGAAGGATGATAATAAACTATTTATCACACCTATAGAACCCAAAAACTCCCTCACAACATCCCCAAAAGTCTAATGACCCCTTTCCACAAAAGGACACTATTGTGATGCTTTGGATACTAACACAAAATGATACAATCAATTTAACCATGCTAATGTCCTAAGGTAGTCAAAGCTCTAGTTTATATTATTAACCTATTTTATCATCTTCAACATCTTGAGACACAAGTTTTACTCCTTATAAGTGAATCTTCTCCTTACACTATTATTTCAAGTAAATAAATTAAATTAGCTATTTGTATTTTATATCTATATTTACCCTATGTACTCATCCCTTTAATAATCTAGGATTTACATCTATTAAGTCCTCAAAAGTTAAATCATTTGTTGAACTTGATTTACTTCAGATATTACTTAACAACCCTACTTACATCCTTAGGCTTTCCTTCTCCATTTTTGTGAATTCAATTAGGGTTTATAATTTTTTTTTTTTTTTTTAATTTTTTTCACATCCTAACTAATACATATCAGTCCATTATTAGATGTTTTCTTTATTCAATATTCTATTTTTTTTATAAAACTCCTTCAAAACCTAAATCCATGTACTAGATCCTCATGCATCAAAACATTAGCCCTTAAGGTTTCAAGTCAATTTATACCTTTTAGGCACTTTGTGTTGAATATATAACATATCTTCAAATATATCTATTTTAGATTATCTTCTCCCCATTTTTTTCTTATTGTTAAATTTTTACATTCTCTTTTGTGGCAAGTTAGAATGATTCTATGGAACCTCTTACTCCTCACCCATTTGACCAATTTACAAACATTATGCATAATTATATAAATGAATGTACCAATATTCAAAATTGTACATTATCACATGATCATGAGAATAATTTAATCTATAATGTTGATGATTCTTTTTAAAGTGATGGATATGATTATTACTATGAGCGTGAAAATGAAAGTTATAAGGAAGATAAATTATATGAATCTTCTTCATCTTTTCCAATTCAATTTAAAAAAACCAAGTATAGATGATGTTACACATTTTAAATATTCACAAACTAAAGTAGATGATATTATTTTGTCACCTTCTTTTATCTAAAAAGTATAGATAAATTAAATCTCTTTAACATTCCTACTACATGTCATAATCTAATAAAGTAAAACATGATTCCTAGTTCTTCTACTCTTACCTCTACAAGTGAAATAAACTCTATTTTTATGAAACTTGTAATAACAGTGATTATTATGAGATTAATGAAGAAGAAATTGAGTCTAGTCCTCTCTCTACTTCACCCATCTGTAATGTCAAAATTTAATGCTTATTAAATGCTAATTCAATCAGTAATATGTCTTATGATAAAAGTGTGCAAACTTATACTCATGTTCATAGTTTACATGCTTTAAATTCAAATGATAAAATGGTTTATTCTATTATATTATTATGTGATAATTATTTACCAATTAAAGATATAACATATACCTATGAATATCCCCCACCCCAATTTACTAAAATAGATCATATTTCTCATACTAACCTCTAGAAGGTGATAGCCAATTTATCTCTCATTAGGTCAAAGCTATCACCCTTCTAAAGGTTATGGTGAGCAAACCCAATATCTCTACCAATGTTACTTGATGTAGTGTGAATATGGATAAAATTAATAATAAGATTCATGTTTTAAACAAACCTATTGATGATGTTAACATACCTTCACAAGAATTAATCTACTTGATGCATGTTGTGGGTACTTTACAACACCAAGTACACTAGCTCATATTGGAATGTAAATCATACTAATCTTGGGTTGATGATAATTATATTCATGTCAATCCTATCCCACACATAATATTCAATATAAAATTACCAAATTAGATTTAGATACCAATATTACCAAAGCTCAATGGACATGGAGATCCATACTTTCACCTCAAAGATTATAGAAAATTTAGGACACATCTTACTCATGGTTTGATTATCTTACAATTATTTACATATAATATATATGGTGAGTCATTAAATTGGTTCCATAATTCATTCCCTAGTGGTTCACTACATAATTTTGATGAGCTATAAGAATTATTTCTCATGCATTATATTTAGAATAATAGACCCTAAGTTACATATGATATATTGCCTTATCTAACCACTTAAAAGTGGTAATTGGATTCTAAGAGTGTCTCTTAAGTCACCCTATCCATATCCTTTCCATAGAGCTATTCTAAAGCCTTATACTTGAATTTTTATCCATTTAATAGTCCTTGTTCACTTAAAGTCAGTCAAGGCATAATCCCTAAAGTATCACCTCTAACCCTACTCCAACTATTTACCAAATTTGAATTTTAGTCAAATTTGGGCTAGTCCCTACATTTTTAAAATTTTATATGTGTCCATATGTCCTATAGGGGTCTCATGTTGGTATAAATACCTTACCTATCCCTACTCTGACCTTGGTTTAAATCTATCTTCTTTGTGTTAGTCTAGTCAACCAAAGTCAAGTCTAGTCAAACATGGTCTAAGTTAAAAATTGTGTTTAATATGTTATACTATGGTTTTTGAGATGTTTTAATATGTTCACAAGTCATTAATTTTCATTTTACTATGTCTCATATGCAAAAATTGCCTTTTGGTCATATTTCTAACTTGATTAATGACTTCTACGGACTTTTCAAAGAAAACATTTATCACCAAGCTTGATCCTAATGTTGAGGAGGTCAAGAAATGTTATTAATTAGTTAGAGGCAGTCAAGGATTAGTTTCATATAAGAAAATAGGGAGTTTTCCTTGATTTTAGGCCCTTATTGACACTTGTACAGACTTGGTGAACTCACCTTCAGTTAAAAATGTGAGTTATGTTCCTCTTCACCTCCTTAAAGTATTTACCACACTTTGTTTCTAAAATAAAGGTCAAAAAATTTAGTTTAAAATTTTGTTTCTTCCTTTTTTCCTTTGCAAGCCAAGAAAGGCCAATTTTTAATGTTTGGTGTGATCCGTACAGGTGGAGTTGGGAGGAATTATCTTTGGGATTTAAATTAATCTGAGTCTACTTTAAATCCATGGTATTAATTTTTTATTCCATGGCTTATCCCTTATGAATCATTGATAAGACCTCAATTAATTCTTTTTGCATTTACATCCAAATGGGGTTACTATTTTCACTTGTTTCCAAAAAGCTTGCTTTGGTTTTATAAATTTGATTTTTTCATATGATTATAAAATAATATCCATATTATCCACATGTTTCTCTTGATCTTATAGGTCTCAAGGTCTTAATAGGCCTCTTATGTGCTTATTTATGCTTGCAAAATGGTGTTTTCACACTTTCAGTTGTCTCAGGTGATTGAGAGGTTTTTCCACATTGAGATGAAAACATGGAATGTTATTTCATGTGATTGAATGAATTAAGATGTATTTGTAGGTGTTATAACAAATTTTTAATTCATAAGATGACAAATTAATGTTCAAATGTTTACGTTTCTCCTCATTGTTAGCCTTCATAGTTATATGCATACCTATAGACAACTTGAGTAGAAGGTGTAGAGATCACAGTGGAGAATTTGGAACATTTTAGGAGTATTCATTACCTCAACACTATGAAATATCATGGTAAACTTGTGACAAGGTTAAATTTACAAGTGGAGGGTGAAGGTCATCTTAAAAGGTGATAAGACTAAAACTCAGACATCTAATCCCAAAATGGTCAAAACAGAGCTCCTAGCTATTTTAGATTAATTTGGTATAAATTAAATATTAAACTTTATTCACTCCTTTTTCATCATCCTTATATTTATTTACATATATAATAAGTGTACAAAACTTGAAGGGATAATGATAAGTGGAGAAGGATATGCAAGAGGTCCAAAAGTGCTCTTGAGACCACTGAATTATGTCAGTAACATCTATAGGTTTGGAACCAAAAGAGGGTTTCCTTCAACCCAAATTTCAAATTAAGATTATATTACATATATTAGTGATTAAATTTTTTTAAAATGGAATCCATGGACTGAAACATCAATGAAAGATGGTATTTTGTGCTTTTGACTTCCCAAGAGTATATCATGTTCATATAAGGCATGTTATGCATCTTTAGTAGGGTAAGAAGGTAGTGAGATGGTTTAATGAGATTAGTTTTGTGTTTCAATATGTAATATAAAATGGACCTATGCTTCACTATAATCAACCTAGTCAAGCCCTATGATGACCTACAATAGGGTCTTAGGCAGGGGTGTCCTAGTCAAAGACCTAAGCATTGAGTTGGTGTTGGTTTGAGGATTTATAAGTGAATTTAAATCATGAATATTGTATTATGATCTAATGAAATTAAAATTAGATCCACACATGTAGAAAAAACTCAACATATATCTTGAAATTCGCATATAGGGGTCAGTAAATGAAGGGCAAAACTATCTCAGTCATTCAAGGAAGCACCTAGTTTAGCCAATATAAAATTCATATTGAATTCCAAGAAAGAAATAATGACATAAGGGGCCTATAAATATGTTTTAATAATATACTTTAATATTCTTTTGTGGAATCAACCTCCAGGGGTCAGCTAAAGTAGAGTGTCTCAATCCATAACAAGTAGATGGCCTAGTTTTGGGGAAGGAAGTGCATTGACATGGTAAATAGAGTTAAATGCTATAAAATTATAGGATTAATACCTAAATGGGAAAAAAATTAGTGTCATGGATATTTTAAAATATGAATAACATGTCTAAATAGGACCCTAAGACTCTACACATAAGCTTATACTCCAAACATACATAGTATGCCTTCTAAAAAGTCTATCTAGGAGATTTAGAAGGTTTAGAGATCAAAAATTGGAGTTCAAAGATAAATTTTGGAAAATATTGACATCATAATATATAAAATCCCCTAAAATATTTGAATTTTATAAAAAAAATATGGCAACATGCCTTTGTTCTACCTTAGAGGCAAGGCACATTTTAGGTGCACAAACCCTACAAATCATGAGAAATAGGAAAATAACATAGAAAAAAAGAATAAACGACCCTAAAATAATATCATTTAAGCTTTATTACATCCATTTCAACATAAAAAACCTTTATATAATGCCTAATACCAAACAAACTACTCTATGCAACAAGGGTTGCAATCAAATCATGAGAGATAGTAAAGCTTATTGCTAGGTAAAGAGGTCATTTCATTTGGATTTGGTTGGCAATTATGGCTTGTTTTATCATGTTTAATGTAATATTTAAGATATGTTCAACCCCATAGGATGCAAGGAAAACTATTGAAACTCATTTTAAGGCAAGAATTATAGATAGACCTATGGGGCAAGGTCTAGGCCTAATACCAAACAGGGGTCATCTTCATTCCTAAATTTCAATGAGATATTATGATGATTGAGGTATGTTTTTTGGATGTGTATAGAGGTGTTTAAATCATTATTTTTTAGAGGAGTTTAACTTAGACCTCATAGAATGCTCAAAAGATACATGAGTGGCCATCTTGATATGATTGGAACTTCTTTGAAACTTTGCATGGGAAGCTAAGTTGTTTAGGGATGATGGAGAGGGCCTTAAAGATATTTTAGTTGAATTTTGATATAATTATAATGTCTCTTATTTATGAGAAAATGTTAAGAGTCTATGTGACTCTAAAACACTCTAAAATCCTCACTACATACTTGATTGGGAAGAGAAGGAATTTGAAGCATTTAGATGCAGTATAAATTCTAGGGAAACAATTTGACGCTATAGAGGACTCTTCAAGTCTCCTCCCCATGTTATTTATTTTCACTACACTTGTATGAATGGTGCAAAATAGGGATATTTTTGACTAATATGCGTGTTTTTCAAGTGTAATAGGGTTTTAATAGGTTAAGTCACATTTGGGAAGAATATTGATGAACATAATGACTTAAACACTCTTAAAAAGTTTCATTCATCCCTGTACATAGATCATAGTATGGAATTGGAATGGTTTTGGGTGCCAAGTGTGAGAGGTGCACTAAAATGAGTCATTTAGAAAGGTTAAGGATGATTATGCATGGATAGAATAATATGGATGATTATAAACTGAACCTATTCATTCAAGGGATTTTTTTTAACCCCTCCCACTTAGATCCATCATCATACTTGACCTTATGTGGTGATGAGGTAGTTTGTGAAGGCAAATGATGAGGATAATTTCTTATCCAAGTACAAGAGAATCTATGCCACATGTGAAGGAGTTAAAAAAATTTGAGAGACATTTTTCCTTCTCTTTTATTACCTATATCATACCATATTACATGATATTATAAATCTTCATTACTTTAAAAATGTCTTAGTGACTCTTGAGCTCTCCTTTCTCTCCCTCCTCTCAAAATTGCTATAAATTGTAGCCTTTTTGGCTATTATAGGATCTCTCCACCTGGGTATGGAAAATCCATAAATTTTTTTTGCCTTGACATAATAAATATATTTATTTTTACCTCATTCAATATTTAACTATGTGCATGTTATGGTTGTTGGTCTTGTGCAAGTGTAGTTTTGCTGACCTTCACATGTTACTCTTCCTAGTGCCTTATGTGTTTTGGAATTTCTTTTTTGTAGGTCATCAAGAAGTGTCTAATTTTTATTGTAGGTATAGTGAGTATTATATTCAATAGGGTTTATTATTATTCCTATATTTAAGTCCTCCTAAACTAGGCTCTCTTCAAGACCCCATGCTTAAAACATTGATGTGGAAGAGAAGATTGTCATTGGATGAAGTGTATGTGCAGAATGGTGTGAGTAGAAAAAATATTTAGTGTATTACCTCCCATATATTATATTTAATTTAATTTATCCTTCTCTATTTTGATCCCCCCAAGATTTAGTTTTAGTTTGATCAAAGTGGTACATCAATAAAAACTAGCCCCAAATCTAGAGGCCCACCTCAAATTTAGTCACCCATTACCCTAGGTGGTTCTATTGTGACACTTTAATGAGGATAGAATTTTCATCTCCTTAAGGGGTGAAATTTCAAGTGAAAATGCCAAATTTTCAAAAATATTATCAAAAGGACATTAACACCAAATTTGGGACACTATAGCCAGATGGCACTAGTGTCCGCAACTAAGTGCTAATATCCTTAGACCTTACTCTTCCCAACTGATACTTTTCCAATTTTCTTACCCTCTTAAGATCATTCTAATATAATTTTACTATCTACAAAATCAAAACAACCCTATAAATACAAGTGCAATCCACATCTATTCACTAGATGGAAAAAGAGAAGTAGAAATTATTCAAGACAAAGATAAAGTTATGTAAAATCAAGGTACATTATCCCTATTCTATCCTACTTTTTGCATATTACCATATATAGTAACCCTAGGTCTAGTTTTAAATAATTCAAAGGCTGAAGTACATTGAAGACATCCAATGACATTATCATTTTGTCATTCAATTGCACATACATCAATCACTATTAGGGATAACTACATCAAACTTGATCACTCTTCATAGTATTGGTTTGTAGGCAACTCTCTACATAGTAGGGTGTTGATGATGTCCAATCCATGAAACTAACATACTCAAATATTTCCCATATCACACCTGTAGATATAACTATGGTTGGAACAAAAAATAAATCTTTCTAGGTATAATACAAAGCTAAAAGTTTTAGTCTTAAAGGAACAAAACACATAGACATAGGCACAATTGCTTCCCAAAAATAGGAATAGTCCTAAAAGGGGACAATAGTAACACATATTATATACTACACATGGATGGAACTATTGACCAAATTAGGTGATAATATCTAGTGAATAGACAAATATTAGAAACCTAATTGCAATACTCAGAGTTGCTCATATATATCTAATTTCAGAGCCCAGATCATTCATGATAGTCTATTTTCAGCTAAATCTATATTTATGAATATTTTTTTCTATTATTATAAATTCAACCATGGTAAAATTGATTTAAAAATCATTAGGCAAATTATTTTAATTTATTTCATTGATTTATACATCTCATCCCTTTAACCAAACATAGGTAATTACACATGTAAATCCCTAAAAGGTTAAATCATTTAGTGAACCCATCTTACTTTGAGCATTTCATAAAACCCTAGATTGCATTAATTCCTATTTTTGTGCAATAAATTTAGGGATGCATAAATCTTATTTTCTAACTTTATTTAAACAACCTAGCTAAATCAATCAATTTTACATTAGGGTTTCAATTTATTTTATATCACTTTTAAATTATTGCAAAAAGAAACCCTAGTTTACAAATAAAACCCTAATCCTAAACACACTTAGGGTTTGTATCCTTTTTATATATACTCATATTTAAATTCCTAAAATATTATAATTTATGAAAATATTTAACTTTTGAAAACTTTAATAGATTATTATTCTTAGAAGGTCCAAAATATACAAAACTTGTTTTCCTACCTTAAACTTACAATGGTAGAATTTAATAACAAATTTGACAAAACTGATAAACATTAATTAAAATATTTTGTGTCCAAACATAAGTTTATAAAATATGATTTCATAAATATCCTTTTAGAGGAACTCTAAAATAACTACAATGGTAAATCTTGTACCCCTCCTTTATGATGTTATTACCCCTTCAATGTGGCCTACTTAACCAACTCAGATAGCACAACCAAAAATTATTATTTGACCATAAGTGACAACTACTCCACTTTTGTCTAGTTCTTCTCCTCCTAATGTATAATCCCTTAGGAAAAAAGTTATTTCTCTATAATCTAAGATGTTACATCTTGAGCAAGGAGCAACTAAGCCTTCTCACACCTTGGATTCCAACATTTTATTGCATACACCATTAACACATATCATTTCATAAATTCCTTTACCATATGGTTTTCTATCACCTAATATCACATTATATGATTAAAGGTGACCCAAAGCATCACCTTCCAGCCCTTCATGTAGTATGTTTGGACTATGTGTCCAACCATTGGCTTTTTATGAAGCTATTTCCATGTAGTCTCAAGGATTATGTCTTATAGTGGTTCAATTATTTTCCTAACTAATCTATTATGACATTAAATCCTTTATCATATATGTTCATATCACACTTATCTATCAACATCAATGATAACATATCATATTCATATGTGGAACCACTCAAAAAATTTCAAATGGGACCATAGACAATTATGTCTTACAGTATAAGATAATGTTACAAAAATTGACTAGCCTATGGTAGATGGATAACATCAAGATATATTCAAACATAGTCTATTACTAATACTTAACGAAGAAATCTTATTTAATAAATTTCCCACATTTACAAACATGTGACACATAATTAATGAAAGAGAGGTTATGTTCTTATCAATGGGAAAACTCGGATATACAAATGGATAAAATTTAACTATTAAGAGTTCAAATAAACCTCTATATATGGTTAGGATCACAAAGAAAAAAAAAGATCAAAATATAAAAATTAATGCAGCTTAAGATCCTTCACCCAAATTGGTTTTATTAGCTCCTTTGTGTAGAGTATTCACTAATCTAACATAGTGACCATCACAAATTCTAAAACACCTACTAAAATGTAATGCCATATATCTCCCTACCATTAAAGAGGTTAATATAACATGGCCTATTTTAAAGAGTTACAATTCAAATGCATTATTTGAGTATCATTAGGAGCTAAGCCACATCATAAATAGATGAATTATCCTTAGGCAAAAGATATAAGACCTTATTAAGGCAAGAATTATTGATGTGGGCACACCCACCAAGGCACTAAATAATAAATAAAGGCAAATGCACTTAAGATATTTTAAAATTCTTTTCCTAAGCATATAATGAATAAGCTAGGGGGCAAATTAGGTGTTCATTATGCATACTCAGATCATCTACTACCAAATTCATATCGCATAGTTACAAAGGAGACAAATTACCTACATAATATTATTGTCATGTATCACACTATAGTTCCACCTAGAGAAATTATCAAATTTTTAGAGTAGGAAATTGTGGATGAGGACACATATTTACATGTGATCTTCACACGAGCATATATAGACCACTATCTTATTCATAGTGTCAGGGTTGACAATGGTTCAAGCATAAGCATGTGCATAATAATACTCCTATAGTACTTGGGCTACACAGAGTGAAATATAGTACATATAGATAAAATTATTAGTGGTTTCAGTTTCCACATTCAGAGATATATTGGGTAAATAAGGCTTCCACTAAGGTGGGTCTAATACACATATCCACTTGATTTATAATAGTACATAGTGTGAATGTATTTAAAATATTATACAGTAGTCCATGGTTATAGTAGATCAAATCCATCCCATCTACAATACACCAATGCATCAAGTATATACATTCTAATAAAGTAGTTAATATTGAGGGTATTCCATATGAGTATCCTATTCCCATCCCATATGTAGTTCCAACACAAATTTTAGTCACACTTCTAGTATCAACATGAGTTCTAGTTTCAGTTCCACTACCATATATTACATGGCTATCCATTTCAGTAGAGAGTACAATTACTATGCATACATCATAGTATTCATTATAGTCCTCAGAGTAGGCTAGGTCTACTTCCATAGTGTCTACATGCACATGTAATCCCCATTAAAGAACATTAATAGATAGACCATTGCATCAAATATATGTTATAAATTTTAGAGGACCTACCTCTACACAATTCACAAAAAAATTATTTATATTTGGGTCTAGTGGTTCTCAGGATAGGGCACCTACATCACATACAACTTATACATTTACTAGATGCATCCTCAATACCTCTACAATTTATAGGGTATCACATTCAGCACCATAAAATCATAGTAACTCTACTCAACAATTTTAGGTTTAGGTTTTATAACACACTAGATCATGGGCTCATAGCCACCCATTCACATTGCATGTACGATCACTATTCCACTCTTTGACATAGGACATGGTGACGGTGAGTTTCACATAAGGTTCATTGGTTAGTATGGTTTCTACCCTTGTACATACTTCTCTCTCTCTCTCTCTCTCTCTCTCTCTCTCTCTCTCTCTCTCTCTCTCTCTCTCTCTCTCTCTCTCTCTCTCTCTCTCTCTCTCTCTCTCTCTCTCTCTCTCTCTCTCTCTCTCTCTCTCTCAAGTTCAAATACCAACATTAAAACTCAATTTAGACCTCTAGTTTGAAAATGTAGAACTCAAAGGACTTATTTTATAAGTTTTTAATGTTGTTTCACAACTATGTTCATCACTATTTGAAGTGAGTCCACATCTATAATGATTTATTGGATTCTATTATGCTCAAATATTTCAAAAATCCAATAAATTTATAAATTCTATGTATTGATTTATTTACATTTATACTACTTTACATATATTTTATATTTCTAGCTATCTTAGTGTAGTTGGTTTTATCATACACATATGCTTCACTTGTTCTTCTCAAGTGTTTTTGGATTCTAGATAGGATTCCAATCCACTACACTGGTCCAGTCTAGTTATAATTTACCCATTGGGGGCATCCACATAGATCTAGGTTTATATATTATTACATCCACCCACTAAGGGGCCATCTCCTACACATTTGATATAACTAGGTTTTATCTTTACATACTATACGCTCCAATTACACATTGATTTACATTGATATTGATCATTATTATTCATTACTTGGATTTTTTACGATTGTGACTAGTTAGCTTTAGTATATATGTACCCTAGCATCTACATAGATTTGTATTATATAGTTATACATGATTTCATTTCTAGTTCCTAGATTAGACATGATTGTGTTATTATGTTATTTCCATCATTGAGTTCATTTCAATATGCCATTTTTCTTTGGAATCTACACCACTTATCTATTTGTATGCCTTAGACACATGTTCGTGTACCTTGTGTGTGCTCTTTCATGATTATATATGTAGACATTTGAGCATGTCCTTCTCTACGGCTTTATTCCAAATTGCTTTTTATTTACATATGTGGATAGTTGAGCATGTCCTTATATGTCTTCATTCTCATATTTAGTGGAATGTACCCATGTCCCTTGTATTGCGGCCTATTTGCCTACCTATTACATGCCTTATGTGATTATATGTTTGCTTCTTTATATGCTTATAAACCATGACACTTGAATTGTTTTGTTACATCTGCACACACACACACACACACACACACACACACACACACACACACACACACACACACACACACACACACACACACACACACACACACACACACACAATCAATAGTTTTTGATGCCATGAGAACTCTCATACATCTACCTATCCTAATTAGGATCCTTAATGGACATCATGCGCCATCCCCCTACATAGTTACTCATATTTTAATAGTGTTATACATTGCTTGCATCTATCTTGACACCATTTTATAATTCTAAATTACAACATACATTTTACATTTCCTACTATTATTTTAGATACATTTATATTTTGATTTTATGTTTGTATATGATAATAGAATATCATGCTCAAAATAACACATTTTTGCAAAGCTACTTCTTTAGAGGGAAATTCTTCTATATATTTTACAACTAACCTAAAAATAGGGGGAATTTATTTGGTTATCATACATATTAGGGTCCTATTTTGATTTTCACAGATACATTTAAGCACATAGGTTTAGTTACAAATATCAAACTTAGGGCATATACGTAAAATAATGAAGGTTTAATAGTCAGTCTAAACTACACAAAAATCATATGAAAGAGTAAATAGTGCCTAGATTGGGACATTAGTGCCATAGGGATATATTTTATACTATAGGGAACTACCATCTATTACCCTATCCTTAGGATAGTCTAAATCATTCAGACCAATACACCAAGTACAATACAAATTTTCGAAGATATAGTCACAGGTTTGGAACTTCTATTCAGATTTAGCTCAAACTCAATCATTTAGATCTAGATTCATACCAATTATTTGTATATGGGGTAATCATGCATGTCATGATCAATCATACATTTAGATCAATAAATATATTTAACTATTACATACTTGATTTAGATTTAATATACTTAGATACTAGATTGGGGGTATGTGCATGGCACATAATTTCCAAATACTTAGATTCAAAAAAGTTGATAAGATGGATTGGAAAAATACGTCATTATCTATTATGTATATACTTTCTATCACATTCTAGGTTCTCATAAGATTCATTCCTTACTCCATCTACAGTGGTTGGCATTCCTGAGTGGCTACAAAGATAAATACATAGTTAGATTACTTAGTTATATAATTTCCACACTTTACACAATAAAATTACATATGCGTGAACTTCACATAGAGGTAAATGATGGAATAATTTCCTACTTGAGTTATTAAGCCACCTATATAAGAGGCTTCAACACACATACAGTCTTATCCAAGCTATTTACAAAGACCAAGATCCACCAAGCAAGGGTAGGAAATGGAGTCAAAATTTGATTGATTTATTGACCCACCCATATGAGGATTGATAAATATATCATAATAGTCCAATTTATTCAATGATATGATCACTATACACTTTCACACAAATGGGTTGGTACCAGGTTCATGAATTGGTTTGCATACCCAATGAGGTGTATTTTTTCATTTCCTCTCTCTTTACTCAATTATTTCATTTTATCATAGTATTTTGATTTTGATTATCTCTTTAATAAGGACTATGTTTTTCATGTTTCATTGTAGGACATTTATGTGGATCATGTTTTACATACGTAAACCTAGATTCACATATTCAAACTCAGCTATAAAAGCTTCACTTCTAAGGTAAGTCTAGGTAGGATTATTTTTCATTTATATTATTCATTTCACTTTACTACATTACTATCATAAATGGGGGGTGTTAAATTTTATGACCTTAAAGTGGTAACTGGATGCTAAGAGTGTCACTTGAATAACCCTATCCCTAGCCGTACCATAGACCTATCATAGATACTTAGACTTGAATTTCTAAACATTAAGTAGACCTTATTTTCTTACTTATAGTCAAGACAAAGTCCCTAAACCGTCATCTCTAACCCCAATCCAATGGTTCTAAAGTTGTCCCAAAATGATAATAACACCACATTTTGGACACTATAGCTAGATGGCACTAGTTTACCTAACTAGGTACTACTATCCTTATCTCTAACTCTTCCAAACATATACTTTTTAAAATGTGTTCCCCTCCTAAGATCAACCTAAGCTCATTTACCTATCCACACAAGCAACATAACCCTATAAGTACAATTATAATCCACCTCTATTTAATAGATGCAAAATATATTCAAACCAAAGACAAAGTTATCCAAAATCAAGCTACATTATCCATATTCTACCCTAAATTTTCATATTACCATCTAAAATAACCTTAAGTATGGTTTTCAATCATTTAAAGTATCAAACACATTCAAAGAATCCAGGTCCACTCTCATTCTAGGATTCACTTGTACATACATCAATCACTAGGTGAGAGAACTACATTGGACTTGATCCCTCTTTAGAATATTGGTATATAGGAAAATATCTAGACAACAAGGTGTTAAGGATGTCTATTCCATCCTAATAAGACACTCAAATCTTTCTCATATGACACTTGTATAGAGAAAAAGGATTTACACATAAAATCAATCTTTTTAGGTATAATACAAAGCTACAGGATTTGTTATCAGAGGAATATAACACATAGACATGGGTGCAAGTGCTTCATGAAAATAGGAATAGTCTTAATAGTCACATATTAGACACTAAACATGGATGGAGATACTATCCAAACTAGGAATTACTGTCCAGTGAACATACAAATATCATAAACCTGCTTATGATAATCAAAGTTGCTTAGATCTCCAATTTCAGAGCCTAGATCATTTGTGATAGTTTATTTTTAGATACATCTATATTTCTCCATATTTATTAATACTCTTATAAATTTAATAAATTTCAAATTAATTTACAAATGAGTAGGTTAATTATTGTAATTTATTTCACTTATTTAGACATATCAGTTCTTTAACAAAACATAGGTAATTACACATGCAAAACCCAAAAAGGTTAAATCACCTTCATTACACCAAGGTAAAATAGAAATAGTAAATAATTACATCTTATGACTCAAATATTGTATTCAATATTTGATCTACCAACTAATGGATTTAGAGATAGTATATCTTTTTTAGATGCCTCATTTCCCCTCTTAAAGTTAAATTTTTATATGAGACATCCAAATCATTACGACATTTATGTTACACATCATTTTCATGAGAGAATAAGTTGGGAATAGTTGAGACACATTCAAAGTTAGATTCGTATTTTGATCTATCACAAAAATAACCATACAATATGGTATAAGCACCTAATCCACTGATAATTAATGAAAAAGTGAAACATAAAAAACCAATCAAGATATTCAACTACATCAAAGAGCCACTTCATAGAGAATCTCCCATAATGAGTAGAGGAAAAGATACTAGAAAATATGATATATATTTTTTCAAATAAATTTAGGCCTCATGAAATATTATTTACATTATTAGATAGGGGGATTTTCATAATTCCTCCTCATGATCACCATCTAACACATCAGTTGAAAAGAATAAGGAATACATAATATTATGATTGTCATCAAATAAATGGGCATTGGGACAATAATTTTTGTGTACTTAGAGATTGTATTGACTAGTATGTTGATAGAGGCATTATATAATTCATGTAGGGGGAATTGATATCCATTTCTCCACACTCTCCTAGAACACATTCATCTACAATTGAGTTATCCTAGGATATTATTTTTAAAGAGCCATTTGTTACTCATCATATGAATAACTTGGTTTCTAGGAAACCTACTTATGTGACATATCATCCACCATAAATTTATTAGAGATGACAACCATTTCACAAAAATTAACCTAGTTAAAATATCATTGTAAAAAATGAAAGTAAATCAACCACCAGTTATAGTAATAAAAACTATTAATATATTTTCTAGAGATAAAAAATAGAACACCATTTTAGTATGAAAACCAATTAAGATATTTTATAGATATCATAGAGATCATAACATAGTCTCATTATGACAATTGAAGAATCTATTTACTCTAGAATCTACACATCTATATATCAATAATGTACCACAGTCAATATTAGTTTTATATTCTACTTCTATACCTACACACTATGAGTAGTATGTTCACTTGTTTACTATGCCATCAGGGTTCATATAGTGTATGTCACAATCACATAATACATACTTACCTATAGTGAAACACTCCTATGTAATCGATACTAACAACTAAAAATCATACTCTAATATACATATCTACTCACACATTTGTTATAATCAAAATTTTCACCCTTAATGAGGTTGTTTAATCCTATTAACTTAAGTTATATCATGGATACACATATAATATGTGGGTGACATAATCAATGAAGTGAATCTCTATATAGGGCTATCTCCCTTGATGTTATCGCCCTAAACTACTACTAGACCTACTACTTGCAAAGGAAAAGGGTAAGAAATCTAGAAGTAAATTAAACTAAGAAGGTGATGTACAAAATTAGTACCCTCCACTTGACTATAAGACACTAATAACATGATTTAGACATGAATCTGATCATACTACTCAATAAGGACCTTTTATCATGAGTGTTTCAACATGGAGGTAATATATAATGTATTGGATAGGAGGGATAATTAAGAGGTCTAATAAAGACACTAATGAATGAAATACACTTCTAAACTATGAAAATATATCCAAAATCACCATGTGACATAAAATAATACAATCCATTTGTAAAGAGTTAGGAGAGAACAAATAATAGGGACTAAAAGAACTACTACTAGCAATCAACAACCATCATATAAGTACGCTAGTTAAAAGCATTTGAGAAGGTAAATATCAGATTTATTCAACATTGAAAGGCATAGTAAAAGTGTTTAGTTGAGTATGGATTTTACATAATCATCCAAAGGATACATAACAAGTCATTCAAGGTAGCATATATAGGATAATGTGGGAATGAAAGAGAGAGAGATAAGAATATCAATGGCAAGTGTCATCTCTTGAGAAAAAAAGTTACAGTCAAGAAAAATGTAAAAGAATTGTCTTAAGAAATTATTCAACATGTGTCATCTTGATTTCATATTATTCCTCGCCAAGGGTTACATAGAATGACCATTCACCTTATAGGATGGATCATCAACCTTGTTTGAAACTTCCTATTCTTGTTTAAAGAAGAGTTAAAAGTTTGTGTTATTCAATGTGTCACTCTTGATCATGCTTCCTTAATCTCTCCAATGCCATACTAGGCCAATTTAATTTCCCTCTCATCTTGAAGGATATAAGGCTTAAGGGTAAATTGTTTTCAAGCTAGTATAACCTATAATTTGAAACATACTTGGTTCAAGTGAAGACCACCATAGTAAGTCTATTTCTTCATTTTCATACCTCATTATTACTTGAGGACTACCACCACAACTTGAAAACCTCTCAATTACCTTTTGAAGAGTTAATATACATCTATTACTATTCAAAACCATCTGTAATACTAAGGTAAAAGTGCATTAGGGTCTAGTCTCTTACAGCTCTTGATGGCATATATATTTGTCAATATGTTTCTTAAGACATTATAATGAAACCAGTTCATAGAGGAATTTATGTGTATTATAACCTCTTAATGAGGCCATAGGATCATCCTCTCCAACCTTCTCTATATTTTATATGTTTTTGAGGTACTTTTATAGGTATCACTTAGTCAACATCCAAGAAGATCCCTCAAGAATTACATTTTTAAGCTTATAATAGCCATTATCAAGCTAAATTGTGTATAGTCATGCTTCACACATTCCAAAATAGAGACTAATTCTGGTGATATTAGGCATGTATAAGTCATTAAAATATTTTATATTCCATTCCAATTCATTTTGATCAATTAAGAATCCCATCTCATCAATTGGGTCCTTTGCAGTATTTAATCAGTGTTTAAGGTGGCCTATCATCTTAACGATGACTCATAAAGATGAGGGCCTTAATGAAAAAACTGTGAAAAATATTTATAGTATATAATGATAACCTTTCATGGTAATAAATTTATGTCCCATATAAATTCTTCTATAATTTCCAAGCAAAAACCCAAGGTTTCTCAAGCTCTTCACAAAGTGGCATGAGTGTTTTAGGGTGGTCTCACATCTTAAGCATTGTTAAAAAACATAGTATCTTGATAAATAAACAATGCCATGAATTTGATATACTATACCCAAAAAAATCCTCCAATATCCATTTGACACCACAAATATCCTTATTTTAGTTTCTAAGCCTCAAAAATAGCCTCTCGAGCTTATAGGACTACGTACAAGAATGAACGAGAGATTTTTTGGACCAAAACCTTCAAAGTGAATTTTAATGTGTGTAAAAGCCTAAAATGGGTTGGTATAAATATTTACCACGTTTATACATTCCCTCCAATAGGTATTTACCTTCAATAAGGTTTTTTTAACCCGATTCTTATATTTCGAGCATGTATGGGTAATTAGGCCAGTCTGACCATAATGGCCTTGTTGGGGTTTGATTACACCATAACAAGGTTATATCCTTTTTGAAAAAATTTCTATCACATTTTATATATTTCCTAACTATTAAACCCCAATCTCAAAACAAAATTTTCATGCTTCTTCACAACCTAATATTAGACTTGAAGGTCACAATTAGGCATGTTGGTGTTCCTTCTTGGCATAGTTCCTTGCTGGTGCCAAGGATGGTTATTAAAAATAATATTTACATATATAATATCATACACATAATTAATCAGATATTATCCATGCTATCTACAACTCATTTAAACTTTAGACCTCATCTTGTAATATAGAGACTGTTATATTTAGTTGAAAATATAGACCTACAAGTCTATAAACCTGTATGTCTACATTTTTATAATTATGTGCTCTTTATGATTAATATATATAGTAATTTATACATAAAATTATGTATTTATCACATCTAAATAATCCTCATGAGATTTTATACTATATGCACCTAAAATTTCTTTCTTCATTAAAATCGACTAATATTCCTATTAGTCGACACTAACTATGCTTAACCTATTTTAGTCTACTAATTTATCCTATTTATAGCTATATATTTAATATCATCCCATCCATTATCCTTCATCCACTAACCTCTACTCATCCCATCTCTTTATTAATTTTCTCTAATCTCCCATTATCCCAATCTAATCCCATTTATCTATTATATGATAATTTTTAATCCCCATAACCCCACCTAACCACCCAATAGCCTACCCCTAGGTATTCTTACATCCCTAGGAATCCTAATATTCATTTATCCCTTGATAAACACCATTATATACTAACCTACTTCCTAATCCACTATCTTATTATAAATTCATATTTATTCAGCTACCACCCTAGCTACCCTACAACCCTAGCTATTCCTACAACCCTATGAGACTTAATCCCAATTATTCCCTATCTAACTCCTCATTATCTCATAAAACCTTCTAGAAACCTCTAAAATTTTAGAGGCTTCTCTAATCCTCTATAAGTCTCCAATTCTAGATATTTATACTAATTTAAAATTACCCCTAAAATTCCCTCCATTGAACTATTTAAACAAATCTTACTCTATGAAAATGCATCTATCAATAATATATCAAATCCATGTCAAATTAGGAAATAGAATCTTCATTCCAAATATATGTCCAAGCATCCTCTAATCAACCATTAAACAATCTTCAACAAGCATTACTTTGTCAAACTATGAGTTTAAAGTGCAATCACAAATCCTAGATTGGGGGCATGAAGAGGTAAATAGAGATGGTAAGAATGTTCTATTTATGATAATTTACTCCTATCCACTCCTATTGGTGTTTATAAAAGTTTTGGATTATATTATTATTTTGATAATGTTTCTTGAATCTAAATTTTTGTGCACATAATGGTGACCACGGTGGGACCAAATCTCCTCTTAAAACTGATAATTGGTGTTTTTGAGTGAGTTTTTATCAAATTCTCATTTTTCATAAAAATTTAAAGTAGTTGGATGAACTTATATTTACTCAAAAAAAATTCATTAAAACATTTATAGGTTGTGAACTACTCATTATAATATTTTTGAAACATTTTATGGATCTTGATTTTTGTTAAAAAATGAAAAAGTTATGATAGGTTTACTATTTATGTTTTGAGCATTTTTAGCAATTTTTTCTATGCAAAAATTAGTATTATGTTTTTTTTTTTGGGTCTAACTTCAATTTTTATAAGGTAATAAGAAATTTTATTTAATAAAAATTTGTTATTAGTTTTATTCTGATTAGTGCAATATCCCTTAATATATATGTGAAATTGAATATTTGATTTATGACTATGCACTTCTGATTTGTGACTTTGCTTCAAACTAAATTGATTTCAGTTTGACAATTTAGTAGTTTGGCCTCTATATGATAATATTTCAACTGAGGAAATTTTGAGCAAAATAGAATAAATTTTGCATTTGACCAATATCTCAAGTCCCATAGTCAGAATTTTGAAATTACACTAAAATCAATCCTAAAAAGTGATAAAAATATGACTATTAATAATATAACTAAAATCACTTATAAATAACTTATCTCTATCTATTTTGATATTTGATAGGCTGTAAATATTTTAATTTTGCACATAATCTAGGATAGATTCCATCTTTAATTAAAAATAACAATATTGATAGTTAATCAACTTGTATTTATTAAACCAAATAAGCTTATAAGGATCTGTTAATTATGAATATATATAATCCTATTGTGTTCTGTTATACATTTAGGTTTGACTTTAAATCCTGCATTATTTTCTTATCAGGGGCAGCATCACTACAACTCTCAGGGGGATCTATGTTTTTGAAAAAATAAATAAATTAATTAATAATGGGAAGCATATACTGAATCTGAAATAACATTTTCATGATATTTTGACATTCAATCAACTAAATCATCCAAACTTCCAATGCCCATATTAATTAAAATACCCTCATTTTTTTTCCTTTATGCAATGTTTAGGACATGTTACTTTTATAGTTATAAATTGTATTTGATATATTCTCTTTAGATATGGTTTGCATTAATAGGCTTCATACAAGTCATCTATTAATAATTAAGTATTTTTTATAATCATGTTTTCCATCATTATGTATATCGAATTCAAATCTTTGTATATATCATTTTAAATAATATGTTTGATGTTAATTATTAGTAATTCAAATCTTTGTATATATCATTTTAAATAATATTTTGATGTTAAAATTAGTCTTATAATTATAGTAAAGTGAAGATAGTCTATTTTGAATTAAAATAATAATAAATAATAAGCTAAATAAATAAATAAATAAAATCAACAATAATTAGTCTTATTTTTATAGAAATTTTTTTTTTATTGGTCTTACTTCCTAGTCTTTTAGCTTTTGTCTTTTTATGAGTACCATTTAGGGTAATCATAGTATGTCATAATTTTAGTAATTGTGTCAATTAAATATTTATTAAAAGGATTACATATCACTTTTTGATTAATTATCATCTTATTACGTTTCTAACTTGCAAGTAATATGTGCGTCAAAGACAAACTTATCAAAACTATTAATCTTTATCTAGTAAGACCCAATCTTTTGAGTGCCACCAATCAAACTACTAACCCTTGTGCTTGCAAGACGCTAGCCAAAGACCCATTTTGGCACTTTTTCACATCATTTTTGTCTATATATATATATATATATATATATATATATATATATATATATTCATTTTCATCATCTTATTTTGTGTGTGTATATCTTTGTTGGATTTCTCCTTGTATATTCTTGTGTGTGTGTGTTGACTTGTAAATAATTGTCATATCATGCTATTGACACATAGGTAATTAAATCAATTAATTAATTGTATCATGTGTTTGCCTATTTGTTACCCCTTCCCTTTAGGATAACACATGATGTGGATTTAATCACTAAGCACATAGCTTAGTCTAAAGGGTTTAGTGTTGTGTATTTCATCACCACACACTATCCAAACTCCATGTTCCATTGGAGTATAAAAATTAGGGACAGCTCTCATTATGCTAAGTGGTTGACCTCATATAGGTCACCCATGAAGGGAAAGAGTTAATTATCCAAACCAAACATTATCTAGCACCTTATATGGATTTGGGACCCAACATACCATCATGTATATAGGGAATGCCCTTAGAGAGCCCATTCAGCCTAGCATATGACCTTTCAACCATAACAACTGTTTCTCTACTGATGTTAGTAACAATGTCCAAGTGACCATCAAGTGTAAGTAAACTCAAGAGGGTTTCATCAATTTTGTAGTAGGTCACTAGCCTACAACCTCACTTTTGTAGCTATTAGATTGTGAATAAATTGGGTTACACACCCATCAATTTAATAATCATAGGTTGTATCTTGCTTGTTTGGGTGTGTCTTGTGTTAGACCCATGTTATTTGTGAGTTGATTCAACCTTTTACCTATTTGAGCCTATCTAGGTCCTTTGTACATATCACATTTTATATTCTATCCTCATCATTCTATCATCTTGTGCATATCCCACTATCCTTTTCATGTGCATTCCAAATCATCATCCTCATCATTATCCTCATCTTGATCTACATGCCTATCACCTACATCTCGTCTTGTATATCTCAATCATCATTATATATAGTCTCTTTGTATATATTTCTCTTTGTCATAACTACTCATCCTTAACCATTCACATCTTACATCTTTATCCTAAGTCCATGTCAGTATCCACTTATCATAGTCACCCCATCCTTTCCTAGTCTTACCATATCCCATTATCCTTGGTCATCACCCCATTATCTTCTACAACCTTGCCTAATCACTATCTTGTCCATCCCCTCCTAGTTTAACCATATCTAACCATCACCTCATCCACTCACATATCTTAATCATCATCTTGTATCCATTATCTAATCCCATATACCATATTGTCTCTATTAAATCTTAGTCTAACCATATCCCCTTATCATTGGTCATCTTAATCATCATATTTTATATTATAGCCTCATCCCCTTGTATATATCTTGTTATCTTGTACATCCTACTTGTCATCTCCCATTCTAGTTACACCTATAATTCATCTTTCCATCCATCACCTATCCTAATCACATCTTGTCTCATTATCCATATCCTATCCTAAGTCCATCTCATCCCTAGTCCTCATCATATTATTTTGTCTTTATTTCACCTTAGTCATAACCCATCATCTTATACATCCTAGCCTAATCATTATCTTATATATTTTTGTCACCCTTTTTCTTGTATATCATTTTCATTATCCCATCTCCTATCTTAAGTTAGTCACACCTTGTCATAAGACCATCTCATCCATAATCAATCACACCTCACTTTGACCTTACCTTATCCATCAATCACACCATAGTTTTGATCATTCCCATATCATTTTATTGACATTACCCCCTTACATATTTGATCATTACCCATCACCTATCCTAATCCCATCTTTTCTCACCATCCACATTCCATCCTGAGTCCACCTCATTTATATTACTAATCATCCCCATATCATCTTGTCTCATTATCCCATCACCTTGTATATTCTTTTTTTTCCTTCTTATATGTAATTCATTCCTTTGTACATCCTTTTAATCACATCTCATCACTAGACCCATACATCATTATTCATCCCCTAATCACATCCTAATCATACCTCATCATCCACATATTATCTTAAATCTATGATTAATCACTTGTTTTGACCTTGCCTTCATCACCCATCTAGTCATCAACTCATCTTATCCTAATTGGCTTCTAGGTCACATATGGGTCTAAACCATCACCTTTCATTAACCCTTTATGATATCATCATCACCTATCATCCCACCTATCCTTATTCCATTATCCCAATCACATTCATCACTTGATCTTACCCCATTCCATCTTGAGAAAATTGGTATAAGGTTTTGAGCTATTCCTATCATTCACATTATCCTACTCCACTGTCATCTATCTTTTGGTCAGATACTCATACCTAGTCAATATCTTGTTATCATCTTGTCACATTGTCAATTTCAATCTAACAAACATATCAACTATCAATCATCATCAGTCTAATCATATTGACTTATTCATAAATAGAACCTATCATATCATCCACTTGATAGTTTTAATTTAGTCACCCATAAAATCCCTAATCCTTTTGCTAGCTTGATAATTAGGCATTTTTGATAGGTCATTAACACCTATTTTACTATTGGTCTACATCTGATCATAATCATAAATCATCTCAATCACATTTTAATCCATTTATTTATTCTATCCTCATCATCATCTATCACACTATCTCAATGTTTTGACCCACTTAGTTCAAGAAGCCATCTCTAATAATTAATCATCCATCTTTCATTACCCATCCCCATGGATTTGGACCCAGTTCTTATAGTCCTTTTGTGAGATCTAGAGATCGGTGCCCACCTACCTTCTACCCTTGATCCCATTCACCCTAAACGAACAGCCCATCCACAATCCCCTAGCCCATCAAAATCAACCTCAACCTTCCTTGAGGCAGTCACCTTAATCAATCAATACATCATAGAGAATAAAGATTATTTCATTTTTTAATTATTTAATATGGGTACCTATTTTCCTGATGATTTTGACCCCATAAGCCTAAATTCACCTCTGAAACAAGCCCAACATCAAATCATATACCATCTACCTCCACCATCCACTATCCCTATTCAAAACCCCTTAGCCCTAACTCATACCCATCCATAGTCAAATCTTCCACCTACTAATCATAATCCATCACCTTTATCACCCACTAGTACACAATTAGACCCCTATCTCATAACCAACACATACATGATAACGAGGTTGAGATCCTCTTGTAGTTTATTAAGATGGGTGGTCCACTTCCTGAAGGTGTTGACCCCATTCAACTTATTTCACCTCCAACATAAACCCCTTCATGTAGGTCTCCTTCCAATCCCTTATCCACTATTCATATCTAGTCCTCTACCCCTTCCCATAGTAGGAAAGGGAATCCAATATTATCTACGTGATCACTCACCAAGTTATGTCAAACTCCATCTCATCTAAAGTCCAATGCTTCCACATCTAAGAGTGAAGTAGGTCCTTATAATCCCCTTCCTATATCTTTGGAAGCCCATTTCCAATAACTTATCACCTCTAACATGATCATCTATCCACCCATATGACATCTTGATCCCATCAAGCCTAAGCCTTCTTTGTATAAAACAAACAAATATTATGTATAAGACCTCATCAAAAATGGTGACATAGTAATCGAGGATGAATCAAATGAATTTAAATCCCTAGGTGAACAAGAAGAGGAATGCCAAGATTCCATTCCCAATCATGATGAATCCCTTCCCCTTCAAATCCAAGATCAAGACATCCTATATATCCTTCATGATCCCTCCATCATCAAACAATCCTCTATTAAACACATGCCCATTCCCCATCCACCTAGTCCTTCTATATCCCTCAATCCCTTTCATGGACCTGTCTTTGATTTGTCCATTACTTCTCCATCACCTCCCTTTCACTCATCATATAAAATATGCCCCATTAAGAATAAAATCATAGACAAATCATCCTTTACTAGTAGTATAAGATCATGTACATCAAAGTTAGCAATGGAGTCAAAATAAGTTTTATCTACATTTGGATCATGTTCTGTACCAAGATCAGAATCAAATTCTTCATTAGAATCATCATCCCTTATCGATATTGTAGCAAATGATGATTATTGTTCTCTTTTGAAGATCCAAATTAGGGTGATGAAGTCATAACTAAATTCTTAAATGCTTTATCTATTGAATATTTTAAGAGTGGATATAATATTACCATAGATATGTGTCTTAACAATCCTTTCAAGATTTTTGAGGATACTTTCTCCAATGTTGAGGATAGGGCTCCTAGTGACCTTTATGAGGAATATGGTAAGCATTATCCCCTTAGTCCATCCCATCACATCAATCCTCCACATTTCATCTATCATCCCTCTATTTCACATCATGAAGGGGATGAATAGGAACATTCATCATTGGATTCCCCTCTACAAGTAATATCATGTGCCAATAATATAAAAGTCTAAGACCATATTTCAAAAGGATTAAACCCTAATTAAATCATCTTTGATCCCATCAATAAAAGTCAACCAAAATAAAATCATTGGCCTAATCAAAATATGTCTTCCCTTAGTGAAGCCCAAAATATAGCACTAGGGACATATCAAAATCAAAATAACCACATATCAATTCAAAAATCAATCCCCTCTGGTGAAGCCTAAAAACTGGTACCAAGAGGAAATAAAGTCAAAACTTATATAACTGACAACATTCTCCATTATAGGGTTCATGAAGATACCTAGTTAAAAAATTCAAAGGACATTAAATCAAGAGTCGATAAAGGTCCCCATCACATAGTCTTAGCATCACCTTTATCTAGAATAGGTGTTGGCTATTGTCTCCATCTAGTATCAACACCCTAAATCTCACCCATCACCAATAAATTGATATGCCATATAAAAATCCAAAAAGTCAAAAAAGTCAAAAAGTTGAAAAAATTCATTCATCCAATAGTGAAAACTAGTCTTCTGGCACCTTGGGCAAGTACCATGATGAAAACTAGTTTCTAACATCATGGTAGAATAATCTATTGTCAACATTATTCCTTAATACTTGAGGGAAAATATATCCATTTCATATCTTTATCCATCCATCCCACTTGTTATATCCCTTGTCCACCTTGTCTATATCACCCATCATTTTATCCCTTGACCCATTGTGTCCATTGATCCATCATCCACCATCATACCATGCATCCTATCTCTTCTTCCTTCCCATCTTGAATTTTGTAAGGAAGTATAAGGTGTCTTGATAATTATCCCAAACCATCCTATCATATCCTCCAATGTATACTCAAGCAAATTGACACCTAGTTCCTTCATGATGTGGTCATTTTCTATCATTAGTCCATTCATCCTTTATCATCTTATCCATCATCCCTACATCCTTATCCTAGTTTCTAGGCTTGGTATTCCCTTTGCTAGTAACCCCATTTGTAAAGTCTATATACATATATCCCAAAAAAATCCTTAAAAATTGAAATATGCCAAAAATCATAAAAATCATAAAACTCGTAAAAAGCCAAAAAAAAGTTCATGATGTCTTATCTTATCCCTAATCCCCTAGTCTCATTCATCTCCATCTATCTCCTATCTTCATATTAGTCCCATCTTTAGATACAACATTTAGTCTTGGAACCTAATCAAAGTGGTCACCCATCATTTTATCATCCTTTTGGCTAAGTGTTATTGGCACACATCACCTTGTAAGATTTTAATCAAGTACCCATCACTTCTCTATCAATGCCTTTTCATACCTAGCACCCATCAAATTACCCTTTGCCAATATGAAAGGCACTAGATCCCATTATTGTCCTTATCACTACCTCTTCATGTTTAGCACCCATCCAATCAATTTTGCTAACATGAAAGGTATTTGATCCCATCATCATGTCCTAGTCTCCTTACTAGATTGGATAATTTCAAGATCTTGTCTATTGGTAATCTTTGGTCATCACTTTGTTTCATCCCCATCCTTGACCACTTTATGATCCAAATTTAAGACCAAGTTAGTAATCAAAGACCTTATTCCATCCTTCCATCCTAAAATAGGGGAAACATCTAAATCCTAATCCTAATCATGTTCATCCTATCCAAATCCAAGGCCATCCTAAGTCCATAATCCCACCACCCACTCACTCATCCCATCATAAGGTAAGACATTAGGGTATTTCATGTACATACATACATACATACATACATACATACATATATATATATATATATATATATATATATATATATATGTATATGTATATGTATGTGTTGTTTGTTTGATTTTTTATCTTTTTTTCATGACTATATATATCTTGTTTTTCTTATTTTTTGTTTTCATCATGTCTCTTTTTGTTGGTTTGGAAATTAATGAAGATGATATGAGGACACTAAAAGTTCCCCCAATGATGCAGAGTTTGTTATTTGCCCATGAACTTTGGCAAAGTGTCCTCTTCATCATGTTTATATCATGGGTCATCTTGTGAAGTTTTATATTTTTAGATTACTTATACTATGATGATAATTATTTCTTGTGATGGCTTGATCACTCACACCCTCCATCATTCCTCTAATCATCTCATCATCCTTATTTCCATTACTAATCTAATCCTCTCAATCCATCCAACTAACCTTTAATCTTTTATCCTTATCCTCTTATCTAATCTACATCCTTAAATACATAACATGTATAATCATCCTCATCCTCATCACTTTCTAATCATCATCATAATCATCATCTCCTAGTCAGAACTACATCTACCTAAGGTCTTTTTAGACTATGTAGGTATCACTTGGCCACTTTTTTAAGGACCAAGGATAGCTCAACCACTATCTCTATCATCCAACCTTATCCCCTAGTCTTTTGGTCACTCGATCACATCATTTATTATCTATTATCATATTCATCATATTAATTGAGTTAGATTTGAGCTACACCTATTGCTAATTTTATCAAATGATCATCTTATGTTGGCCTAGATCTCTCCCTTACACTCATCCTTACTTGGGATACATCTAAAACTTATGCAATTTTAATCTTGTCATCATCTTATTATGGTTTGTTCCCCTTTAGTGTGTGTCAACAACTATAACACCCATCATCTCTATTATCTATGCATGTGTCCTTGTCAAGGGTATTATTATAAATTTGTATCTCACTTCTTAATGTTGACTTCATCTTCTTCACCTTCTATCCCACATTTGACATCATATCCCCTCATCTATCCATATATTCAAATCATTCTTCCTCCCCACATGTCCCTTGAGGGGGAATCATATCACCTATCATCATCTACTAACATCATCCATGACATGGTTTTTATTTGAAATACCATTAATATTTCCACTTCATCCAATCATAATTCCATTTCAAAGAGGGGAAAAATGTATGCACCTAAAATTTATCACTTTGTTACAATAAAATAATATTCATATTATTCGACACTAATTTCACTTAACCTATTTTAGTCTACTAATTTATCCTATTTCTATCCATATATTTAATACCCCCCCATCCATTATCCTTCATACACTAACCTCTATTCATCCCATCTCTTTATTAATTTTCCCTAATATCCCATTATCCTAATCTAATCATGTTTATCTTTTATATGGGAATTTTTGTTTCCTATAACCCTACCTAACCACCTAATAGCCCACCCCCTAGGTATTCTTATCCCTAGGAATCCTAATCCTCATTTAGCCCTTAATAAACCCCATTATCTACTAAGTTTCTCCCTAATCCACTAGCCAATTTTAAATTCATATTTATTCACCTACCACCCTAGCTACCCTACAACCCTAGCTATTCCTACAACCCTATGAGCCTTAATACCTATTAATCCCTATCTAACTCCATCATTATCTCATAAACCCAGTTAGAAAATTTTAAAATTGGAGAGTCTTCTCTAATTCTCTAGAAGTCTCTAATTTTAGAGATTTCTACTAGTTTAAAATTACCCCCAAAATTCCCTCCATTGACCTATTTAAACAACTCTTCCTCCATGAAAATGCATCTATCAATAATCTAGCAAATCCATGTCAAATTATCAACTAGAATATTCATGCCAAAATCTATGTCCAAGCATCCTTGAATCAACCATCAATCAATCCTCATCAAGTATCACTTTGTAAAAATTTGAGTTTAAAGTGCAATCATGAATCCTGGAATAGAGGCATGAAGAGGTAAATAGAGATGGAAATAATATTCTATTTATATTAATTTACTCCTTCTATCCACTCCTTTTTTTTTTTATCAAAGATTTGTATTTTATTGTTATTTTGATAATTTTTTTTGAATCCAAATTTTGGTGCACATATACCTTCATCCTCTCATGAAGTATATGACTAGTTTCTTTAGATCATTCCTATATAGGTAGATTTGCACAAAGTCTCAAATTTGAGATCACTATAGACTTATTTTGGTGGAGTTGATGATGATATTATCCTATTGTAAACATATTAGGGGTCATATATAATATATAAATTCTAGGAAACCAATTTTCCCATTGGTTTCTTTTAGGCTTAAACTCATGGCCATATTGGCCTCCATACCTGCAAATTATACACATTATTAAGATATGCATGAGAACATAAACTCTATATTATTTTGGATATAATCAATGATATAAGGAGTTTTAAATTATTTTTAATAATACAACAATGTAACACCATTCTAATTCGCACTCTTTTCATGCATTGGAGACCTTCATATACCAAGATTTTGCCTACCACCTTGATCACTGATGGATACTTGTGGAAAAGAATATGTCACCAATATGGTGTGAGGTTTTGGGGTCTATGAAAGAATTTAAGGTATACTTAATGATATTTTATAGCATTTTATGGATGTAAATATGATTTTAAGATCATTGACCATGTTCCTTTAGCTTCTTGGAACCTTAGAACATCAAAACCCCATTTTTTCTAGTCTACAACCTATTTTAAAGTGGATATTTCTTGTCTATTTAAGCTCACACATGCCACGTGAGGTTTTAAAATAATAAATAGGTAACGTATATACCCCCTATATCCTCTCAATTCCTTTCATGCTTTCAATAAGCTTCAAATTACCATTTCAATGGGAAAGTTGAGCTGGTAGGGGTTCTGTAGGGTTTTATACCATGCTACCTTCTTAGCATTTATTCATAAAAAATAGCCCATGAAAATCATGACTAATTCATGGAAACTTGAGGTCATTATATCAACCTTATTTTTACAAGAGCTTGGGTACTGACTCTCTCTCTCTCTCTTTCTCCCTCTTGTATGGATTGATCATTTGAAAATGGCCATTGTGAGCTTACCAAGTGATTTATGGAAGAAAGGAAGCGGTTTTTTTAATTTCTTTAGACCTATGAAAATTTTTTGAACATGGATTTAGTCTGAGGCACCTAGTATTAAACTTATACAAGTTTTAAAATTACCTTTCAATTTAAACTCCCTACAAGAATACCTCTAAAAGCTTGTTCTCTTCAAGATTTTTCCCATTTTACCTTTTTGAGTTGATCAAGATGATGAATGAGACAATCATGAATATTTACCCTAACCTATATGAAAGTGTGAAAACATGAAAAATTATTAATCGTCTTTTTTCCTTTGCAATTTCCTAAGTATATCTTGTTTAGATATCATAAATTAATAATGGGTAGTTATAAATCTCTTAATTTTAGAAAAGGAGTTTCAAAACACTTCGGGCAAGGTGTATGGGGAATTAAACATGTCATGACATGAAACCAACATTAAATGACTTAAAAAACCTTTATTTCACATTATTTACCCTTGAAAATGAATACTTGCACTTGAGATAATTTTAAATAAACAAAAAAAATTAAACTTGTATTACCTTAATTTCCCCAAAAATGCCTTAAACAATTTTAAACTTGTATAAGACATTAAATTATACTTCTTAGAAAGGGGAATATAGTGTAAAATTTGGGTTTAATTATTTTACCCACCTATGTTATCCAAATTTGGATAACATCTTTGGTGACCTACTAATATTACATGCCTACTATGCACCTTAGACTAGTTTCCTAGTCCATCCATTAGGCTACGAAGGCACTTTGATAAGATCTTGATATTCAATATATCTAGAAATACCCTTAAGGTAGGGAACCACCATATGATACTCCTTTAGGAAGGAATAACTCCATAATGTCTCTTCTAGGGGACAACCTCCAATATCCTCTTACAATAGAAGAATCAATTCTTACTTGATATCTTTACCATGATAATCATCTCCTATATATATACATCTATCTAACCCATGGATGGGTAACCTCCTAATCCTAGTGTAGGCCGACCATTAAAAAATGTACTACTTTCACAAGTTACTCTATTATCCTAATATATTGTACCCATATAACTAACTAAGGACATGTGTGCCACATGTCAACATCTCCATCAACCCGTATACAATAATATATCATATCCCTAGGTACATAACACACTTCAACTCAACATAAGACATGGATTGACCTTAAAAATTGAATTCAAAACTCTTAAAATAATTAAAATATTTGAATAAAATCAATAAGATAATAAAATAAGAAGCAAATACACAAAATCAAAACACACACATAATTGTGTTACGAAGTACTTAGAGGAAAGATAAGACAAACAACCACTAAAAATAACTAACCTACATTTTCCTCCTAAATAATAAGGAATATTTTTGAAAAATTCTCCTCCATTATATGAGAAATGATGTAAATAAAACTCCTCAGTAGTCCAAAAAAAATTGCAATAAATTAGAACAAAAATGGTGACCAAAAGATGAACGATGACTAGCATAAGAATGAATTTGAATTTTGATCAAGGGTGGGAGACTATATAATAATACTAGGGAGATGAAGATGACAACTCTGATCTAAACCTACAAGTCAAATTGTAGGGAGATATGTGTGGTCATTCTAGTAGTAATGGCATTCATTCAGGTCTTGCTCGATAGTTCTAGGCATATGTCCAAACTTGGTTGAACACTCAAACTGAGTGATGTGACATATCAAAGGTGTCTTCTAATCCAAATATCTTATTACTTTCACCCAACCATGTCTATTTTAGGATTAGTTTAAGTCCATGTGAAAATAATGCCATATCTCATAGCCTAGAAAGTGAATGGTGTCATATCAATAACTTATCAAAGGAGATCTATCCTTCCTTTGGGGATATTTGGTGTAATCATGTTTTATTTGGGAATGGCCTATTAAACCTAATTATTACATGCCCTCTTGGTTAATTAATGGGTAACTTGGTTATAATCCCATATAGGGTGCACATGGATATGGAAACATATTCAAGTTTGATAAATGGAAAGGCCTTACTTCAACTCTAATTTGAAATTATTAACATGGAGATGGTCTGATACGTATCTAAATAAATGGTCAAGGAGGAGGATTGAATATTCCTCAATAAGGGCTTATGGAGGTAGTATAAAAAAAATATAAAGATCAAACCTACTAAGGATTGTATTCAAACATTTGTCAAGTTTCTATGAAATGGATAGAGGAAACCAAACCAAAACTTGTATCACTAGAACTGATGATAAAGGATTCTACCTAAATAGGGTCTACAAAAGAAGGATGAAAATATTTCTAAAGAGTAGACCTATGGGGTAATATATTTAATATTAATTATATTTTTATTATGGTGAAAAAAATAAACCAAATCAAAACCTATCGTATCAAAGTGTATGATAAAGGATATCATTCTTACATCTTCTGAGTTATGGGGTTTACCTAAGAATTTAAAGATATAACTCTTGCTTATCTAAAAAATCTTGATTTGTTTCAAGCTATGGATATTTTTCTATATGAATTATCATTTTAAAGTTTTGGTCCCTTCTCATGGGTGATGGTATCATTGAGTGATTATATATAGTCACTTATTTCTCATAGGGTCTATGGAGGATGGGTGAAATTCTTATTGAAGACCAAACCTATGGAGGACTGCTTTCAGTCTCACCTAGTATTGATTGTGATGGAACATGGAAACTAAATAAAATTTGTCCTTATTAGAGTGGATGATGTAGGAATCCACCTTGATGGGTTTAGTGGGAGGAAAATCCCACTTGTTTTTCATTTGTGCTAAGGTTGTGTAGAACTCCCAAGTGGTAGAATACCTTCTGCTCTTGGTAGACTCTTATTTTTTAGTTTAATTCTAAGGGAAGACATGTTAAAGGGTGTTATCCATTTTATTTTCATTTATTTGTAATATATTTTATTGTTGTAAGGTTTTGGGTACCTTATAACCCTCATGTTATGGTTGAGGGAGCCTTAAAACCCCCTTGTTTTTTTTCAACAAGGTTGTGGGATCCTCCAAACCCTCTTATTATGCTTATTATGGTTATGGGATCCTTAAAACCCTCTATTTGTGATTTTTAAAGTTTGTGGGAGCATTACTACCCTCTTGGTTATGTTTCCATTTGTCAAAACCCTCTCTTTGGTTGTGGATCCAATTATCAAAATCCTCACATGTCTAATTCATAGCTCTAGCTTCAAAACTGTTTATATAATAAAATAAAAAATGATGTAAAATAATTTTCCTTTAGGTAATTATGCTTGGAATATCATTATTCTTTATTTCACACTCATTTGACATACTCTAATGTTAATTATAATAAATAAACATGTTTCCAATGAATATATTCTCATCTTTTGGCCCAATACATACCTCATATTTCGCTTTCATTCTTGAATTCATATCAAATGTGATCAAATCTCAGATCATAAGAACACCATCAACATTAGATTCTTAAAAATCCATGAACTCGTATGTTTGATCTTGACTAATCTCTTGGGGATTCATACATTTTATTTTAAGGAAGACAATAGCTTCAAAGACATCGTAAACATGCCAAGAGATATAGATTCCCATAGAGCCTCAAACTCATTACAACTCCATAAATATCAATGTCACATATCATATTACAAATATTCATGTTGACTTGAGAATGAATTTTTAATATGACTTCTATATTGAGGACATATCTCCATCACCTTTCTTACTAATGTCATATGATCATGAGCTTCATGGTGATTTCTTGGAAGGTCATCAACAATTGTTGTAATTATACTTTAATCTTCAAATGTGATTGGTTCACTCTGATTAGAGGATATTTAAAGCCTAATCAAGACCTCATCTTTCTCAATTAGGATATCATCTATCTCAATACCAATTAAAAACTCTTTATTAAAAATTTCTATGCAAACACCCCCTTGAGATTTTTATATTGTCAAACTAACCATATCTTCTTTAAAATAATGAAGTAAGCCATCAATTTTAGTCAATGAATAGAGTTTAAAATAGTATTTTACCTCTTTTAAACTACTTGAGGCATCTTTTAAAGTATCTAATTGCATCTCAATTTAATCTAAATTCTCTAATTTTTCAAAAATATTTAAGAAGTATTACTCTTGATCATCTATCATTTCATGGTGATGACTGAGTAGTTGTGTTACTACTGTACCCACCCCAATTGGGATTTTTTCATATTCAAGAGTTTTATCTCCCTAAAATTTTACTACCAAATGATGAAGATCACTTTTACCTTCATTACTAAAACTTAATTCGGTCCTTTCTTCACTAATGAGAGTGATAATGATGATTTCTTTCGCATGTTCACTTGAAGAATCTTCTTCATAACATTCATTTTTATCACTTATAGTTACAATTTGACCTTCATTAGCCTCCAAGAGAACATGTTCTTTTTAATTTATTGGGTTTTTCAAGATCACAAACTATCTTTGGGTTATCATGATCAATGATCTTATCCCTGTTCTCCCTTCATTCACTAACCAATCCCTCAAACCTTGATATGCTTTGATCTTCAGCTTTATCAACATGGACCTCCTTCTTCTTTTGAAATCTCTCTTAAATTTTATTCCATGATGTGAAGGTTTGGGGATCTAAGGGGAGGTGGGTGGTGCTTGAATAGGTAAAAGTTATGTTTTGGGTTCAATTTATTGATTTAAGCATTTATTATCTTTCTTTCCCCATGACTCTACCCCTAACTTCCAACTTAGAAACTTCGAATCAGGAGACTCTTCTTTATGGTGTGTTACAACTTGAGGGGTGAATGAAATATTTGAGAATCTCACAAGTTGCCTTGGATAATTATCAAATTTATTATTTTAAATGAGCAAAGGAGAAGGTTAATGAGGGAGGGTAGGTTGAGATTAAGGGATAATGAGTGAAGCATTCATAGAATCAAACCTTTTAAGATGGCTTATTTCAAGTTGGATAAAATTAGTAATACAATAGGAATGACTTGGGATTGGGGAGGGTGATTGAGGTTTAAGAAACTTTAATTCTTTCTCTTCCCATGTTACTAATATATCCTCCATGCATTGATTCAAATCCTTTATTTCTAGGCTTTCATTGGTTAATAAATTATGGTTTATCCTCTCAAAGGCTACCCACCAACTCCTTACAAATTATAATGAGTCCATTATCTTTTGAATTAGATGACTAGGGACAACATGGAAAAATTCTACACCTCCATCTACTTTTCTCATTACCATTTCATTTTTTAACATCTTCTTGAGTAGCTAAGAGTCTTATTCTTTCTTAGGTTGAATTTGACTATCTATACACTCTTCCTTAGCCTTTAAATATTTTTGGTGGCAAGCTTGATAAGACTGATATGTATACTGACAAGATTATTAAGGTTATAGAGGAAAGGATGGAGGATATAGATCTTAATAGAAAGGCTAATCCCATTGATAAATAGCCTCATATAGAGGGTAAGTAGGGTAATTTTAGGGCTGGTATGTATCAACATAAGATTTACATGGTTCATTAGGTTACTAATAAGGACCAATATGTTGTTGATAGGGCTCACCAACTTGAGAAAAAATGAATTGTACTCATAATTCAACCATGAAACCTCATGATAAAGACACAATAAAAATATTACTTTCTTGTAAGAATACCTAGGATATTAAAACTTTTTGGTTGTCGTCATAGTCTCCATTGGTTCTCATGTTCATGCCTCCAAAGTCTGAGGCATTTAAAAGTACACCAATCACTCTTTAATGGATGAAGTCTCTTATCCCATTGAGCATGCTAAAATTGTTATCATCAAAAGTTTCATCCTTGAGGATGTTGTTCAAGCCTCCTCACTTAAATGATACCATGGAGATAAATCTAGGTTCTGGGTGGCCTAATCAATGAGGATAATCTCTAGATAGGGATAAATCCTTTGATGATATCACATTGAACTACTATTAGACCTACTACTTCCAAAGGAAAAGGGTAAGAGATATTAAAGTAAAGTAAAATAGGGAGGTGATGTACCAAATTAACACCCTCCACTTGACCATAATATAATAATAACATGATCTAGGCATGAATTTAATCACACTATTCAATAAGGACCTTCAATAATGAGTGTTTTAACATAGAGGTCATACACAATATATTGGATAAGAGGGATAATCAAGAGGTCTAAGAAACATAATAATAAAATAAATATACTTATAAACTACCTATCCAAACTCACCATTTGACCTAAAAGAATAAAATACATTTATAAATAGGTAGGCTATGAGAAATGAGAAAAAGTAAAAGCACTACTACTAGCATTCATTAACCATCACACAAGTACACTAGTTTCTATCATTTGAAAAGGTAAGAACCAAATTTATTAAAAATTCAAAGGCATAGTAAAAGTGTTTAATTGAGTATGGACTTGGCATACTCATCCAAATGATCCACAACAAGCCATTCATTGTAGAAAATATAGGAGAATATGAGATGGATAGAGAGAAGAGGCATAGGAAGATCAATGACAAATGTGATCTCCTAAATAAATGTCACAATAATAATTCTTTTTAAAGAGGTGTCTTAAGAAATCCTTAAACTTGTATCAACTTGATGTGATCTTCTCCCTCATCAAGGGTGGCATGGAATGACCCTTCACATTATAGGATGACTGATCAACCTTATTTTAAACTACACATTCTTGGTCAAAGAAGAGTTAAAATCTTGTGTTTTGTCATGTGTGAATCTTGATAATGCTTCATTGAGCTCTTTATTCCATCCTAGGACAATTTCATGTCTCTCTTATATTTATGGAGCTAAGGATTAGTGATCAAGTGTTTTTAATCTGGTAGAACCTATAATTTGATTAAGAAATTTACTTGGTTCAAGTGAAGACCAACATGGTAACTCTAATTCTTTAATTCTAGGCCTAGTTCTTACTTAAGAACTACCACGATAGATTGAATACCTCTCAAGAACATTTTGAATAATTATTTAACTCTTTTCCTTTGAAAAAACATATCTTATACTATCGTATAGGTGCATTATAGTATAATCTCTTAGAGCTTTTGATGACATATAGATTTATATATGCCTCTTAAGACATTTTAATGAAACTAGTTCATAAAGGAATTTATGTGTTTTCAAACATATTAATGAGGACTTATAATAATACCTTCCTACATTATCTAGATCATATATGGTTTCAAGGCACCCTACTAGGTCTCACTCAATCAACTTCCATGAAGAGCCCTAAAAAACTATATTTTTAAGCCTATAATAACTCTTCTTAAGCCAAGCTGAATATAATCATGACTAACACATGAAAAAATAATGACTCATTATATTTATATTATGTGTGCATAGGTAATTCAATGATTTTATATACCATTTCAATTCATTAGGATCACTTAGGAATCCAAACTCCTCCATCAAGTCCTTTGCAGGGTTTAAGGTGGCCTATCATCTTAACAATGATTCATAAAAATATAAGGGCCTTAATACCTAAACCAAAAATATTATATTACATAGTTATCCCATTACATGGATAATATATTTAGGTTCCATGCAAATTATCCTTCAATATCTGAGCAAAAAACTTAGGTCTCTCAAGTTCTTCATAAAGTGGCATGAGGGTTTTAGCATGGTCTTAGCTATTAAGCATTGTTCATAAATAATAGTGTCTTTATAAAAAAAATTAATTCCATGAATTTTAATTATTATACCCACACCACCCATACCCCCAAAATCATCTAATAGGCATATGACACCATGGATATCCTTAGTGGAGTTTCTAATTCTCAAAAGTAGCCTCTCAGGCTTGGAGGACTGTGTGAGAATAAGAAAGAGAGTTTTTGGAAAAAAAACATTCAAAGTGAATTATATTTTGTTTAAATTACTAAAATATTATAATATTAATATACACCATGTTTATCCATGACATTCAATATACATTTACCTTCTAAAAGGTTTTGTAACCTAATTCTTATATTTTGAGGGTTTATGGGATATTAGGCTAGTCTGACCCTAATGGCCTTGTTTGGGGTTTAATTCCATCATCCTAAGGTTATAAATATTTTTAAAACCATTTTTATTATATTTCATACATCTATTGACCATTAAAACCAAAAACTCAAATCAAAATTTGTGTGCTTCTTCACAACCTAAGAGCAGACATGTAGGTCTCAATTAGGCTTGTAGGTGTTCCGTCATGGCCTAGTTCCTTTTTGGTACCAATGATGGTTATTAAAATGAATATTTACATATATAATATCCTAAAAATAACTAATAAAATATTACCATCTCATCTAAAACTCGTCTAATCTTTAGACTTCATCTTTTAATATAAGGTCTATTGTATTTACTTGAAAGTGGAGACCTGTAAGTCTGCACTTTCATCATTATAATCTCTTTATGATTTAAATATATGTTAATTTATCCATAATATTATATATTCATCAATTAAAAATAATATTAAATAGGTTTCATACATTCATCATCTCATGAAGTATAGGATTAATATCTTTATCTCATTCTTATATAGGCATATTTACACACAATCTCAAGTTTAAGATCACTATAAACTTACTTTGGTGGAGTTGGTGATGATATCACCCAATTTTTTTGAAAAATATTAAATTTATATTATACTATTAGAATTATATGAAACCAATTCTCCCATTGGTTTTTTTAGGCTTAAACTCAAGGCCATATTAACCTCCATACCTACAGATTATACATAGTCTTTAGATATGCATGAGAACATAACCTCTCTATTGTTTTGGATATAATAATTTATATGAGGAGATTTTAATTATTTTTAATAATATAACCATAAAAAAAATTTATAATTATCACTCTTTTCATGAATTGGAAGCCCTCATATATCAATATTATGCTTGCACCTTGATCAATGATGGATACTTATGGAAAAATATAAGTCACCAACATGTTCTGATGTTTTTGGATTTATGAAGGAATTAGGGGTCTAGTTAGTGACATTTAATATCATTATATATATGTGTAAATATTATTTTAAATCATTTACCATGTGCCTTTAGCTACTTTGAACCTTGGAACATCAAAACCCCATTGTCACCGGTTTGTAACTTGTTTCAAAATGGATATTTCTTGCTTTTTTGAGCTCGCACATGATGATTGAGGTTTTTAAAATCATAAAAAGGAATTTATCTACCCAATATATCCTCTCCCATTTAATTCATTTTTATAATGATATTTAAACTTCCATTTCAATGGGAATCTGAGCTAGTAAGGGTTTTACAAGGTTTTAATCCACCCCACCTTCTTAGCATTTGTTCATAAATCTTAGCCCATGAAAATACTAACTAATTAATGTAAAATTGACATAATTATGGTCACTATATTTTTTAAATATCATGGGTTTTGAATCTCTCTTTATTATATGGACTAAGCATCTAAAAATGGCCATTATGATCTTGCCAAGAGCTTGATGGAAGAAAAGAAGCATTTTTTGCTTTCTTTGGACATGTGAAAGCTTCTTGAACATATATTTGACTTAAGGGACCTGGTATGACCCTTTTAAAATATTTTAATTTTTAATTTAATTTAAACTTCCTATAAGAAAACCTCCAAAAAGCTTGTTCTCTTCAATATTATACTCATTTTACCTTTCTAAACTGATGGAGATGATGAACTAGACAATAATGAAGCTTTAATTTGACATAAAAGAAAGTGTGACAACATGACAAAGCATTACTCATCTCTTTTCCTTTGAAATTTCTGCATTATATCTTGTTTGTACATAAAAAATGAAGAATGGGTAGTTCCAAAAGTATCTCAATGTTAAAAAAGGAATTTAAAAATACTTTGAGTAAGGTGTACAATAAGTACGCGTGTCATGACATCACACCAATATTAAATGACTTAAAAAATCTTTATTGCACATTCTTGACCCTTGGCACTAAATACTTGCAATTGACATAATTAGAAGTGAGCATTAAACACTAAACTTGTATTACCTTAATTTCCTCAAATATACCTTAAATAATTTTAAACTTGTTTAAGACATTAATTTAAACTTATTATAAAGGGATATATACTGAAAAATTCAATTTATTTTATCAATCCCACCTATGGTATCTAAATTTGGATAACAACATATCTATACAATCAAAATTAATTAACATCATCTGCCAAATAACATATTTACATATCAATGTTAGAGGTACAATCACTGAGAGGAGGGTGGGTGAATCAGTGATCCTAGATATTTTAAGTTCAATCCTTTAAAACTATTAAACAATCAGCATATATCAACTTTATCAATCAACATTAATAAGATATCTCATTCATTCAATGCATACATAATATCAAACACATAATACCTAGTTCATGTGGGAAACCTTTATGGGGAATAAAACCCACTCTCAAGACTATAACACATGGACTAATTATCCTATAAAATATTAGAAATAAGAGGATAATTAAATACTTCTGACAAGCAACCTTGGTCAAGTCATTTTTACCTAAGGCCTTTAGTGAAACCCCTGTTTCATAAGGAACAACTTCCCCTAAGGAAGATTAAGTCCTTTAGACCATCCTTTGAAAAGAACACCTTGACCTTTAAAATAATGTAATTAAAACCTGATGATTGATCTATAATTTTATAACCCCTACAAAAAACCCTCTCAATCTCATATAGGCCTATCACATAAGCATACTATAATCTCTCTCCTTCTTCACTCAAAATGACCTCATATACACACTCAAACCTCTTTACATATCCTTAAACTATAAGAACACTATTATAACATCATAAATATGACCTATATTTCATACACATAGTAAAAATACTATTTTTTTATCATCATATCATCCAATAGGCACACTACCTATCTTCTCTTCTTCGTTTCAATGCTCACTCTAAGCCAACAAGCCTTGCACTAGTATTTTAAGTCAAAAGATCATCTTTGATTTGAATATGTATAGAGCATTCATAAATATCACCACCTTAGTCAGCCATTAGGCATGTCTTAGCCCTTAATTCATCTCTCACATTAAGACATAACTCAAAACAATCTTCATAGGTTGGCTATAGCATCTATGGGTTACCCTTAAGAAATTACACCTTTCAATTAGGCCTTTGTAGCTTTTATAGGTCTCATGGATTCCTATTCACCCATTTAGCACTTCATAAATCAAAATAATAAAATAATAACACATTCCAACTCATGAACCCATGCCATATGATCTATAGGTCCTTTTTAAGTGCCAACATCCATCATAACACTCTCTAGCTGACCCCCAATTAGCTCAAACACTTTTCTGTACACACAATCATCAATAATGAAAACACAATAAACTTATAACCCTTTGGTCATATTTTATATGATTTTTAAAAAATTAATAATTCACATAAATGGTATTCATGGAGTTAAAAACATAATCAAATTTCTAGTTCACCTTTAAACATTGAGATAACAATAAACACAACTCAAATACCCTTCTCAGATTACTTGTAGAACATGCATAAACACACAATTAACTTTAAAATAATTAAATTTGAATATACACACTTTAAAATATTCAAATATAAATTTATATATATATATATTCCTTGGAGTCCTCTGTGAATTTGATTTTTACACCATGAAAAAAATCTACATAGATTGAAAGATATAACATAAAAACTAAGTGCTAGTTTTTCCTTCACAAATTTGACTATTTAAATATAAATGGTAATAGTTAAAATTTAGTCACTAAAAGTTCATCTCATTCCCTTTCATCTTAGATTAATCAATCACCATTTATCTTTTTTGAACTTTAACTCATAGTGCACCACTACAAAAATGTTAAACTTTAAACACTTGACATCATCTCACTTTTTCCTAACATTATAGAACAAACACACTCTGTCAATCTCATGAACATAGACTATAATTTATATATGTTTAAAAATTTGATACCCTAAACTAATTTCTCTCAATATGAACCTTTGATCTTGATTAGTATGAACACCCACTTGTAGTCAGATCTTAGAAGTAGCTCAATCTTTACTTTTGCCTATCGTTAAACAACTATCACTTTAACTTATTTGACTCGATATGCACCATAAGATCAATCTATAAGGTTATCCAAAAACCAATGGATCTTCATTTGGATCTAATATTTATCTCTTAAAAAATCAACTAAGTATGGGAACCTTTGCAATATGTCTATAAGGTCAACTTTACACCTTCATATACTTTTTTTTGTTCAAACACATGTTTTGAAATTTGAACCATATTTTTTCCTTTAAAAGAGGAATACAACCATGTATTACAAATATCATAAAAACTTCAGGTGTGAGATATCTCAATCCTTTAATATTCTCACTCATTTTTTTCCCATAGAGCTAACTATACCTAGAATTACCTAGAAGGCCAACTTTGTACATGCATATATTTTATCTCACTTCATCACAAGACCTGAAATTTAGCACATACAAACTAAGAAAAAAATTAACAAACCTATATTATCAAATTATCCTAAAACTACCACATGTGTGAAATATAACACCATCAAAATGACTACTTAGCTTTTCTTACCATATTACAAATTTGGCTAAGTATGCAAAAACACTATCAAACTGCCTAGGATCCCAACTTTGCACTTACATATCTTATGTTTTTATTCATCACATGACTTGAAATTTGGAACATATAAACTATTCAGAAATTTTATCACAACCATATGACCAAATCCCAATGACTCATCCACAAGTGGCAATGGCAACATCAGGAAACTACCTACTGAGATTAGTTATCATAGAGCTAATTATGACTAGATGAAGATAATGAAGAACTAGATGAATTCCACTCATGTACACAAGAAATAAAATCATACTTGACATCTAATAGGACCCCTTTCACATCATAAAATCACCATACTCATGCTTAAACATCTATAACCATGTCAAAACTGAAGATCAACCAAGCTTCCTTTAAGCATACTAGGATAAACACATTACACACTTTGTCATTGGCATATAGACTATCAAGACACTTCATCCACCAAATTAGACAAATCCATGGTATAATTATGACATAATTGAAAAATATCCAATAATCTCCCCCTTTGTCATTGATGTCAACAACCATCATATAGCAATACACAACTCACCTTCCTTCTCTCTCTTCAAGTAATCTCACAATTGGAATCTTATACCCCTTTGACACAATCACAAAGTGATAATAAACTAATATTAAGGACCAAGAAACATTTTAAATGGACTACGTATAATATTTTTGAGAAATTACACCCCCTAAACATCTTCAGATATCCATACACCATGAAGAACCACCATATAGGATTACTAGCCTTCTATCTCAAGCTACCACAAAGACCACCAATAAAAATTCATTCCACTCACAAAATAATAAACATGCTCTAAACCAAGCTAAGAAATATCTTTTTAATACTCATACCTTTCTCTTTTAGATAAACTAAAAACAAAGCATTGTTCATCTCACTAGGTCTGTCTAGACTTTTTGTATACCTACCTAGAACTTGTAGATCCCACAAATTTCAATATATGTACCTTCAAGACCAAAAAATTCATATTTTGAGAACTCTCATATGCCCCCTCAAGAACACCAATTTTAATCACCTAGATCATCCTCTGCAACATACTTCCTTCACAAACCTACTAGCTAATTAGGCCTCCATCTTGACAAAAACATGAATAATTTAAAAAAAATAACTTTTAGATCTTTATGAATCTTAATTTTACAACCCATTAAATTTATTCAAACTATTAATAAGCTTTCGACCTCAATTCACAAGACAAACCACTTTTCTAGTAGAGCCCAAAACCCTAGAATCTTAAAACAAAGTCAACACAACACCTTATAGTAAATGTATACTCCTAAGACTTATTTAACACTTATAGAAAACCATTACACACTTTTGGACCAATATTTGAGATTCCAAACCATTTTGAATCTATACATCCTATAACCCATTTTAGGTCTATTTGCCCTTAAGCAAAAATTGAGAAAATTAAGAGTACTCAAAAGTCTGCAATTTGACTTAAACATACTTTTAGACAATAAACCCACCTAGAGAATGATAAAATAAGGTAAATAGACCTTTATATGTAAAAGGATCATCTTTAAAAATCATAAATACTATTTTTCCACTTAAAAAACTTTAATCTGACTATGTAGGTTGACCATATACAACTATGACATCACTCTGACATCAATACATCATATCTTCCACCTAGATATATGTAATTCAACTGAAAACACTCATCTCTATCCATATAAAACCATCTTAGAAACATCACAACACTTGCTTCTCCACTAAAATTAGTCTCTTAATAGTATTAGATGGAGACATCCTCTACACCACAATGTTCTAAAACAAAGTGAAGCCAGGAGTGGCCCACATCTCCTCAGTAACCATTGGAATCCTCTTATAGCTATAAGATGTATTTATTTTATTCATATTATTCTTAGGCTTAAGAGAAGCAACATGCTCATCCACTAAAATATTCTCTTTTTCTTCTAGGATTAAATTGACAATACATGAAGACAACATAGATTCATGACATACCTTTTCATCTATAAAATCCATCTAATAGTTTGAAAAATAATCACTAGGCATTGAAAATTTAGGTTCTTTGCATGATACATGAGAAAAAATGGTAGGATGTTCACTTGGATCCAAACACATCTCAGAACTAGCCTCAACTAGTACATTGGTCTTCTTCTTAAACATAGTTTTTTCATTCATAATATGAGTAGACAATGAGAGCCCTTGGCACTCTTCAACTTTTGAAGCATTTTACACCATACCAAACAAATTACTTGGAATTTTAGACTCGTCATGACTCACACTTGTCACCTTTGGCTTCCATGAGTTAACTTACCTTCTATCTTTCACTCTTAAAAATTGAATGAACTTATTTTGAATTAATGGCCTTTACTTACATAATCTAGTAATGTAACCAATCTTCTCATAGTTGAAGAAAAAAATACTCCTTCATGGAAACTCAAATTTACTTACCTTATTCAAAAAAAACTATCAATGTGTCCAATGTCATGACAACTAAGAAAAAAGTACTCTTTTTTAAGAAGACTTACCTTACCTTACCTTATTTGGATAATGCCTAACAAAGTGTTCCTCATCAAGATAATTGAAGCACTTAAATATATTAACACCTTTTGATTGATGACCCCCATCATATTTCCATGAAAACTCATTTCTAACAGGTCTCTTGCATTCTTTAGCTCTATGCCCAAACCTATTACACGTGTAATAGTAACCATTGAAAATTGCATACCTCAAGGCATTTGGTTGTCTGATATGATTTATATTCAATATGAAATAACCGTCATTCATTTTTTGATGATTTATTATCAAATTTAGATTATTATTTTTCTCATTAGTCTTCATCTTATCTTGAGTTGAATTCTCTGGTTCTTCTTTGTATCCAAGACTAGTTCTATCACTTGCATGCTTTTGATCATTTAAAATGTTATCTATATCACTCGAGCTCTTTTCAAATCTCACAAATGACTTCACCTTACTAGATTCCTTCTTTAACTAAGATTTTAAAAACTCATTTTTAGAAACATACCTTGAACATTTATCTTCTTTAGATTTCAAGCTTGTAGACAAGATTTATAATTTATAATTAAGATGATTGACTCTATCTTTATTCTCCTTGGTGTCTTCATTCACTCTTGATTCATACACACTAAATTATTCCTCATATTCATTGATTTGTGACTTCATCTTATTTTTAATCTTCTTCTTAATCTTTAGTTCTTCAAGGGCATTCATCAATTCAATCTCATAGTCAACCTCATCTTCATCATCATCTAAATCACTCCAAGTAGACTTTTTTTGATGTGAACAACTTCCTTCCTTAGCCATCAAAAGGGCTTCATATTCAGTAGGACCATCATCTTCATTATCATACTCTAAGTCACTGACTTCACTCTCATCTGATGAGTTCTAATCTTCTTTAGTGTAGAGACTATTCTTGTCCTTGAAGTACTTTTTCTTGTTATCAAACCTTCAAAATCCCTTTCTAATTTTATCAGACCTAAATGATCTCTTACCATCGTTATGACCTTTATCATGATCTTCATCATCATTTTTCTTAGACTTATGAAGGAACTTATTAGCCAAATGTCCTACCTCTCCATAATTGAAGCATTTGAGGGGTAGTTTACACTTATAGTTTCTTAAACCTATTTTCAATTTCCTTGAAATCGATTCAATTATTTCATCCTCATCCATATCATAAATTTCATTTTGCTTTGGGTTTTTACCTTGGAACATCTTCTTTCTCTTCATTTTAGTCTTAAAGATGCTTCCTTCTTTGGTGGTATTTCATCATTTACTCTCATGTCATAGGCAATAAGAGTGCCATGAAATTAATCCATCTTTAACTAAGTAAGATCATGACTTTCTTTTATAAAATATAATTTTGTATCAAACTTGAGAGATATATAAATTAATACCTTTTTTACTATATTATCCTCTTTAAGGTTCTCTCTAAGACCTTTGATGATGTGCACAATCTCATCAACTCTCTATAGAAAGGATGCCACAAAATCTTCTTCCTTCATCTTGAGACTTTCAAATTACCTTCTATGAGTTTGTTTAAAATGGATTAACATGCTACACTCTCTTCAACTTGCTAAACACATTATTTTTAAGACTAAAATTAATGGCATACATTTCTTTATAATTATTCATAAACAACTTATTTATAACACTAGATGGAGGAGTAGTAGGAGTAACATAACCATCCAAAACCAATTTCCATACATTAAAACATAGGGACATAAAATATTTCCTCATCCTTGTACTCTAAAAAGAATAATTAGATACATTTAACATTGGTTCTCATATAGTAGAGAAACCTCCTTGATGACTACCCATATTGTAGCTTCAATCACCTTCAAGCTGCCAAGCCTTTACCAATGGACCTGGTTCTGATACCAATGATTAGAGGTACAATAAATGATAGAATGGGGGGTGAATCAATGATCCTAAATATTTTAATTTCAATCATTTTAAACTTTTAAAAAGTCAGCATATATCAAATTGATCAAGAAACTTTAATGAGAGATCTCATTCACTTAATGTATACACAAGATCAAACACATAACACATAGTTCCTATGGGAAACCCTTATGGGGAATAAAACCCAATCTTAAGACTATAACACATGGATTGCTTGTCCTATAAGAGATTATAAAAAAGAGACTAATCAAGTACTTATAACTAGTAACCTTTGTCAATTCCTTCTGACCTAAGGCCTTTAATAAAACATATGTTTCACAAGGAGTAACTACCCCTAAGGAAGATCAAGTCCTTTAGACCCTCCTTTGAAAATAACACCTCCACCTTTGAACTGATATCTTTAACACCTAATGATGGATCTCTAAGTTTTATAACCCCTAAAAAACACCCTCTCTATCTCATATAGGCCTATCACATAGGCATGCCACAATCTCTCTCCTTTTTAAATCAAACTGACCTCTTATACAAACTCAAACCTCTTCACATATCCTCATACTATAAGAGATCTATTATAACATAAAAAATATGAGCTAAAATTCATACACATAGTCAATAAACTATTCTACTCATCAACTCATCCAACAGGCACACTACCTATCATTTCTTCATTGCTTCAATGCTCACTCTAAGCCAACAAGCCTAACACTAGTATTTCAAGTATAGAAATTATCATCTTTGATTTCCCTATTTATAGATAATTAATGAATATCACCATCTTCATCAGCCATTAGGCATGTCTTAACCCTTAAGTTATCTCTCACATCAAGACATGGCTCAAAAAAATCATCATAGGTTAGCCATAACATCTATGGGTCACCCTTAAGTAGCTACACCTTTAAATTAGGCCCTTGTATCTCTTATAAGTCTCATGGAGACCTATTCACACATTTAACATTTCATCATGTAAACTAAAAGCATAGGAACACTTTACAACTCATGAGCCCATGACATATGATCTATAGGTCCTCTTTAAGTGCTAAAATCCATCATAACACTCTTTTACTAACCCCCAAATAGATCAAACACTTATATGTACATATAGTCATCAAGAATGAAAACATAATCAACTTTTAGCCCTTTGTTTACTTCATATTATTGACACTTGGATTCACAACCTTGAGGAGATGTTCAACTCTCCTCATCCAAGTGGCATAATGGAAACATCTCTTTTGTTGTGGGTGATAATTTCACTGAGATGAATCTCTAGATAAGGAGTTAGCTCCCCTTGATGAAACTTTAAAGATCTCTCTAACATAACAATTGTATATGAAAAGGGTTAAGGAAAATAACTAAGAAACAAAATGTTTATGCACCAATGTATAATGTCCTCCCAATTGACTGAAACCACTACTTAAAGACAAACAAGGTGTTTCTCACACAAGACTCACAACTCAACATTCATTACTACATCAATGTTTCATATGATAGATTTAAGAAGGTATATGATTCTTAATAATGGAATGAATAATTCCAAAGAGGGATACAATCATGGACCACTTATAAGATATATCTACACTTAGAAAAGAATACTAGCAAAGACCTACAATAATCTCCATTCTATAAATTGGTAGACCATCAAGAGTAAAATCTAGAAAAGACAATCTTTTACTAGAGTAGACCAAAAAGATTCAAGTCATTACCCAATATTATAGCATATGAGTGGTAACAAAACTGTCATATTTCTTCAAGAGTTCTTCAAGTAAAAATATGTCAGAGTTTTCCCAATAACCATCAGAGGCTACTCAAATGAGCTAAGAGAATGTGTATTTATAGCTTTGAGAAGTGGAGCAAATAGAATAATTCTAAAGGTCACTTGTACATGTGTCACCTTAAGAGAATAAATTACATTTTCATGTGGAAGAGATGTGGGGTGAGCTATGCCATCTCAAGAGACTAATTATTTGAAACTAGTCATAAGAATGGCAAAAAATGGCATAAAACCTTCAAAATAGGCATAGGTAATTGTCAACCTGTCCACTTTTTGTTTGTTTTGTCTATGCAGTAGATGCTCAAGATTTTTCCATTTATTACTTCCACATTTTCCCTCGGGTTCTTGCCAAGCTTTTTTTGACTCCAACAGCTAGTTTTTGTAGTTTAAAATTGATGTTTGTAGGGCCATCACTCTTTAGGTATTTCTTCAGACATTTGTTTCCCTTGAACAATGTTTATAAAATATTTCATTCGTTAGACACTTTAACCATGGTCACTTTTCTCCTTTGGACTTTTTGTTTCAGCACTTTAACTGAAAGAATTCATTCAAGTTTTTTATTGATAATTCCCATGGATAATTTTCTTGAACAATCTTTTGAGCCTTTTGTTTCCTTTCTATTACACAAAATTTATGAAGGAATTAGGATTTGACATATTTTTGATACAAAAAAGTTTTCCAAAAGAATTTCTCAAACAATATTTCTAAAATAATTCCAACAAACTTTTCATTTGGCCCACTTTGTCTTTTTTTCCTCTCAACCAAAAGAAATGGTCCTTCAGTAATCTAGAAATGACCCTTCAACACCTAGAAATGTCCCTTTGAAAATTTGAAAAGGATCCCATAAAAATTTTTGTTATGTACATTTTGACCTTCTTGAAAATGCCCATTTGAGAAATTTGAAATGCCCTTCAAACTTTTTAAAGATGACTTTTTTCCCAAGTGCCCTTCAGGAAAGTTGAAAATGACTCCTTAGCCTAAAAAGGTCCTTTGAGGAAATTGTGTGGATAATTTTCTCAAAGGAATTAGTCTTCATCTTTTGAAAATATATCTCAAATAAATTATCCAAAATAATTCAACACTTGACTGAATGAAAAGTCTAAAAGAAATAACACTTAGTCTAAAAACAAAAGACCTAAAATGATTACTATGCAAAGGCTTAGAAAAATACCAAAACCAAACTTTGTAAAAGAATTATACTTGTATATTTGTTATGGGATCTGTCAAAGATCACTTCTTTTGAAGAAAAACTACATACTGGTTAAGCTTTTAAATAGGGGTATCCAATTTTGACCCAAAGAGCCAAAATTTAGTCAACAAATTGGTGACTCATAGGGGTAGTATGCATGCTATACTTACTAGACCAGTATTCAAATTAGTCCATTAGGCATGGAGTCATCTTTAGACACTCAAACAAGGAAGCATTAGCCATGATTTAGTACTTGATCAACAAGATAACTAGTTACCACCTCAAAACGAACAAGGGAAGAACAAACACACATCAAGACAAAAGCAAACACAATTGTGCTACTAAGCACTTAGGAGAACTAAACACAATAGAAAGAAAACTAATTATTTAAAGATAACATGATATGTTTCTCCTCCTCTTGGATCAAAGGGGAAACTTGTTATGTCTCCTTCATGACAAGAAACCTCATGGTGGTAACCAAGTAGCTTGCTAGAGTGATAACTTGGTAACTCACCCTTCTTGTTTGCCACTTTGATTGGAATGTATTCCAATGTATCACATTCAAAAATGACATCAAACTTCATATATCCATCTTTATCTTGGATACATCTCTCATGCTAGTTCTTCATGCTAGTGTAGTCCATCAATAGATCAATGGTTGTTATCTCATCATCATAGGGTTCAATTGGCTCATAACCCTCTTGGTATGCATCATAGACCAACTCATTATTTTTTATCCTTTAGAGAAGCTGGTCAAACTGATCTCTTACTTTATCATATATCTCTTGATGAAGGATGGCTGGTGTAATATTTCAACTAAGGCAAAAAAATTCTAACTCATTCCAAAAATCATCATTTTCTTACTTAATAACTCCTTCAAAGTCTTTATCAAACCAAGCTGACCTCTCTCCTTTTTCAAAACTAAGAGACTTTGGTTGCTCAAGAACATGCTCTTGAATCTCATTCAACTTAGGTACCATGGTTTGATCACTATCTTCATCAAAGTAAGAGGAAAATCCATAAAACAAAAAGGAAGAGAGATCACCATGTTTGTATTCTTCATCATCACCTACTATGGATTGTTCACTATCTTCATCATGACCAAAAAGAAGTTCATCAAGTAGAGATAATGAAACCTCATCATGTCTACAAAGCTCTATACCTAATACCTCCTTTCCACTTAGTTTACCTTCTCCACCCTTGAATTTTTCAACTTTATCTTCCACCTCACAAAAAACATTTTCTCCTTTATCCAAGGAGAGGGTGGGAGGGAAAGAAACATCTTTGACTAGGTTGAAAGATAATGGGAAATTTTCATTCTCTTCTTTCCATCTTACAATCACCCTATCAAATCTTAGAAAATTTCCATTATTTGAACACATTTCAGATTGAGGAGTAGGATAATGACGTACCAAAATAACATGTCTATCCATAAGAGTCTCATCAATCTCTTCATTCCTCTCCTCTTTAGGCTATGTTTGCATTTGAATAACATCCTTCCAATGTGTGAAACCAATAGGCATAACTTATTTTATCTTTTCTTCTTCAAAATTTTGGGCTAATTCATTATGAGAACTCCTCCAACTTATAATCTTGACATAATGTATATCCTCCTGATTATAGGAAACTTCATTCATTTTCTCAAGGTCTTAAGCTAGTTCATGATAGACATTCCTCCAGGTTGAAATCTTGACATCTATCTGAAGGGTCAGAGGAGGTTGTGGAAGGCTAGGAAGAGTTTGTACATGTACAGGAGGAGTTGTTTAAAGATGTATGTGTTGGTTTCCAAAGGAAATGGGATGGATTTCTTCAAAGGAAGGCTCACAATCTAAGAACTTGGAGTATTTTATTTCCATATAAGGCTGATCCAATATGTGTTGGCATTGGATTGCAAAGTGCAAAGAATTAATAGCAGGGTTGGTTAATGCATTAGATGAGTTATAAGGTTGGATCATTCTATTTTGGTGAGTAATTTATATTGGATAAAAATGATTTAATGTATAAGAGGAGGGTTTCTTTTGAATATGATAAGGTGGCTTTGGGATGGAAAAAGCTATAAAAGGTTGATTACCTTGAATGGATTGACTCCTCCATCTTACTAGGTTCCTTTTCATTGGATTGCATAGCTTGAGATTGCCTAAAAATTCACTCCTCCTTGTACATAAGCTCTCATTGATACCTATTCTACTCATTCTACCTATCTATCTCCAACATTTTCTTCTCAAAGTCCAACATTATCTCCTTAGCACTCTTGGATTGACTAGGAGAAGGACAATTAGGAGAGCTTCTTGAGGTGATTACATGAACCACATGAGCTTGATCAAAATAATATAAAGGAACACAAGGTCCATACTACTCAAAAATGAAATTATACATACCAAATATGATTTTTTGATGCACTATGACTGCTTAACCAACTAATTTAACTCAGAGTTACCATTGGTGTTGATTGAAATACCTCCAAAAGGGTGATTAGTTAAATAAAACACCTATAATTCTTTACCTCATTGGATAAATAGTCACATAGGGTGTGCCAAAAATTATTGACACTTGGATTCGCAACATTAAGGAGATGTTTAGCTTTTCTCATCTAAGTGGCATAATGGAAACATCTCTTTTATTGTGGGTGACAATTTCAATGAGATAAATCTCTAGATAAGGGGCTAGATCTACTTGATACACCTTTAAATCTCTCTATCTAACTTAATAATTATATATGAAAAGGGTTAAGGAAAATAACTAAGAAACCAAGTGCAATGCACCAATGTATAATGTCATCCCAATTGACTAAAACCACTACTTAAAGACAAACAAGGTGTTTCTCACAAAAGACTCATAACTCAAGATTCATTACTGCATCAATGTTTCATATGCTAGATTCAATAAGGCATATGATTCTTAGGAAGTGAATGAATGATTACAAAGAGGGATACAATCATGGACCACTTCTAGGATATCTCTAAAATTAAAAAAGAATACTAGAAAAGACTTGCAACAATATTCTTTTTGTAAATTGGTAAACCATCAATAGTACAAGCTAGAAAAGATAATCTTTCACTAGACTATACCAACAATATTTAAGTCATTACCTAATATTATAGCATATAATTGGCAAAAACACTTGTATATTTCTTCAAGAGTTCTTCAAGTACAAATATTGCTAGATTTTTCCCAATAACCAATGGAGGCTAATCAAATGAGCTAAGAGAATGCATATTTATAGCTTTGAGAAGTGGAGAAAGTGAAGGAAGTTCGAAGGTCACTTGGACATATGTCACCTTGAGATAATCAGTTACATTTTTATGTGGAAGAGAGGTGGGGAGAGTTATGCCATGTTAAGAGTCTACTAATTCAAAGCTAATCATAAGAATGGCATAAAGCCTTTAGAATTGGCATAGGTAACTACCTTCAGGATACCATTAATGATCCAAATCATCAATTTGTCCACTTTTTGTTTGCTTTGTTTGTACACTAGGTGCTCAAGATTCTACCATTTGTTACTTCCACATTTGCCCTCAAGGTCGCACCAAGCCATTTTTGACTCCAATGGCTAGTTTCCATAGTTTGAAATTGAAATTTTTGGGGCCATCACTCCTCAAGTATTTATTTTAGACATTTGTTTCCCTTAGACAAATTTTTTGAAAGAATTCATTCCTCAGACAATTTTCCTATGGTCACATTGTTTCAGCACTTTTCTCCTTTGGACTTTTTGTTTCTCCAATTTTTTTGAAAGAATTCATTTAAGATTTTTGTTAGTAATTCATGTGAAAAAATTTCTCAAACAACCATTTGGGTCTTTTGTTCCCTTTTTATCAAATAAAATGTATGAAATAATTGGGCTTTGACCTCTTTTTGATGTGGACAAGTTTTTCAAAAGAATTTCTCAGATAATCTTTTTGAAAGAATTCCTTCATATTTAATATTTAGCCCTTCAAAATTTTGTCTTTTTTTCCCTTTGGATAAAATAAATGGTCCTTCAATAAATTTTTAAATGACCCTCTGAAACTTGGAAATGTCCCTTCAAAATGTTGAAAATGATCCCTTCAGACTTTTTGTTAAGTACCTTTCAGCCTTCCTGCAAATTCCCCTTCAAGAAATTTGAATTGCCCTTTGGACTTTTTGGAGATGAATTTTTTTGAAATGCCCTTTGAGAAAGTTGAAAATTATCCCTTAGCCTGAAAAGGTCCTTTTGGTAAATTATGTAGACAATTTTCTTGAAGGAATTAGTCTTCATCTTTGGGAAATCTATCTCAAACAAATTGTCTATAAGAATTTGACACTTGGTTAAATGAAAAGTCCAAATGAAATAAAAATTAGTCAAAAAAAAGACCTAAAATGATTACTATGAAAGGGATTATCAAAATACCAAAACCAAACTTTTTGAAATAATTATATTTGTACATTTTTTATAGGTTTTGTTAAAGAACACTTCTTGTGAAGAAAAACTACATACAGGTTAAGCTTTCCAATAAGGGTACCTAATTTGGACCCAAAGGGCCAAAATTTGTTCAACACATATGATTGTTCAAACCTTAATAATTCACACATATTATCCTCATAGATTCTAAAATATAATCCAATATATATTTCACCTTTAAACATTGAGATACCAACAAACACAACTCAAATATGCTTCTTCGGTTACTTGAATAACATGCACAAAGACATAGTTAAATTTGAAGCTCAATATATTTGAATATACACACTTTCATATCATCAAAACTAAATTTATAGATGCACCTTTTAGTCCTCTATAAATTTTATTTTTACACCATGTGCAAATTTTGCATATATTGAATGATATAACACAAAAATTGAGCACTAGTTTTTCCTTCACAACTTTGAATATTTAAATCCAAATAGTCATAATTAAACTTTGGTCACTAAAAATTCATCTCATTCCATTGCATCTTATATTAATCATTCACCATTGATCTTATTCAGAATTTAACTCATAATGCACCACTACCCAAATGTTAAACTTTGAACACTTAGCATCATGTCACTTCTTCTTGACATCCTATAATAAACATGCTCCATGGATCTCCTGTATATAGATTGATATTTATCTATGTTTAAACATTTGATACGTTTAACTCATTTCACTTAATATGCATTATTGATCTTTATTAGTTTGAACACCCACTCATCATCAGATCTTAGAAATAACTCTATCTTTACCTCTACCTATCATTAAGCAATAGTCACTTTAACCTATTTGACTTGATATGCATCATTAAATCAATATTTATGATCACTCATGAACAATTGGTTCTTCATTTGGTCCTGATATTTATCTCTTACAAAATCAACCAAGTATGGGAACCTTTATAATCTATCTGTAAAGTCAACTTTGCACCTTCATATCTTTTTCATCTCTCAAATGCATGTTCTAAAACTTAGACCATATGTTCTCCTTTCAAAGAGGAATCCAACCATATATTACACAACACCTGAAACATTTACAAATTAGAACCATTAATCTACTCACTCAATTTTTTTTGCCATGAAGCCAACTATGCCTAGAATTTCTTGAAAGGCCAACATTGTACATGCATATATGGTGATGCTCTTCATTACATGACCTAAAATTTAGCACATATCAACTAGGCATAAAATTGAACAAACCCATATGATCAAATTCTCCTAAAAATACCATATGTGTGAAATATAACACCATGAAAATTTCTAATTAGCGTTTTTAACTATATTGAAAATTTGGATAAGTATGGGAAAACATTGTCAAACTGCCTAAGATCCCAAATTTACACTTACATACATTATGTTGTGCTTTATTACATGATGTAAAATTTAGTGCATAATAAATAGGCATAAATGTGTTCACAACCATATAACTAGATCTCCCTGACTCATCAACCTATGGTAATGGCGACATCATCAAACTACCTACTCAAATTTATTTGTTAGAAAGCCAATTATGCCTAGATGAACATAATCAAGAAATGGATGACTTCCACTCATGAAAATACGAATTTCAATCATCCTTGACCTATTATAGGGACCCTTACACATCCTCAAATCACCATACTCATCCCTAAACATCTCTAACCATGAAAAAAATGAAGATCAACAAGCTTCCTTCAAGCATACTAGGACAATCACATTGCACACTTTGTCATTGACACATAGACTATCAAGACACTTCATCCACTCAAATGGACACTTCCATGACATCACTATGACATCATTAATAACTATCCAATAGTAAATACATAATAAATTAATATAATAAAACATTTACTCAAGTAAAGAATGTAACAAATCAAAATACCAAGTAACACGATATCCGTAAAACATTTACTCAAAAAAATATGAATACATTGATACATAGTCAATCAATAATCAGATCTTGGTCACTAGGATGAGACTCATGACCTTGAATCTCAAATTCATACACACTAGAGCTAGATTTTCCTACATCCCCTCTAGATCTAGGTCAAGAATGAACTCTATGACTATGCTTCCTCTCTCATCATTATTTCCTCAGCCACCAACTCCACATTATCCCACCATAGTTGAATATATTCATCCATGATCTAGATCGATACCCCATATATACCATCAAATTGGGGCATAAATTTCCTCTAAAACTTGGCACATGCCTTGTATCTATCCATAAATACCTACCTATATGTTGTAGTGATAATGGTCACTTGATCAAATAAGTGGGAATGAATGCTTACAACTCACATATCCATCTCCACTAACCCATCATCCATGGCATCATAAGGGATATGAATGTAAACTCTTATAAAATATCCTCAATGATGGGATCCTAGTACTCATCATTTCCTACATATACAAACATTAATAAATTACATTAAAATAAAATAAAGAAAATAATGATCCAATACTAAACAAACAAATAATTCAATATATATAAATGACAATCTACCATCAACTAATCTAATTGATACTAGATATAGTACATCCTAAATAACATATCCATACACTATAAATATTGGTGGCCCTTTGTGTCATCCCCAAAATAATAAGAAGGCATCAATATCCCCCACATTGTCTACATTAGGTATCTATATTAGAAGAACTTTCTCTATCACTATAATAGGAGCTAACTTTGATATTTTGGGTATTGTCCTACTACTTGGCCTTTCTTGGGATCAAATACTCCTCACCCAAACCCATGGTATAGGAGACACATATTATACCACACCAAACTTCTATGTAACATGCTCTTAATGTAACCTCCTAAAAATTGTGGTAAATTGATTATGCAACTAGTATCTGACTCAAATCTGTGTCAACTACAACTCACCCTCAAGACATCCCTAGAAGCCCTTGTAGGGTCTAAAAATAGTGTATTCAGGTGTCATCTAATATAATACCTATTAACAATGAATTGTGATCCTCAATCACATGATAGCTATGTTAGTCCATATCTCTAAAAATATATATGGGTGTGCCCAATATACACATGGAAGCCCCTTAGGCCTAGCCATTGTAATGTGATCATACTCCTAACAATTCAATAATGTTGAGGATCCAATACCACCATAACACAACTCTTAATTAAAATGTTACAAATCCCAATATAAGTGGGCTATAATTGTGAGGCCTCAAAATTATATGGTCCCATGCTCCTTTATGTCCTGCATAATCCCATGCATAATGTATCAAATGGATATCCCACTATGATCCATAATAAAAAGTGAAATTATTAACATAGATAATAACTTTTGTAACCATGGAGCATTATTTATAATAATGATAGATAAAAATATATCACTACTAATCCTTCAATAATGGGTCCACATAGGTATAGTCACAAAATACCTCAATGATCAATTTATAACTATATCTCAAGTTACCTCTTACAATAGAAAATGCTGACCAATAATAGGAAATATCAGTATCCTATACACATCCTCCAAAGTAAAATTAATCTCCCCATTGGGTAGCTAAAAAGTACATGTATCAACACTCCACCGATCACATAATATAGTCATCATATGATAATCCTAGGGCATCAGTGCAAGTGATGATGTGTAACTCAGACAATTCCTATCCATAACTAATCTCTCATAATATATCAAGGGAAACCCATATAATCACTACATCATTTAACCACTACAAAATTCCCTCATACACACATCCACCTACAACATGTAAATAATCAAACATTAGCATATCTAAATGACAAATATACATGATAAAAAAATCATTGAATATAAATTAGAATAAGAAATTATAGTAATCATTCCATAGGACATTAGTGTTATAGACATGACACTAGAATTATATGTTAGCACAGTCATTGGATGATAACATGAAAACATAGAAAACTAGCATTGTCCTTGGGACACTATCATGGCCCTCCCAAAAAGGGCCCTAGTCTAGCTCAATAATGCTAAAAATGATCAAAATCTAAATAAAAAAGTTAAACACATGGAAAATGAGGGGATCTTTACCACAATGACCTTCTTCTCTTCCTAGATGAGCCCTACCACCTCCTCCTCTTCACTTTGACATGTTTTTGGGGTTATGACAATAATTCTCTCAAAATCAAAAGGTTTAAATGATTTTTGAAATCAATCAACTAATATATTTAAACCATGTTTTGAAAGTTCCACCTACTAAAAGTTGACCTCATGCATAAATTTCTCCAATTATTACCCAAATATTTTAATCACAATATCTCAAGAACCACAGCTCTAATTTTTGATCCATTTCTCATGTGTGGGACTAGATAATGACATCCCATATACCATACCAATTACACTTATATCCTACTCTATTTGAATCTATAAATGATAAAGCTCATATTTCCTTAGAAAAACCACTATAGACAATGGGTCTATCTTAATCTTAATTTAAAAATAATTACTCTATGATAGCTGAAATATCTATCTTATAATCATATTAGTGACAATAAATATGATAGCACACCTATCGATATAAATTTTGGATCGATAACCTTACCCTAATTTTGGCTCTCTTACCAAAGGGGGCATATATAAATTATTACGCTGATATAGTTGACTTAGATTTTTTGATCTAAATTTATAAACACTTAGATATTTAGATACATATATATTCTCAGTGGTTCAAACATACAAATACAAAGTTGACTCAAAATTTATGATTTAGTGACTCAAACATGGTTAGGATTAGATATAAAGTTGCTTCAAATTTGTTAATTTAGTGAATCAAACATAGTTAGGTTCAGATACAAATTTGTCTTAGATTTATCAATTTCAATGATTTAGACAACCAATTAGGATTAGATACATATATTGACACAAATATTCAAATACATAGATTGAGTCAGAGATTTAGATACACAGATTGACTCATATTTATAGTATCCTACAACACTAGTTTAAATTCTCAAATTCTACATAGAATTTTGACATAGCTTCAAAATCCAATTATGAATATGAAGGCACATACATGGTACAAAATCCCTATACATATATACAACATTATGCACATCATACAAAACTACATTACTCTAGTATTAGGTTTGGGGGTATGATGTAAGGCACATGTCTTAGACCCCATAGGATTTCAGTAAGTTATATAAGTGGAATGACAAATTATACCATTATCTTTGTATATATTACTATATTACATTGAAATTTTCACAAGTAATTCACCATGATTTCAAAATATTGGCTCATATGGCCATCTACAATAGTTGATCCATAGTTTTGTAATAGACCCAAATTACACTAGTTTATGTAGAATGTAGGTTGAGCAATAGTTTTTGACCTTTGAGAAGATTTAATTCTCATACTCAATTACATATTAGAGTGGGGGAAGTATGGGTTTTTCCTACACATTCATAGATTAATTATCAAACTCACTACATATCAGATTACTTCACGTTCACGTATTAATCCTTAGACTCAATTACATGTCAAAATGATAGAAAAAGGCTTGTTTCTACACATTCATAAATTATTCTTTAGACTTAGTTACATGTTTGATTGGGGAAAAAATGAGATTATTTCTCTATGTTCACATACTACTCTTTATAATCAGCTAATTGTTAGGGTGGGGGAAAATAGAAATTGTTTCTCCAAAGTTATAAATTACTTCTTAGACATAGTCACATATAAGAGTGGGTACAAACAAGGCTTTATTTCTAAAGATAAAATTGGTTACTCAAATTCTATACATGAGACACCTAAATTATGGATTTCAACTTCATAGATATCAATCTAGATGCATGTTCACTTATTTAATGAAGAAGTGGGTTGGGTCTAGAATACATCTACATAGGTAAGTACAGGTGCGCACTTTATTTTTATTTTACTGTAGTAATTTCATTTCCATTTCATTACTAGAATAAAAGTGGGGAAAATATATATACCCTAATTTGGTGAAGCAACATAAGTAATATGTCTTTCATAACTCTTTCACTAGAAGTAATTAATAATGAATGAAGGTCATTTTTTCATTGTCATTTTAGATTTTATCAATTACTGTGACTTATTTTACCTACTTGTTGCTTAATAGGGTCCTCTAGTCTGTTTGCTATAGTTACAACCTAAATTTTTACATATAGGATAATAGCATGGCCCTGGCAAGATAGTAGCATATCGCACTAGTGTCCACCACCACGTTATTATCTAATAATCACTTTTTTATCTCATTTCAGCTTTTTACCCTTATTTGAGTCTCTTATTATGTTTTTATCTATCATTTCACTTTTTTGGCCTATGAATAATCATCTTACATTCAAATTAAATTTTATTCTATATAAAGAGTCTCACAAGGTATTCTACATCTAGCACTTACTACTTTGGCACATAATTACATAAAAATTAGTCAATAACATAGGATAAAAATCTACATATTATTGAGTATGACACCAAAATATATACACTTATTCAAATAATGTCATAATAAAAAGTCATTATATCATACCATACACTTTGATTATGCACATTCCCTAAGAGATAACTACATGCAATATGATACCCCTATCATTAGGATTAATGTAGGCAGTAATCAAAATAATAGGGGTAATATATCATGCAACCCTAATATCCCACACACCATTTTTTCCATTCCTTTTGCATTTTATTCCATTGTTATTTCATGTGTGTAGGTGTTCATTAGGGTGTTGAAGGAAGAACATCTAAATGGTGACACAAAAAGATGATTAAAAAATCATGAGCACAGCTACAGAACCCTAAAACTTCCTTAAAACATCCCTAGAAGTATTAGGATCTATGTACACAAAATTAAACTACCATGGTGCTTTGGACACTACAATAGTTTGTTATTATCCATTTGATTGTGTTAATGTCCTCAAGTAGTCAAAGCTTTAGTTTCTTAAACAAAAGGGCTCTAGGATATATTTATGACCTGTTTTAACATCATTACCATTCAAGGATAGGTTTTAATCTATATAATATAATATTATCATCACACTCATTATGATAGGTAAATAAATTTAATTATCTATTTGTAGTATATATATTTATTTACCCTTTGTACTTAGCCCTTTAATAATCTAGGATTTACACCTATTAAGTTATTAAAAATTAGATCATTAGTTATGATCTAGGTGTAAAAATGGTTAGGTTAGTTAATGCGTTTGAGGTAGAAGTGGTGTTCATGATAGATCTTCAAGAGGATCTTATATAATTGATCTTTGGTGGTCTAGTTGGTAGTGATTATGTGGTGATGGGTGATTAGGGTGATGAAAATGACAATTAGGCTCAATCATTGTGATGGGGAGAGTTTTTTATTTAGGTTATAGTTTGGATTATTTAGGATGGGTTTAGTTATTTAACTATGGAATTTTTGTAGGCTTTTTCTTCGGCCTTATGCTTTGGTTCATTATTTTTTCGCATTATGTGTCTTTGGTAGCTTTGGCTAGTTTGTTGATTTTTTTTAATGATTTACTTTTGGTTTTTCTTGGGATCTTCGGGCCTTACTATAACCATTGGTTTTATTTAATAAATGGGATAGGAAACCCATAACCATCATTACCAATCAAAATAAATAAATGAAATTAAATAAGTTATATTTTTGTTCTTTTTTATTTTGAAAATTAACTGAACAATGTAGCTTGTTGATTTTGATTTTTCCCCTTTGATTTATGAATGCAATTTTTTAACTATATGTACTAAATAAACATTGATTTATTTATATTTTAAATTCAAATAAATATATAAATAATATGAAATCAAATATTTAAAAATTAAAATGAATATTTATATGTAAAACATAGATTTCGTTTACACAATGCAATTTCTACATTTCTAGGGTCTAATCCACATATATAAGATAGTATGCAAGTTTTGAATATTTTTGGTTATTTTTTATGATAATAAAATTGTGTGTTTTTGAATTAATGTAAGATTTCATTTTTTAAAAATAAAAGTAACTTTATTTATCATGAAAATAAACAATTTATCTCTAAAATACAAAGTATTATTAGATTATTTTCCTAACTTTTGATGTGTGTATACATGTTTAATGATGTTTTTTTTTGAATGTGTGCTATGAAAAAAATAAAAATAATATGTTTTGGTTGTATCTAATTATGATATTCACTTAATATATTCTAGATCTAATGTAAATACTATTATTATTAAATATTTTGGTATGTAAGTGCAACTAAGGAAGTGAAACAACATTATTTTAATGTATGAGAAGAAGAGAAGAGATGTTTTTTTCATTTTTTATCTTTTATAACTAAAAATATACTATATAAATATCAACACTAATATAAAAAAAAAATTAATGTATCCTCTAACCTTAACAACGCTAATATTAGGTGAAGGTGAATAACTTATTTGTATGAATCTCAATGCTTAAGTAGTTAGGTCTTTTGGTCAATTACAACCTTGAAAATATATGATATAAGGATGAAAAAATAATTGAAGCAAAAACACACAAAGATATATAAATAAAGTATCTATATTATGGTTATCTAATCATGAGCAATAAATAATAAGTTTTAGGCTCATAGATTCCCTTTAGTAAAACTTGTTAGAAAATGACTATAAAATGACTAAAATTGAGCAAAGTTATTTCAATAAAATATTAGGATGGATATGGTTATGTAAAAAATTGTAAGCATAAATATTCTATATTATTTTTAGATATTAAATTCTAATAAAAATAAATTACATCTAACAAGGAAGAAGTTGTGACTTGGAGTTAAGTGAACCCTGACTAGGAGTTGATTTGAACTAATTTCGAGGTCATGAAGATTGAAAAATATAATACTAAAGGTAAACTAGGAAATAAATAATGTGAAATAAAGTGAAACAAATAAATAAATCATCAAAATTGTGAAAATTTCATAAAACCTCAAGTATAAAATAAAATTTAAAAATGTTAAACTAATGATGAAACTACCATGATGGTATACAATACCACTAAAATGGCTCTATAAAACATTAGAATGGTTTTCGTAACCACCATGGTCATTACATAAACTATCATATAAGTTACTTAAAACTTCACATTGGTTTATTAACTAGAATAGTGGTTATTCAAATGGAATATAATTTTTAAACGTTCAGAGGAAATGACTCAAACTAAAAAATTAAAGTTTTTAAAGGATATAATAAAGGGAAAAGACTAGGTTTGAGAATGTTTCTAGTGGAGATCATTGCATCTTCATCAAATTTTTAATGAAATGTTTCACCGTGTAAAATTTTTGTGCTTAAAGTAATTACATTAATGGTTTACCCTAACTAAATTAGAGTGTTTTGAATAAGGGTATAATTAATGTGAAATTAAAAAACTAGGCTTATCGGGCAGGACTATATTCCCTAACATAATACCTAGAAGTTGTCTAGTTACATGGATGGTCTTGGAATCTTTACTTTTCTATCTAGGTTTATGAAGACATATGTCTTAAATGGATTTGGTGTAAATGATGACATCCTTAATTGTTTGAAACAATGAAATTTTTACATAGACATTTTTAAGTCAACATACAATGTCAAAATTCATATTCTAGCTCTTATTGTTAAAATTTTAATATTTCCAAAAAATGATGATCATTAATTATTTATTAGCCAATGGATGATCTTGGTTTGGGAGTGGTAATTTTATTTTTTGGTGGTAGGTTAGTTTTACAATGCAAGACATATTTTATTAGTTATGTTATTAAGGTTAGATGGGATTTGGGAGGGTCCTTCCTAAATAAATTTGTACATTATCAAACCCCATTGCGTAGGTTGGGTATGTTACCACTTCACTATTTTATGTCAATATAACTGTCTTATTATTGGGTTTGGGTGTGGGTTGGGTGGGAAATTTGGGAGGGGAACAAGGATTTAAGCAAATGTGGAGTCAAATTATTTGACATGAATGATGGTTGCTTTCACAAGTTTGGTTGTGGTGTTTGTTAAAATGCAGAGTTATGGTTAGGCCATGATTAATTCCCATACCATCTAAATTCCATTTATTAGAATGTGGTTACCACTAGTCATTCTAATTTTGTTTCTACCATGGCTATTTTTGGGTCATTTCCAATTGGATTGAGGTCAATAATTTTGTTGTGTCCAATTTTGGTTTTTAACTTATTTTCAATTTGCCTGAGATTGAGAGTTTTATTAAATATATTTTTTGTTTTCAAATGGTTTCCATTGGACCAATATTCCAAAATCAAATATATATAAGGATTGGATGCATACCATTTATAGTGGGGATAAGAATAAAATAAAATTAGCATTTAATGGCATACTTGGATTTTGTGGTCTTTCAGACCATGGTTTCCATTGAGCATCATAAAATATTTGATCTCTTTCTCCTCAAAATTCATGAAGTCTAATTTACTAAGTATCCTCCTCCATTATACTTGACACTTTTACATGGGAAACATGACATATAATTATTTTTATTCCCATGGTAATTTGGCAAATATACAACCAATATTATTTTGTTTCTTACTATTTCCTCCATGCACATGGTGTATGAATTTGTGTATTCTAATGGTTAATAATTTATAATTTAATATCCTTAATCAAAATAATAACTTCCATACATGAAAATCCATTATTATATGTTGATTCCTGAAAGTGTATCATAGGTGCTTCAGAGTTTTCAAGAAACACTTCTCATTTTTTGACTCAGAGAGTCCATTGTATGAGTTGCATGTTGTGATAATCCTTTGATATTTGGTGGAATAGAGGGAAATCAAATGTTCTATTTCAAAAAATTATAATGTTTGGTTATTGGGAGCAACTGTGGCCTGTAGTTAATATTTATGAAAATAAAAGCAATCTTGGCTAAGTAAAGTGAATTATGATCGAACCTGAGTCTAAAGATAAACTAGTATGAATATATACAATGAAGTTAAACTAAAGTAAATTGATAAAATGGATAAAAAGGAAGGGTAAGGTAGATAAGATATATGTTTTTGATCTTTAACAAAGATGTTATGACAAAGTTTAAATATCTTCCAAATATGCAGTTAAAACCAATGTATATCATAAAACAACATAAGCTCAAAATTCAATACACATTAGGCAAGCATATAAGGAAATGAAAGAATGTAAATAAATAATTGGTTCACTTTAAATATTTACCCTACAAGTAAAAAACATAATCACATTCACATGAAAGGAAAAGATAACGAAATGAACTTAAGAATCTTCACCTAAACTAGCATTAGCACAAGTTACCAACTCTGCATTTTTGAAAAAGTGAAAATGAATAATCTATAAGAACCACTAAAATATAAATTACAAACCAAAAAATTTAGAGATATACCATGATATTAATTCACATAAATAAATTTGGACAAACTTTGCAGAACTCCTTACTTATATTAAGTTTTCAAAAGTTACAAATATTTTTTGGGCTCAAAAACTCTCTCCCATTTACAATAGACAATACATATTTATATAGAAAATTCATGAGGTATGTTGGTAAATCATGTCAAAAACTAAGGAAAACTATCCTTTTAACATCATTATATAACTTTTTAAATAATCTAACTGGCTAACATATAGGTAGTGTGCTTTAAAAATTACACATGCCTTTATAAAGAAGAATATTCTTTTTTTAAAAAGTTATACAAGTTAAGTTATAAAAGGAATATTCCAAAATCAACTAGCTTGACCATTTTATTGATGCAATACCCTATTTATGCTATAGGGTCTTCATTTCTCTTTCATGTTTCTTATCAATTAACTTTTGATTAACCACAAGATCCATGAAGAGTTCATCTTCTTGGTCTGCCAGGCCTTGGAGATCTTTATCAGTGTTTTTTAGTGCTTATTTTATCCTCATAGCCTCTCCAATATTCTCCTTTGTAGTAAATATCATATTATTAAACCTTCTATTTTATACTTTGGTCCTTTCTTGGCTCTTGATTCTCACTTCTTGCATGGCCATGGTGGCTATGAGTTTAAACTCATCATCAATGATGAGACCTATGGAACTGAGTGTGGATGGTTTAGTGATCATGATCCCATGTATATGATTTATCTAGTCTTCTAATTATCTACCATCCACAAGAAGACTCAATTTTTTTGGACCACTTGCTCAAACTTTTGATCTTGTCCACTAGTAATCCCATGACTATGTTTAGATGAGGCAAACTAATTATCTTAAAGTCAAGAATTTGATCCTGAATCAAGATATTGATCAATTATTTTATTTTTCTTATGGAGTTATACCATTCGTCAACTAGGCTCTTTGTTTTTGCATCCTATTTTCTCAACACATTCTTTCTAGACTTTATTGACTTTAAAGAATCAAACATGTCGTATAAATATGCTTCAAATTTTTTTATCATAGATTCTAATATTGACAAGATAGATAGATTTTATACATTATCCTTTCATTATTTCATGCCTTTGAGGGTAGGGTGAAATTATTATACTTGTGTTTGGGATAACTCATACACATTCTCCTTAGATATCTAATTCTGACTAGGATTTTGTCATCCCACTATGGTCAAATTGGTCATTGGCTCTACCTTTTTGTAAGTGATCTCTTCACCATCAACCATGAACTTATTCTCTTTGACCCTTTGTAATCTATTTATTGTTGGGTAAAAATTGACACCAGCTAAGGATTGGGTTACCTTGGGATCTATGAATTCCATTTATACTCGACTTAATTCTCCTCAGGTAGTCAACCTTCTCTCATCCTCTTGTTGTAGAACCATAATTCATGGATTAAGCTCTTCATGATAGGTATATTGAAGGTTTGCATAATTTCCCAAGAATGGTTCCTAGTGGGAACTTTATGTAATTTACCATAGATGAACCATCCTATAATGGTTGGACCATGAATCAAGTTTTATTCACTAAAGAGATTGACTTCACTGAAAAGATGAGTGGAAGTCACCTTGGGCTTCTTGGTACTAACTAGAACCATGGCCATCTCAAATTTTCTTTTGGGGGTATCCATAGGAACTAGATCCAATATTTCTTTCCCTTTTCCTCTTATCTTTACTCTATCTGTGCCTCTTCCCCATTAGAATCATATGCACAAAATAACATTTTCAAACCATCTTCTACTATCTCCCTAGATTCTAATGCTACCATGTGAATTTACTTAATGGGTGATTATTATTATTCTATTGGGGCTAATGAATATTCAATTTCATCATGCCTTATTTCCTATAGCCTTTGCTCAATCTATGTTTTAGTTTTAAATTTTTTTATGGAGTTCTAATAGGTGTACTACATATAAAATGATGTTGTCTTGGCTCTAATTACCATCTATCATCTCTTCCCTTTTGTTCCCTCAACATCCTAGATCCTAGATTGATGTTGTGTTTTTTCAATATCCCTTTGATCTTGGAGAATGAATATGATTTTGCATACATGGGGTCAAAAGGACCAAGATGGCACTTATAAGGTACATTTAACATCCCTTTTTCTTTCAAGTGATCGTGAACTCTCCCATAGGGGTCCTACTACCTTAGCTCATCAACTTATAAATTGAAAGAAGTCTTGTGTTTAGAAGTAGCCTCAATATTATCTTGTTGTGAAAAGATAGTCCTACCAATGGTTATGGGGATCATGTGAAGTAATCCCTTCCTTTTGGTCTTGAAAAGACCATCTATTCCATGTCATATTTGATAAGCTACTTCTTGATCTTCTAGTTTGACTAGTACATGGATAGATAGCCTGAGTGGGGTGCATTACGTCCCTTAAATATTGATGATGGTATAATTTAGATATAGCCATATGTGCCCCATGGATTCAATAGTATTATTTATTAGTGGGTTGACCTTGATCATTGGGATCTCTATGATGGCCTCACTAAGGGCTAAGTAAACACAGTCACATATTAATTGGATGTGATCGCTATAATTAAATATGTACAACTTAGAGTAATATTGTGAAACAATTTGTTTCCCATTAGGTGACCATTCCCTAAGGTTGGGAATATTTTTTTAGAAATAATGTCATCTAGAAGGTATGACATTATGTAAAATTGATCCATAGTCTTCTTGATTACAAAAATTTGTATACTCAAAAGGGTGTTGATTACCTCACCTAGAGGAGGGTTGACTTATTTATCAACCATGAAATAGACTAAGGGGACCCAAATTTTATCTACATATGTAGCGGTTAGATTCACACATAACATATTCATCATTATCATGATAATTATAATCCCCAGTCTTAATTGGCTAATTGGGATGTTGTTATTGAAATCTAAAAACACTTGATTCCTAGAATATAGCCATAGGGAAAGTATGCTTTTTAAGTGATTCTCTTTGGCCTAGTTGGTGATTATGGTTAGGTCTACTTAGGGTTTAAGAAATTTTTATTAGTTCTCAATGGATATGGGAGAGATGTGATTAATCTTCCTAAAACTACACTCATGAACAATCATGCCATTATTTATTTTATCATCCTTAAAAATGGGAACAATGATATCGATACAGTGAAGTACTTCAGGCTTTGCTACTACATAATGCAAAGTAGTCATTTGTATAGAAAATATGTCATATTGGATCCTCTTTGTAGACACATTCTTCTCTTCCTCTTTTGTAATGGATGGTTATTATTTAATGATCCATAGAATCTTAGACTAATTATTGTTTCCTATTTTTAGAGCTATGGCATTGAACTATGTGTCCTTTAAAATTATCCCTTTTGCATCTATGGTCAAATAAAGATCTACATCCTCCCTAGAAATACATTTTTGAGCTGATATGGCTATGATTTTTTTCAAATTGATAGCTAGTGGACCATATTTCAGCTCTAGATTGAATTATTCTTGAAAATATGAAAATTCACCTCTCCTTGGTTCATTTACAATGATCAAATGGTCAAATTAGGGATATTATTTATGATAGGTATTTTTTGAAGATTTTTAAAAATATTTAATGGTGGTAGATATTCAAATTATGTGATATTTGTGACTTAAATTTTGCTTATATTTACACATTTATACCTTTGACTTTCTAGGTCCACAAAATCCTTAAACTTGATGTGTATTCCAACATGGAGTCACCATGTCATTATATTTAATAAAATTTAAAATGTGATCATTACCTCTATGACATGTGTCAAAATATCATTGGGTTTATATATTTGAAATTTCCACACAAGCTCACACCATTAGATCTAATTGCATGGATAAATGTGGTTCATTGATCTTGATCTAGGAGGATGAATGTTATTGGTTACTTTTTAACATTCCCTGTAGTTGTGACACTTGTCAATTTTGCATTAATTATTTGATTCATTGAAATTTCAATGTTGATCTCACACCATATATCTTGGTTTCATAGATCAATCATGCTTTTTATATCTTTATATTATAGGTTATGTCCTTTGCTCTAAGTACCATTAGATCTCTAACAGGGTTTTTGCAATGGTGACACTTATCACTCGCTTGCTCATCTTAGAGCTTCATTGAAGTTTTGACTTAATACACACCATTTATTAGAATGTGTATGCTTATCCACATACAATATATTTTTAGGGACATGTTCAATATTTAATCATTTATTATAGTCATGACACTTAGAATATCTATACTTGATCATTGGGGTTTGACTTATCCACCTTTGCTACACACTATTGGATCATCTTTGGCCAATAATTTTGTGCTCCATTAGATCTAAATTTTAGGGGTTAGTATACACTATTATATCCTTTTACTTATGTGAATGTGTATCATTGATTAAGGTGCTTTAATTATTGACTTCATTTCACATCATTAGATCAACTTCACTTGAGTAAATGTGCATTGTCGATCCTATGGATAATAAAATTAAGCATGTAAGGTTAGGTAAATATAGATAACTTATGCTAAATTTTTTGATTAAGTTTTTATTTGTGTTGATAAACATGATAAAATTTTAGTATAAAATTTTAGGCTAAGTTTTAAAGCATGATAAAATTGTTCCCTAGATAGTAAAAGACATGGAATAAAGTTTTAACCTAAGGTATTTATTATATTAATAAATTTAAATAAAACTTTAGGATAAGAATTTAGGCTAGGTTAGAACATAATCAAAGTGATTGTGTGAATAGCTAACCCATAGGAATAAAGAGGGTTCAAGACATAAGGGGACCAAGCATAAGATTTTTAGACTAAGGTTTGATCATGTTAATAAACATGACTAAACATTATGATAAGAATTAAACTATGTCTATGGTATAAATAATTATTCCCACAAAAATTATTCCCATGCAAGTTTTCAAATAAAAAGACTTGCATAAATTTGAATTCAAATTTAAAAGGATTAGGATAAAAAAATAGACTAAGGGTTTCTAGATGCTAAAACATGAATTGAATTGGACATTTAATAACAAATGACTTAACAAAGGGGAAAATTTATCATTTTAAGTATGAAACCATAAACATTGTCCATGCACTTGGGTCTTAATTAAACTTGCATCTTGAAAAACACATGAAGCAACCATTAGAAAAGTTAGGTAAAATAAAAAAAGAATCAAATGGGTATATGATAGTTAAGATGAATGAGAGTTGGGTGTGGATGATCTTAAAATAAAACATGTTGATCAAGTGGAATTCAAATTTAAATCTCAAATTTTAAAAAAATTTAAGCAAGGGTCCCCATTTTCAGAAATGGGGTATGTTGACCTCAACAAATGGCAACTTTTAGGGGAAACATAGCAATATGTTAACATTCAGAGACTTTGGTTTAGAATAGTAACTAGGATATTTATTCCACATGATCAAGTACCATAGTTAATCTCAAGCCACAATTAAGATAGGTCTTAGATATGCAAAATTAGGATCAAACATCAAAATATTGTGATGTTGTGTGTGTGCTTTGATTCCATTTACTAATTACCATGGGGTTTAAAGAAAAACTTCCAAATTCATGAACTTAACCATTAAAATTGAACTATAACATACTTATATGGTCATTAAGAATCATTATTTAGCTTAAAGAAGGCTTGGGCATTGCTCTACTTCTAGCCAAGCATCCATAGCCCCTATGGAGATACCTTTGGCTCCACTCAAGGCCATGCTCCAATGCTAGTCAGGCATCCATATCCCCATTGGAGATTACCAAAATCACCTTTGCTTAGAAATATTTTGAATTTTACAATAAAGCTCTTATTTTTGTATTTTGCAATTCATTTTTACTTTATAGAAAAGGTTGGGAACCAAGTTAGCCATGTTTTTGGATTTGGTCAAATGTTTGGGCTTTAGATAATTATCCTTAGTTGCAAACTTTGTCCCAGGCAATGATGTTTGTTAAGTGAAAACATGACTTTGTCTTAATAGTTCAAAATTTCATCCTACATAAGTAATACTTATCAAAATTAGACTTAGATCAAGAACTAGGTCTAAGATTTTGGGAAAAACCATCCTAGACACCATCCTTTACCAATTTCTTAAAATTATAAAATTAGGCTTATATTTCAAGATCCATGATCAACCATTTCAATAATTCATACATACATTCCTTATTTTTGTAGTTCCTTTTGATAAATTACATGTATTGGAGCTTGAGGACTATCTTGAAAAAGACTTATTGAAAGAAAGGAACAAAATAGAGAAAACAAACACACCAAACATAAATCAAACAAATAGAAAGCAGAAGAAATAAGCAAGCAAATATATAAAAACACTATGCATAAGCAAGGAAAAATAAAAAATAGAAAATAAGCAGGTCTAAAGCCTACCTATGCTACTTCTAACTAGTCTTATAGTTCTCTCCATGAAGGCTTTAGGTGGGGAAATAAATAAATAGTGTTTGAGGTATTTCCAATTGGTTGCTAATGTGAACTCTACTCCTTATAAGTCTTTTAGTTTGAAGGTGTTATCTCCTAGAGTCTCAACAATCTAATATGGGCCAATTCACAAAGGTGTGAACTTCCCATGTTTTCTTTTTGGGTCTAAGGCTTTATTCCATACAAGAAATAAATCTCCTTGTTTAAACACCTTTATCTTTGAACACTTGTCAAACCACCTCTCAACTATGGTTTGGTGTCTGTTGAAATTGGAAAAAGCTTCCTCTCATGAATCTTCCATCTGTATGATGTCTAATAACCTTGAATTTTTAAATTCTTTATCCTCCTTCATGTAATCTTACATGAACCTTTATGTTGGTAGCTTGAGTGTTATTGGGAATATAGGTTCTTGACCATTTACCAACAAAAATGGTGATGCCTTGAGAGCTTTCTTGACTCTAGTTATATCTACCCAAAGGGCATACTTGAGTAATTTGTGCCATATTATTGGTTTATTAGCTATAGACTTCTTTATGGATTTCATCAAGTTCTTATCTATTGATTCTGACACTCCATTACCTTGATGATAAAGGTTTGATGAGAAACCGAGGACAACATTATTGTCATATTCCAACTTGATCATCTCAATGGATAGAAAATTAGATACATTATCACAAATTAGAGACACTGATGTTCCAAATATTTTACATATGTTCTCTTCTAAAAAATTTATCACCTCTTTAGTCTTGTATTACTTGGTCTCCATTGCTTCAGTCCATCTTATGCAGTAGTCAGAACATACTTGTGACTATTAGAGGAATTGAGGTTAATGGTCCCCACAAATTCTAATCCCCATTAAACAAAAAGCTTACAAATGATGATTGGATTCAATGGCATGACTGACTTGGGACCTTTAGTATTGAAGCCTTGACATGAGTGGCATTCTCTCACATGTTTGTGAGCATCTTTGAAAATAGCAGGCCTGTCAGGATCTTGCTCCACCAAAAGAGCACAATATGATTACCAAACCAAGCAACTTAATATGTAGAAATTAACCAGAATCATAAGTAACTAGAATTCAAAATAACACATGATATGAGAGACAATACACAACTTGTATTAACACTTTTATAGAAAAGAATACAATAAAGAAGATGTCACTTCTTCTCCACCACCTTATAGAGGTTTCCCACACCTCAAGTGAGCAGTAATTCTCTCCTCAAAGCTCTCCCTCTCAGGTCCCAACACCCAACTCAAACACAGAGTTGGTGTTCACCTCTCGTGCTCCACGCACACCACAAGTGATCCACGCACTCCACAAGTACTCCAGGTACTTCAAGTAGATCTCCCATGAACCTGCAACAACTTGCTATTCAACAGACCATACTTATGGAAGGAACTGCCATGCCTTCCTCTTAGCTCTCCATGTACTCCACGTACATCACAGTGAGTACACACACCATACTCCAAGTAGATCCTACTTGATCTTGCTCCCTGTTGTGTTGTTGTCCTATCTGATCTCTAACCTACAGATCAATAAATGGTTCTACAGACCTGTGAACCTCGACCTTGCACACACATACACACCTACAGATCAACGATCTTACTTACCATGTAGATATCCTTTAAGGGCCATGCTCACCTGATGACCAAGATCATACATACCTGAAGAATCCAGCTGACTCTCCAATCTAGCACCAACACAACTGGTACTGTGGCACTAGGAGGAATGCACCATTGCTCTACCTCACACACCAAAAGAGCTTATAATTATTCTCTCTTACTACCTAGCACTCATTTACAATACAACCATGAGTCTATTATATAGAACTCATCCAAACAATAATTAGACATCTAATTACAATAATTAGATCCGCAGCTATGAGTCTAAAATTAGCACTCATCATGCAAACACTTGGTTCATTAGCTGACTACCCGTAATAAACTCACAGTCGAACCACACAGGTGACCGACGTTGGTCCCTATCTACCTGGAGGTGACCAATGCCGACCAATCCCTAACTGACATCGGCTACTTCTCTTTCACTGTCCTATTGACGTAGGCTGATCAGATCAACACCGGTTGCTCCGACACTTAGCAACCTTCAACAACTCCTCCAATGGCCTGCTCTGTGTCTGCATCAGTGAAGCTTTTAGCTCCACAACCTAATAAGGCCAATAGTAACTAGGCTTAAGGAACTTATGGGTTATCATTCTAGATGGATGTCCAATTCCAAGATTTTTATGGAAAGTGATCAAGATCTCAGTTGCCTCTTCCTTAGAAACACTTTGGTAAATTTTGACCAAAATTTTCCCTTCAAGTTAGAATTGGGTACCCTTATTAGAAAACATAACTAGTATGCATGTTTCATTTGGAAGAATTTTTTTATAAAAATCCCATAAGAAATGTACAAGTCTAATTATTTTGAAAAGTTTGGTTTTGGTCCTTTGATAAGCCTTTGCATAGTAGTCCTTTTAGGTCTTTATTTTTTGACTAAGTGTTATTTCCTTTAGACTTCTCATTCCGCCAATGTTCCAAATTATTTCAGACAATTTATCTGAGACAAATTTCTCAAAGATGAAGACTAATTCCTTTAGGAAAATTGTTCAAAAAAATTTCCCCAAAAGATATCTTTTCAAGCCGAAGGGGTCATTCGTAACCTTTTTGAAGGGAACTTCAACTTTTCCAAAGGAGTACTTCTATCTTTCACAAAAATGTCATCTTCAACTTTTCTAAAGGGTACTTCAACTTTTCCAAAGGGGGTCACTTCAACTTTTCTAAAGGGCACTTTAGTTTTTTCAAAGGGCCCTTTTAGAAAATTTGATGGTAATTTTTGATTTCCTCGAAAGGTATGTTTCCTTTCAGGAAAGGTATTTTTCAAATTGAGGAAGGGTCATTCCAAAGTTTTGAAGGTCCACTTCAAGAAACCTGAAGGAACTTTTCAAAGAACCAAATGGTCCCTTTTAAAAATGCAAAAGGTCATTCGATAGCCCAAAGAAATTAATGTAGAAAAAGGAGCTGAGGAAATATTATTTGAGAAAATTGTATGTAGGAATTACCATGAAAAAGCTAGAATGAATTCTTTCAGGAAAAGTGTTGAGACAAAAAGTTTGAAGGAGGAAAGTGTTGAAACAAAGTGACCATGGGAAAAGTGTTTGAGGAATGAATTCTTTCAAAAATATTATATGAGGGAAACAAATGTCCAAAAGAAATACTTAAAAGGTTGACATCCCCATAAACGTCAATTTAAAAGTGTGGAAACTAGCCATTGGAGTAAAAACAAGGGTTAGAAGGAAATTGAAGGCAAATATAGAGGTAATAAATGGAAAAATGTCTCGAGCATTTGGTTCAATCATAACTAATTCAATGGTAACTGATTCATTTGGTGCAATTATAACTTATTCAATTGTAACTAATTCATTTAGTGACATGGCATAGCTCACCCACTTCTTTCACATGAAATTATAACTAAAATTCTCAAGATGACACATGTTTGAGTGACCTTTGGACTTCCCTTACTTTATTCCTTTCTCTCAAAGCTATAAATATACATTCTCTTGGGTCATTTGGGTAGCCTTAATTGGTTATTGGGAAAAATCTAGCCAGATTTATACTTGAAGAACTCTTGAAGAAATATAAAAGTGTTGTTGCCACTCATATGTTGTAAGATTGAATAATGTCTTGAATATTTTTGGTCTAGTCTAGTGAAATATTATCTTTTCTAGCTTGTACTCTTGATGGTCTACCAAATTCCAAAAATGAGATTATTGCAGATCTTTACTAGTAGTCTTTTCTAAGTGTAGAGATATCCTAAAAGTGGTCCATTATTGTATGTCTCTTTGGAATGATTCATTCCCTTCCTAAGAATCATATACCTTCTGTAATCTATCATATGAAACATTTATGTAGTAATGAATGTTGATTTGTGAGTCTTATGTGAGAAACACCTTATTTGTCTTTAATTAGTGGTTTAAGTCAATTGAGAGGACATTAAGCATTGGTGCATCACCACTTGGTTTCTTAGTTTTTTTCTTGAACCCTTTTCATACACAAATTATTAAGTTAGAGAGAGAGAGCTTTAAAGGTGGATCAAGGGGAGCTAGCCCCTTATCTATAAATTCATCTTAGTGAAATTTTCACCCACAACAAGAGAGATGTTTCCATTGTGCCACTTGGATGAGGAGAGCTAAGCATCTCCTCAAGGGTATGAATCTAAGTGTCAACAATTTTTGGCATGCTTGGTGGGACCATTTACCTAATGAGGTGAATAATTATTGGTGTGTTCTTCAACCAATCATCCTTTTTGAGGAACTTTAATCAACACCAATATTAACTCCATGTTGAATTAGGTGGTCAAGTATCCCTAGTGCATCAACAAATCATATTTGGTATGTATAATTCCATTGTTGCATAGTATGGACCTTATGTTCCTTCATATTGTTTTGATCAAGCTCATGTTGTTCATGGAATCACCTCAAGTAGCTCTCATAATTGTCCTTCTCCTAGTCAATCCAAAAGTTCTAGGGAGATAATGTTAGAGTTTGAGAAGCAAATGCTAGAGATAGATAGGTTGAATGATCAGAATAGGTATCATCAAGAGCCTATGTATAAGGAGAGGTTATTTTCTCGGCAAGATCAATCCATGTAATCCATGAAGGAGAAACTAGTAAGATAAAGGAGTCAATCTATTTAAGGATATCTACCTTGTATAGCTTTTTTATCCCAAAGCAGCTTTCTCCTATTCAAAATAAAGCCTCCTCTTGTATACCAAATCCTTTTAATCACATAGCACTTACCAAAATAAAATGAGCCAACCTTATATCCAATCTAATTCATATTTTCATATGTCAAAACAAACTAACCTTGCTATTAATCCTTTTCACTTAGTAATCCAATACCAAAAGATATTGGATCATCCTTCTATAGAAATAAAATACTACAATTTCTTAGATTATGATCCCTCCTTTGAATAAATCCATCCCATTTCCTATGGAAACCAACACATCCATCTTTAAACAACTCCTCTTATGAATGTACAAACTCTTCCTAGTCTTCCCCAACTTCCTCAAGCCCTTAAATCTGATGTCAAGATTCCAAGTTGGAGAAATTTCTATCATGAAACAACTCAAGACATTGAGAAAATGAATGAAGTTATTGTCTATCATCAAGAGGAGATACATGATGTCAATATTACAAGTTAGAGGAGTGCTCATCATGAATTAGTCCAAAATTTTAAAGAAGAAATGTTTGAATAAGGTATGCTTATTGATTTCATAGGTTGAAAGGATGTTATTCAAATGAAAACATAGCCTAAAGAGGAGAGGAATGAAGAGATTGATGAGACTCTTATGGATATAAATGTTATTTTTGTAGGTCATTATCCTACTCCTAAATCTAAAATGTGTCCAAATAATGGAATTTTTCCAAGCTTTTATAAGGTGATTGAAAGATGGAAAGAATATCATGAAAATGTCCCATTATCTTTCAACCTAGTCAAGGATGTTTCTTGCCCTCCCACCCTCTCCTTGGAGAAAGGAGAAAATGTCTTATGTGAGGTGGAAGATAAAGTTTAAAAATTCTAGGGTAGAGAATATAATATAAGTGGAAAGGAGGTAGTAGGTATAGATATTTGTACACATGATGAGGTTTCATTATCTCTACTCGATGAAATTCATTTTGGTCATGATGAATATAGTGAACAATCCATAGTAGGTGATGATGAAGAATGCAAACATGGTGTTATCTCTTCCTTTTTTTTGATGGATTTTCTTCTTGCTTTAATGAAGATAATGATCAAATCATGGTACTTGAGTTGAATAAGTTTCAAGAGCATGTTATTGACCGGTTAGAGACTCTTGTTTGTGAGCAAGAAGAGACAAAATCAGATTGGTGTGATAGAGACATTGAAAAAAGAGATGTTGAAAAAGAAAATGATGATTTCTATGATGAACTAGAATTTCTTTGTCTCAGCTCAAACATGACACCAGCCACCCTTCCTCAAGAGAGCCATGATGAAGCTAGAGATTAGTTTGACCAGCTTCTCAAAATGATAGAAAATAATGAGCTAGTATATGATTCATACTAAGAGGTCCATGAGCCAAATGAACCCTATGATGATGAGATAACAACAATTGATCCATTTATGGACTACACTAACATGAAGAACTAGTATGATAAATTTCTCAAAGAGAATAATGGATACATGATGGTTGAGGATATGTTTGAATCTGATACATTGGAATACATGTCAATCAAAGGGCCAAACAAGAAGGGTGAGCCCCTAAGTTATCACTCTAATAAGCTACCTGGTTACCACCATGAGGTTTTTTGTCATGAAAGAGACCTAATAAGCTTCCCCTTTGATCTAGGAGGAGGAGAAATATATCATGATAGATGTACATATTAAATTGATTTTAGTTTTGTCTTGTTTTTCCCCTAAGTGCTTATACACATGTGTGTGTCTTTTGAGTTTGTTTACTTACTGTGTGTGTCCTTTCCTTTTGTGTGGTTGACGTGGTAACTAGTTGTCTTATTGATCAAGTTTTGAGTCATGGCTAATTCTTCCTTGTTTTAGTGTCCTTAGATGACTCCATGCCCAATGGACTAATTTGGCTATTGGTGTAGTCAGTATAGTAGGTATACTCTGCCTACAAGTCACCAATTTGTTGAACAAATTTTTTCCCTTTGGGTCATAATTAGGTACCCCTATTGGATAACTCAACTAGTATGCAAGTTTCATTTAGAAGAAGTGTTCTATACAAATCCCAAAACAAATGTACAAGTCTGATTCTTTCATAAAATTTGGTTTTGGTCTTTTTCTAAGCCTTTGCATAGTAGTACTTTTGGGTCTTTTGTTTTTGACTAAGTGTTATTTCTTTAGACTTTTCATTCAGCCAAAGTGTTGAATTCTTTTAGATAATTTATCTGAGATGAAGACTAAGACTAATTCCTTTGGGAAATTTGTCCAAAAAAATTTATATAAAAGATATCTTTTCAAGTCAAAGGGGTCATTCACAACTTTTATAAAGGGCACTTAAACTTTTCCAAAGGGACACTTCCATCTTTCAAAAAGAAGGCCATATTCAGCTTTTTTGAAGGGCACTTCAACTTTTCCAAAGGGGGTCACTTCAAATTTTTGGAAGGGCACTTCAGTTTTTCTAAAAAGGTGATTTTGGAAAATCTAAATGTACTTTTTGATTTCTTTGAAGGGTATGTTTCCTTTCAGGAAAGGTATTTTTAAAATTGTGGAAGGGTCATTTTAGAGTTTTGAAGGTCCACTTCAATAAACCAAAAGGAACATTTCAAAGAACCAATGGTCCAAACTATGAAAGGTCATTTGATATCCAAATAAATTAATGTATAAAAAGGAGCCAAAGAAATATTGTATAAAAAGGAGCCAAAGAAATATTGTTCAGGAAAATTATCTATAGGAATTGCCAAGAAAAAGCTAGAATGAATTCTTTGGAGAAAAGCCTGAAGGAGAGAAGTGTCAAAACAAAGTGACCATGGGAAAAGTGTCTGAGGAATGAATTCTTTCAAAAATATTGTCTGAGGGAAATAGAATTCTAAGAGAAACAAATGTCTGAAATAAATACCCAAGAAGGTGGTGGCCTTGAAAACATCTATTTAAAATTGTGGAAACTAGCCATTGGAGTCAAAAAATAAGTCTTGGTGGGAACTTGAAGGTGAATATAGAGGTAAAAAATGGCAAAATGTCTTGAATATTTGGTTCAATTATAATTTACTCAATGGTAATTAATTTATTTGGTGTAATTGTAACTTATTCAATTATAACTAATTCTTTTGGTGACATGGCATAGCTCACCCACCTCTTTCACATGAAATTGTAACTAATATTCTCAAGGTGACAAATATTTGAGTGACCTTTGGACTTCCCTTACTTGATTCCTTTCTCTCAAAGCTATAAATATGCATTCTTTTGACTCAATTGGGTAACTTTCATTGGTTATTGGGAAAAATCTAGCTAGATTTGTACTCAAAGAACTCTTGAAGAAATATACAAGTGATGTTGCCACTCATATGTTGTAAGATTGATTAATGAATTGAATCTTGTTAGTCTAGTATAGTGAAATATTGTCTTTTCTAGCATGTACTCTATATGGTATACTAATTTTTAAAAAGGAGATTGTTGCAGGTCTTTGTTAGTATTCTTTTCTAAGTGTAAAGATATCTTAGAGGTGGTTCATGATTTTATCCCTCTTTATAATCATTCATTCCCTTCCTAAGAATCATACACCTTCTCAAATCTAGCATATAAAACATTGATGTAGTAATTAATCCTGAGTTGTGAGTCTTGTGTGAGAATCACCTTATTTGTCTTTAAGTAGTGGTTTCAGTCAATTGGGAGGACATTAAACATTGGTGCATCTCTACTTGGTTTTTTAGTTATTTTCCTAAACCCTTTTCATACACAAATTGTTATGTTAGAGAGAGATATTTAAAGGTACATCAAGGGGAGATATCCCCTTATCTAGAGATTCATCTCAACAAAATTGTCACCCACAGCAAAAGAGATGTTTCTATTATGTCACTTAGATGAGGAGATTTGAGTATCTCCTCAAGGGTGTGAATCCAAGTGTCAATAGTAAATGCCTTCAAAATTATTTTTGTATAATACTCCATTTTTTTTTTATCAAGAATTGTGTTGTCTAGTGAATCAAAGCTCTCTTTTTCTCTCTACTCAATCCTAAAAGACAATAGACATTGATTAAAAAATGAACAATAAGATCATACCAAACATTTGGATATTTTTTTTGTTGCTCTACCTACATAGCATTCAGTTTGGGTTTGTATTGGCAATCAACTAAATTAAACATTGACATCTTACCAACTTTGAAGTCTTTATATCTAGATCATATTCTTCGAGAACATACATCCACTTACCTCTTCTCTCTCCAGTTTAACATTGACTCAACATAATCTTAATGGCAGGGTCTAACATGATAGCGTGCACCTTATTCCTAAGAATGTAGTGCCTAAATTTCTTGACTACCTTGACTAAATTAAATGCTTGTTTGTCAATACGAGAATAGTTTAACTGAGTATTTTTTAAATTGGTGTTCATAAATGAAATAGGATGGTCATATTTATGTATCTTCTAAGTTAGAAAAATAGCTATAATATGATCATAAGTAAAGGAATAAAGATAAAAAGTCTTTAGTAAACTCTCAACTTTTCAACATAGGGGCTTGTTTAATTACTTCTTTGATATCTTTGAAATCTTTTATTGTCTATTCATTACAAATGATCTTTGAATATTTATTAAACATGGCATTCAAAGGTCTCACTATTTATGAAAAACCAAAAATTAACTTCCTTAAAAATTTGATCTTCCAAAAGAAAGATTTCAATTCTTTTCTGTTGTTGGGGGGGTTCTATCTTAGATATAACATCTACTCTATCAGGTTTTATAGAAAATTGCTCTTTAGTTATATTGTGTTCTAACAATTTTCCCTCAGTGATAAAAAATGCTCTTCTTTTGATTAAAAGAAATTCCATACCTCCTAGATCTTTAAAATACATGTTGTAAGTGCATCATGTGGTCCTCCCTGATTTTATAAAAGTTAGTTAGGTCATCTATGTAAATGATAATGCACTTACCTATTAGCCCCTAGAAATAATGCCCTTGGGAATTTTAACGTCACTTAGTTTCACAATTTTGTTAACAAATTGTTTTTATCAAGAGAATTTTCATTGGATTTATCAATCATGTGAGCCTTGAATACTCTTAAACTATTCATAAAGTATAAAATATATTGTTCGTCACTAAATACCTATAAATGTTTAATATTATTAGGGACTTAAGGACAAGGAACCAATTAAACACTAAATCTTCCTAGTTTAGAGTCTTGGTTGGGCATAATATTAGCTGCAACTGAGGTTAGCTCATTAACAAGCTTGTTTTTATCCCTAGGAATTGAGATGATGTTAAAAAAATCAAAATACTCTATTAGGTCCAAAAATCTAAACTTATATTTCTAAAGGGAAGAAAATTTACACTAGTACTTACTTCTCACTTGATTAACTACTAGTTCTGAGTGACCATAAATCAACCGTTCTTTGACCTTATGTTTAATACAAAATTACAATCCTAGAATAAGTGCTTCATACTTTGCTAAATTATTAGTGTATGAGAATTAAATTTTGTAAGAGGCATCATATTCTTTCCCAATGGGATTGATTAATGCCACTCCTACTCTAGAACCTGATTTATATCTAGCACCATAAAAGTATAAACACCTAAATTTAAGTTAACCATGTTGACCCTCTCATTGGTTGCATTATATTTAGTAACCATGTGATTCATCTTAGGCTCCCTCTCTATCCTAATCTGATTTTGAAATTCCTTCCATGTAATCCACATGTGTGAATAGTTAGTTGACATGTAACCATTCAAAACCCTTGTCCAATATCTACTTAACAACATCTCAAAAGCATTAGGAATGTCTACCACTTAGATGACAATAAATTATTGGATCCTTGGTTCAAAATCAATCTACATATGAACATTCAACAATTCACCAACTACTTTGATTATTTATTTATCTAATTGAGTTACAACTCTTTAATATTTAATTAGAGTCAAACCAAATTGTTCAAAAATACCTACAAGCATGATATTTGTAGATGCACTGAATTATAATATGTAATTATGTAAATTCTTACTTGAAATTTTGACTATTAGCAAGAAAGGTGGGATATCTGCTTTGCTCCTATATATTGAAATGTTAGCATGTTTAACCTTTGTTTAGTTTTCTAGGAAAATTAGACAAATATTCCAAAAATAGGTCCCTTTGGTCAATAATCTGAGTTAGTTCATGCAAAGTAATGTTAGATTAAATCATTTTCATGCCCTCAACTATAACTTATCTAGTTCTATTAGATTAATCAACATTAGTTTTAGAGGTAATTAGCTTAGGAGGCTATGGATTATTGTCTGATGTAGTATCAAGAGGAGTATCAATGTTATTTGGTGGAGTTGAGTTTGTCAAAGGTTATTTCTACTCCTTATTTCTTAGAGGATAATTCTTCTTTATATGTTAATGAAAAACATGAATCTCTTTAGGAATATCCTTAGGCTCATTCTCTTCTTGAAATGGGAACTCAAATGTTTCCACCATGAGATTTGAATCAGAATATTTAAATGATCTTGAAGAACTTAATTCACTTTCACCATTATCTTTATTAGGGACAACTTCAAAGGTATCTATTTCTTCTTGAAAATATTCAAAAACATTAAAAATTTGTAGATAATCTAATTCTTCATGTTTTGAAGTACAATGAACTCTACATCACTAAGATTTATATCAAGCACATTATTTTTAGTAGATGACTCATTGTTATGGTTAATATTGTTTTTTTGGAAGTTGTTTGTAGGTCTATTAAACCTTTGAAAAGAGAAGTTTTTTTTAGATCTCCCCATTATTTGCAACTCACTTTTGCAACTAAAAAAGATCAGTGCTTAGCTTTTAAACCATATTCAAGATAGAGTCACTCTCATTATTTAGGGTTTTAGAATTATGAACATGAGTGTTACTAGTGCCAGTAGTTGGAACTAATGTTCTTTGATCTTTTGTATGAGATCCACTTGTATAATTATTCAAGAATCCTAGGCTTTGACCAGGGTGTGCATGTCTTAAAGGAAATTGGTTCAAAAATAGAAGTTGGCTTAGGGTAGGCATATTTTGATTGGCATTGGGAATGACATTTAGATTGGGCAAATTTATATTAATATTGGAAATATTGTATCCCATTTGGCCTAGGGGTTGCATCTAGTCATTATTGATCAAAGATTCAACATAAGCTAAGGCTAATGTGTTAATGATCTGAGAAGATCTTTTAAGAAACATATAAGTCATGGGATCCAAGGTATCCTTGTAGATATTTAAAGCTAAATCCTCATCATGATTTTAAGGAGATATGGTTCTAATAAACATTTTCTAGAATTTGGCATTAAAGGCTCTAATTGTTTCACTAGAATCCATTTTCACCATGGTCAATTATAAGTAGAGAATACAAGGATTGATGATTTTACCAAATTAATCAATAAAGACCCTATTAAAATCATTCCTATTAGTGATATAATTTTTTGGAATGTTGATAAACCACTCATATGCAACATATTAGAAATTAAATGGAAAAGACCTACACGTTACATCTTCATGAACTAAATTTAGCAATATTAAAGAAGATTTGAAATATTTAATATGTTCTTCAATAGTGACAACACTATTAGGACTGAAATATGGAAAATATTTTTCAAGAGTATGAGGAAGGTTATGTACCACACCTAGTATATTGATTGAAGAACCACATAGCTAAGCCATACCTTGATAGGGATTAAACATAGGAGCACCATGAACTAGTGAAGTTAGTTGAGAATTTGAAATTCTATGCTTACCTTTGTCTCACCTATCTCTCCAATAAAATTCTAATGAATGAATGGGAACCCTTGTCTTTGAACATGACATGGTCCTTATCCTTGGCAATTCTAGCTTGAGAGATTTGAACCCTATTTGAAATACGATGTGTAAATATTATTTTTATAAAGAACAATGATCATACTTTCACATTAAACAAATTTTGTATAGATATGTATAAATAAAAACAAGCCACATGAATTGTTAACTAAGATATGTCCAAATATGTATATATGAATGATCTTTACATGTTTGAGCACAAATAAACTCAATGTTTCGAAGGATCTATCAATATCTAAATACAATAGCTATTAATAATCAAAAAATTGTTGGATTCATATATCTTAATCTATCTTTACCATAATTACTCATGAATCTTCAAAGAATATATATCTTTGTCAAAATAAGCATAAAAACTAGTCAAAGACCATAAAGATCACTAATCTTTGCACAATTGAGTTGAAATAAATGAAAATATGAAAATAATACACTAATATTTGAGAAAAAATCAATTAAATGAGCAAAGACATTTCAAATTTACAAAGATCTAACTAAGGCCCTCCTTCTAGTGCCAATGAAATTCATTCCATGTTGATGCCTAAAAGTGTATCATAGCTAGTTTAGAGTATTCAAAAACACTTCTCATTTTTGGACTCAGAGATTCCATTACATTATTTTCATGTTTTGATAATACTACTATATTTGGTGGAATAGAGGAAAAGCAAATGAATTATTTCATAAATTTATAATGTTTGTGTTGACCAAATTTGACTTTTAAGTCAAATTGTTGCACCTCCAGGTAAAAACTAGACATTTAGGTATTTCAGGGGGTATAATATCATGTCATGAGGTTTTTCACAGGTAATTTTATGCCATTAAATGTTATATTAACTTTCTTCAATTAATTTTTATGTCCATTTATCATTTTGAGTCATTTTAAAGGTCAAAAATGGGACATTTAATGCTTTATATGGTTTTATTTGGAAATATGAAGGTATAAAAGGATTATTTCATACCCCATGTGTCTATTTAAGTATTAATTAATTAAAAAAATTAAAATATTTATGGTTATGCAAAAGAAAGGGAAATTTTCTTAAGTAAAAGAGAAGAAATGGCACTTCTACAACTTCCTTGGGAACTATGCCACATGGGATAAGATCAAGGGATGTCCTTTAATATTAATCATCTAAAATAGATTTTTTTTAATTATCTTAAAGTTCCATTTAGAATCCAAAACCATTCTACTCAATTTTTGTCTTTCTTGGAATACAAAAGTGACTTATAGGTTCATACTTGGTACGACCAATAGAAAGAATTTTAGGTAGAATGATTTTTGGAGTTATTTTTACACTCATATACCTTAATTTTTGTATAAATAATTTTTATATTGACCAAATTTTCTTTATGAATCATCCATTTGAAGTTGACTATGCAAATATGCCTATCAATCTATGTACCCTTCAGGTTTTGCCTTGGTTTGGATAATTCCATACAATCTAGCTATTGATATTACTTCCAAAGGATTTTGAATAATTTTTATCATGTTATCCATTATTTGTTTCACACTTTTAGTTGATTTGATATTCCAAGTAACTCACTTTGCAAGATGAGAACACTATGTGCAGTTTCATCCATTTTCACTACTTTTAGAAAGTTGTATTATCTATATAGGCTTTATTTGAATGGAAAATGGTGTCTTATATTTTTTAATTCCATGAGGGTCACCTAATTATAGGTTTTGGTCTCACAACCCCATAGTTTGATAAGAAAACCATGTGTACACCATGCTAAAATAGTCATTCAACATGTTGCCTGCCTTGTTCAAGGTGCTATGAAGGAGGTGTTATGTTGAAAAGAGGGTATTAACACTTGTTTTATGTGTTTTAGGATTTTTAATATATCTTATAATCTTTAAATATGTTTTAAAATAATAAGGAATCAAATTAAATTCTCATTTCCCAAATCCATTTCTTGTTACCTATATACTAAATAATCACCTATAGGTGACCCTAGAAGAGATGTAGAGGTACTTGAATAGGAGGTTGAAACATGAAAGGAAAATTTCCTTAAGATATTGGTGAATAGAAATCACCATAATATACCTATTGGAATCTTTCAATTTTTCAAATTGAGGTTGAGGTCACTTCAAAAGCTCAAATGACTGACTCAAGCATATAGTCCCTAAAAAAATGAAGCAGAGTACTTGAGAGTTTTGTAGAAGCTCTACAACAGGGATACAAGTGAATTTTGATGCATCTCATGACTTTATTTTAACCTAAATCATAGGTAGTTAGTTTTAATTTTTTTTAGAGGTAGATGGTTAGTGGGGGTCAATTGTCAAAAGGCCCAAAAGTTCCCTTTGCAACACTATTTTTAGGTAGTGGAATCTATAGGATTTGATCCAGGTTAGACCTTTCTCCACCCAAGGTTATAAAACTAGAATAGGTACCATAATTTAATGTTTCCAAAAATTTAAATGAGTGTTTTTACCAAATTTACCTTCACAATGAGTCATTTTCTATGTTTCAATCCCAACACTCACCTACAAGTGTCCGTATATATGGCTTGATAAGTGCACCTACAATTGTGAATGTATAACAATGAATAAAACAACTAAGTTTCTTGAAGTTTAGAAATAATAAAGTGAGTAAAATGGAGTTAAACCATGCAAAATGACCCAAGGGAGATATAATTATGTCATTTATTTTGTTTTCCAAGCTTAGATCATGCATTAACACCTCCAGCAGGGTCAAAAGGCAATATTTCTCAATAATCTAAGGAAAGCTCAGTCTAGTGAGTTCAACTATAGTGAAAGGCTAATGAAAAGTTGAAATGATAAATTAAACATATATAAACCTTTTCTACATATCCTTAATATACTTAATGATATTTAAATAATGTAAAGGAAGTCTATCAGGCCTCTTAAAACTCTGTATGCATTTATAGGCAAGGTGTAGTCTTGGTGGAGGTAGGAGGTGAGTGTGCTCAATAACTTGGAGAGTTTATATTAAGACAATATATGAGTTAAAAATAAGTTTTATTTCCATGAAATTAGTTATGGGGGCCTTTTAAACACTGATCTTAGTCTAAAGTATACAAGATACACCTATAGTTGACTGAGTCAAATAAAGACCCAAGCATGAGGTTTTGATGAATATTTTAGTCATTCAAAATGAATAAAGGTATAATTAAATGATAAATATACTTTTTATAATAAAGGTATATTATAAATAATAATATATAAACTCATTTTAATCAATAGACACATACATGACCTCTTAACGTAAGAAGCTCAAACATGATACAATCAGGGAGAGACTCAGTTTTATGAATCCATGAGTATGAGTAATCAATGATAATTTAGAGTGAGAAAAAAAGGATATAATACATAAATCATGATTATTATATCCTAAATATGTTTTTTACAATTAAAATCAAGTAAGATGAGAGTCCCCAATGGAACAAACATAGTCTAAATGGACAAAACCCTGCATAGTCCTTTCTCTAAGAGCCTGTCTTGGTTTTTGGCATGTTTGAGGGGTCAGATCATGGAACCAAATGTTAAATTTTTGTTTATATGAACCTTGTAACCTATGTGATCTTATAAAATCCCCAAAATATCTTATAATATAGGGTAAGTACCCCTATTTTTCCTCAGATAGGGGGTACTTTCCCTCATGCATATAGTATTAGTTTGGGGAAGAAAGGTGATAAAGGGAGGTAAAGAGATGAGTAGGAATTGAAAAGAGGTTTTGGAGGTCTAATAAAACCTTTAAAATAATTTAAAATATTCCATATAAATAATAATACTAACTGATAGGTCTAACATACCAAGGTTACAATCATATATGTCAAGTAGGATATAGGCCTAAAAGCCAAAGGGAGAGAAAATTTAATTTATAGTATGAAATGAACATTATAGTGAGTTATATCATGTATATGGTGGAAAAATTAATTTTATAGGATATTGGTATGCAAAAAAATCCATCAGAAGTCATTCTAAGCTCAAAAGTATAGGTAAGCCTACTAGACAATGGTCAAGCCTAATGCACAAAGAGAAAGTCACTCAAAATTTGGCCTTAGACATGATTTAAATAATATTTGGAAATGTTAATGGAATAAATAAAAATGTTTTAAATAGTTTTGAGGTCAATTAAATCATCAAAAATCCATTTTTAATCCCAAAACTCTCTTAGGTATACAAAAAAGGTGAAAACAAGCTCAAATAGGTCACATTCAAACGCTCAAATCCTTTCTAGAGTTATGCATGGGAAAAAAGGAATTATATAAATTTATTGGGGCACATTTTCATTAACATGGTTGAATTTTGTGGTATTTTCAATGTTAAAGCTTTATGAACAAAGCTTAAGACCCAAAGTTGCCCAAAACCCTTGCAAACCCTTGATAGATACCCGATGGAGAAAATGGAGTTGGAGATTAAATATAATGGAAAATTTTGACTATAATAGATATTATAAGTTTTATATTACTCCCTTATGGTACTCCCCATTCCTTTTGATTTTATGAACTTGTATGGATGGGATTAGAAACATGGTTTTTGTCACTATTTTTTGTGTTTTGCAGGTTGCAGGAGGATTAAAGACATGAAATAAACTTTTAGATGAAGATATATACTTGGGATAAACCATAATATCAATTTAATACTCCAAATAAATTATTAAGCACCTCAACAATCAAATTCAACTCAGCCAATCAAAACTGGCCTATTAGACAAGCTAGTGAAGAAGATGGAAAACTTTAAGTGAGCTAAATTTAAGCTGTATTCAATGATTATAAGGATATGTAGGGACATTAAACATGTCATAAACTTAATTATATGAATTTTAATGGAAAAATTATTCATTTTTGGAATCCAAGTGTGCAAGGTGTATGAAAGGAGTTCTTTTTAGACAACAGATGATGATTGTTCACCTTTAGAGGTTTCCAAAAGACCAAGCATGAAACCAATGCATGAAAAGGACTTTATGATTTTACTAACATAAATTAAAATTATCATACATATTAATAATTATTTATGGGATGTTCAAACATAGGTAATTATGAAGGCATTTTTTCTATGCAAAATGGGAAGTTTTATGCCACTTTTCATGAACTTTATGCATGAAATTGACATTTTTAGCTCCTAAACTTGCATGTTTCATCCCAAATAATTTAAAAATGTATAATTAAGTAATTTTATCATATTTAAAAGTGTCTTTGTGACCTTTGGACTTTTCTCTTCTCCTCTCTCTCTTTCTCATGTTCTATAAGAACTAGCCATTTTGGCCAGTGTATCCTATGGTCTTCCTAAGTATGATGAAACCCTAGTCAAATGTATAGCTTTTGATCAATACTAACATTTATTTTTACTTCCTCTTTGATTTTTATTAGTGTTTTCAATTTGATTATGAATATTTTTTAGTGAAAACTATGGACTCCTTAGCATGTTGTTCCATTCTTTCACCTATTTGTAGTTGTTCAAGTGTAATATGCATATGGTTGGATGCCATCGGTCAATTTAGTGTATCACCTTCATTAGGTTAGTTTTATTTCAGTTATCCTTATCCCTTTCTACCCACCAAGTTTAGTATTAGTTTCAATCCAAAATGGTACATCAAGAGAACTAGCCCTATTTAGAGATTCACCTCATTATTTAGGCTACCCATAACCCTAGAGGTGATTCTATTGTACCACTTGGTGATCCAAAAACTATATTTATTATTATAGATAAATCACATAAATTCTCAAATTTATATTTAAAACTCTCAATTCTATAAATAAAATAGAATTGGTTGTAGAATTCTCATTTCCCCAATTAAATAAAATAGGAAATGGATTTTTTTTAAATATATCAATTTTCAAAATTTATTAAAAAGAAATTGAATTTTTAATGACAATGTAACTCTCAATAATTCTAAATATGAGTGATTTTGTAAACTCATATAATTTTTTATTCATCGAAACCATTCCATAAATATTTTATCTCTAAATAAATCTAAGATTAAAAAAACATTTTTAAAGTATGCTTGGATCAGATTTAAAATAAAAAGGAATATGTTAATTTTCAATTTTTCCTTTTAAATAAATCTAAAAATTAAATTATAAAAATATAATAATTTTAATAAAGGAAATTTAAAGGTTTTTTTTAATCACAAAGAGGAAATTAAGAACAAAATATAACACATAAGATTATTTATGGGGTTCACCAAATTGCTACATCCTTGGGTCCACTCTATGAATGTTTCAATCTATTAAAAACTATTTGAAAATAATTATAAAACATATTTGATTAAAATATAATTCTTTTTATAACAAGTGACCTATCTATCCAATAAATAAAAATAAACCTCTTTAATTTACCTAAGGTTCTTGTTGCCTCTGAAATCCATATATATCTCTATCTAAAAAATTCCTCTATGCAAAATCCCCTGCTTCTCTATAAAAATCATGTTACTACTTCTGTAAAATATCCTTTTAGTTATATTTATATTCTCAGCAATAATTTTTGATAGGAAAAAACAAATTTCCCTAGCGTACTAACAATTTCCCCAAATTAAGATTTTTCCTATTTCGACAGCATGACGTTGACTCTCTAAGATTTTTTGCTACTTGTATTTAGTTTTGCTCTACAATGGATCAAAACCAAAAATCCCAAAATAGAATTCCCCCTTATTGGCATATATTTAAGCATGGATAATGGCATATAATTTGTGCCAAAACTGATACATGCTATCATAAATAGTGAATAATTAAACTTCCTCACATAATATGTTGAATAATCTTTGTTAGCTATAAACTCTTTGCTACATATAATTAGTGACAAAATTGATCCATGCTATCATAAATATCAAATAAATAAACTTCCCCACATAATATGTTGAATAATATTTTCTAGCTATAAACACTTTGTCGTCAATGTTTCCGCATACAACATTTGTCAAGAATCTTTGAGAAACATTAAAGAATTAAATTGCCACATATTTTTCAATATTATAATAATAATAATAATAATAATAATAATAATAATAATAATAATAATAATAATAATAATAATAATAATAATAATAATAATAATAATAATAATAATAATAATAATAATTGAATGTAGAAACAATTATTTAAAAATATTCCATGCCAAGATTAAGTGTATGGCCAAGACTCCTTAATTCAAGATCAAGATAGGTAATTCAAGATCAAGATTTGCACATTCTTGGTAGATAAAAGATTACCATGTAATAAACTTGTCCAAATAAAATACCACATTGTACTTGAATAATCTTGAAGTTAAATACTTGGGATAATCTTTTAACAAAAGATTAATATGCATGTAAATCTTCACCAAAATAAAAGCATAATCTCACAATTCAAATAAATCAAGAACCAAATATCTTTCCACCAACCATATGATTCTTTATGTGTGGAGAAAGTAAAGTGGATTTTAACTCACGATATTTAAAAAATTAAAATATTCCCATGACTTTCATTAACAAACCTCCAAGAAGTCAACCCCACATTTCTTTGGTGGAATAAAGACTTGGATTAAAAATAAAATATGCAACCATGCTTATATTATATAGCTCATGATTAAACTACGACATCAATTCTTTAAAAAAAATTATGTCTTTTTGATAATAAAAGAGTGGTAATATTCTTGATTTATAGGATAAAGAATTTAAAATACATCCCATGACTATTGTAAATAACTGTCCATGTGGGAGTGAGAATAATATATTTTTGAAAATAAATTATCCAATGGTAGATTAAAAAGCATTAAATAAGACATTTATTTAATTAAATATGATATTTAATTAATTAAATATGTCCCATGATAAAATTAAAAAAACTATTAAATAAGATATTAAGTAAATATATATCTCATGATAAAATAAAAATACCATATAATAGGATACTAATTAATTAAATATATATCCCTTGGTAAAATAAAAATAACATTAAATAAGATACTGATTAATTAAATATATATCCCATGGTAAATTAAAATTACCATTAAATAGGATAATAATTAATTATCCAAAACCATATGAAGAGTGAAAATCTTTCAGATAAAACCTCCCTAATAAGATCATTTTGGTCCCCAAAAGGTCAAATCACTCATTGAAGCTGGAAACAGTTCTTCTGTAAAATATCACTATAAAATATCATAGTAATGATACAAAAATCAAACTGAATCCCTGACATGTCAATGAAAGAAATATCTACCCAATACCAAATTGTAGATAGAAGTTAATTGTCTGCTCAACGTATATATCAAAATGCAATTTTTTTCAAAATAGACATAGTAATCATGCCCCATAATATAGGCATATACTAATGTCAAGGTTTTAAAATGAAAATTTTCAAAAACCCAAATGTGAAAAAAATAATCCAACTATAATAAACCTATCCCTTAGATTTTCTTTATAGGTTACTCCTATAAACTAAATTCAAATCTTAAAATTATTTAAAAATATCTCTGAGTTTAAATATGAGTTAATTCCTTTAACAATGCATCATAAACTCAAAAACATATTTAGGAGAATAAACAGATCTTAGAAAAACTATAAACATGAAAAAATAATCCAAGTATGATAAACCTATAACTTGGATTTCCTCAAAGCTAGTAGCTCTAAAATTGTTCAAAATATATTCTTTTTATTGAGATTCTAAAACTGCTTTGAACATTTGCATGCTAATAAACTATCATAGATATACAAACATGAAATGAAGGAATTGCTTTCCAAACTACTTAACTAGAATATATTTAGACTTTACCTGAGTCTCTACATGAATTATATCTAAAAATATTGGTTTGAAAATCCTTTCCTTGTTAATAACTTTTCAATGTTGTTTGGGATGAAGCTACCAACACCTATTAACCTCATGTCCTTTCTTGTTACAATGAGTATAAAAACATTTTCCCAATCTTTTGGAAAACATACTCTTATTTCCATTCTCTAAACATTATTTAGGAGAGTGGTCTTTGAAAATCTTTCCTAAGAAATATTTACGTCTTCAACATTTGGCTATACAGTGGTTAGACAATCCACAAAAACTGCATGGATACATATACCATAAATTTTGTGTAACATAATAAAAAGGAATGTTAGAATATTTACATTGTCTACTATAATTAGAATCAACATTATTGTAAGTGTGATTAAAAAAATATGTTTTACCTTTCATTTGAGATGGTTTACACTTCTCTATAACACCTCTTACTTTTACTTTCTTAGAGCATTCACCCATTTAATTCTGAATACCATATTTGTATCCCAAACGTACATGATGAGGCTTATCCTCTATCTGAATGGGGTAAGTAATGCCTTGGCCATATTTTCCAAGGCCTTTTCCATTAAATCACATTTTAACAACTAATTTTTAACCTATCACTCTAGTATGTTGTTCAAACTTACAAAAATCTCTTTTGTCAGGTTCATGATGGAAATGAAAAGTAACTGATGATTCACATTCCACTTACAATTCTTAATGAATCTATTAGTGAAAATGTGGGAGAGGAAGGTCCTGTATGCATAATAGACTTGTTTTTCTCCTTTGTGTCCTCATCATTTTTCAAACTTAATAAGAGATCATCCTTGGATTGTAACTCTTTTTTAAACCTTTCAATATCCTCTTCCAAGGAGTAGACCTTTGATCTTAAGAAAGAGTTCTCTTCCTAATTCGACATATTAAATGCTTCAAGCTCATCAATCTTATCTTGTTTGGACAACTTGCCCATGGTTTCCTATTCCTCCAAACAACCTATACTTACAACACTACAAATACAGTAAACAATAGTATGCAAAGAATCTAACAAATACTAAAACTAAATTCGAATTTCAATACAATCAGAAGCTAATCTTTGCATTCTATCTACTTTGATAGCAAACTAATTCAAAAACTAGATTTACCCCTATAGATAAATCACACAATTTTTCAAACAAATACTAAAAACTCTCAATTCTATAGTTAAAATAGAATTGGCTATGAAATTTTCATTTTCCCAATTAAATAAAATATGAAACAATTTTTTTTTAAATATATCAATTTCCAAAATTTATTTAAAAGATATTGACCTTTTAATCAGAATGTAAATCTAAACAATTTTGAATATGAGTGATTTGATAAACTCATATAATTTATTATTCATCTAAACCATTCCATAAATATTTTATCTCTAAACAAATCCAAGCTTATAAAAAAAATTTATAGTCTACCTGGATCTGATTTAAAAATAGAATATTTTAATTCTAATTTCTCCTTTTAAGTAAATCCAAAAATTAAATTATAAAAATCTTGTAATTTTAATAAAATAAATTTAAAAGATTTTTTTATCACAGAGAGGAAATTGAAAACAAAATATAACACATAAGATTGTTTATGGGGTTAACCAAATGGCTACATCCCTGGGTCCACTCTATGAGTGTTCCAATCTACTAAAAACTCTTCAAAAATATTTACAAAACCTCTATGAGTGAAATAATTTTTTTTTAATACTAGATAATCTATCTATGTAATAAATAAAAGTAAACCTCTTTAATTTACTTGAGATTCTTGCTATTTATAACATCTAGATATATCTCTATCTAATAAATTCCTCTATGCGAAATCCCCTACTTCTCTATCAAAATCCTATTACTGCCTCTAGAAAATAATTTTGTAGTTATTTAATTCTAATTTCCCCTTTTAAATAAATCCAAAAATTAAATAATAAAACTCTTGTAATTTTAATAAAATAAATTTAAAAGATTTTTTTATCATAGAGAGGAAATTAAAAACAAAATATAACACAGAAGATTGTTTATGGGGTTAACCAAATGGCTACATCCCCAAGTCCACTCTATGAGTGTTCCAATCTATTAAAAACTCTTCAAAAATAATTATAAAACATCTTTGAGTGAAAAAATTTTTATACCAAATAATCTATCTGTGCAATAAATAAAAATAAACCTCTTTAATTTACTCAAGATTCTTGCTACCTATAAAATCTTGATATATCTCTATCTAAGAAATTCCTCTATGAAAAATCCCTTACTTCTCTATCAAAATCCTATTATTACCTCTGTAAAATAACCTTGTAGTTACATCTATGTTCTCAACAATAATGTTGGCTGGGAAATAAAAAATTGCCTCAAGTTACTAATAATTTCTTAGAATTAGAATTTTTCCATTTTTGATAGCATGTCATTGGCTCTCTAAAATTTTTTACTACATGTATTTGATTTTTTCTATAAAACATCAAAAACAAAAATACTAAAATATAATTCCACCTCGTTGGTGTATATCTGAGCATGGATAACGGCATAGAATTAGTGCCAAAACTGATCCACGCTATCATAAATAGAAAATAATTAAACTTCCCCAAATAATATGTTAAGTAATATTTACTAGCTACAAACCCTTTGTCATGTATAATTAGTGCCAAAATTAATCCACACTATCATAAATAACTAATAATTAAACTTCACATAATATGTTGAATAATTTTTGCTAGCTATAAACTTTTTGTTGTCAATGTTTTTGCATACAACATTTGTCAAGAATATTTGAGAAACTTTAAATAATTAAATTAACAAATATTTTCCAATGTAGTAATAATAATAATAATAATTCCCACTTGAATCTAGAAACAATTCTTTCCAAAGATTCCATGCCAAGATTAAGTGTATGCCAAGACTACTTAAGCCAAGATCAATATTTGCACTTTCTTGGTAGATAAAATATTACTATGCAATAAACTTGTCCAAATCAAGTACCACATTGTATTTGAATAATATTTTTGTTAATGACTTGGGATAGTCTTTGAAAAAAATATTAATATGGATGTAAATCTCTACCAAAATAAAAATGTAATCTCTCCATTAAAATAAATCAAGAACCAAATATATTTCCACCAATCATATGATTCTTTACAAGTGGAGAAAATAAAGTGGAGTTTAACTCATGAGATTTAAATAACTAAAATATTCCCATGACTTTTTTTAACAAACCTCCAAGAAGTCAACCCCACATTTCTTTAGTGGAATAAATACTTGGATTTAAAATAAAACATGCAACCATGCTTATCTTAAATAACCCATGATTAAACTACCACATCAATTATTTAAAAGAATATTTATGTCTTTTTGATAGTATAAGAGTGGTAGGATTCTTGATTTATAGGATAAAGAATTAAAAAGATATTCCATGACTATTTTAAATAACTATCCATGTGGGAGTGGGAATAGTATATTTTTGGGAATAAAATATCCAATGCTAGATTAAAAACCATTAAATAAGATATTTAATTAATTAAATATATCCCATGGTAAATAAAAAATACCATTAAATAGGATATTAATTAATTAAATATATATCCCATGGTAAAATAAAAAAATGCCATTAAATAGGATATTAATTAATTAAATATTTATCCCATGGTAAAATAAAAATATCATTAAATAGAATAATAATTATTTATCCTAAACCATATGAAGAGTGAAAATCGTTCAAATCAAACCTCTTTAATAAGACCCTTTTAGTCCCCAAAAGGTCAAATCACTTTTTTAAGCTGCAAATAGTTCTTTTGTAAAATATCACTAAAAAATATCATGGTAACAATTCAAAAATCCAAATGAATCTCTAAAATGTTAGTGAAAGAAATATCTACCCAATACCAAATTGTAGATAGAAGTAAACTAGCTTCTCAACATATATACTGAAATGCAAATTTTCTCAAAATAGACATACCGATCATGCCCCATATAATTTGCATATACTGTTGTCAATGTTTAAAACTATTTTTTTTCAAAACCCAAATGTGAGAAAAATAATCCAAGTATGATAAGCCTATCTCTTGGATTTTCTCTATAGGTTACTTTAATAAACCAAATTTAAATCTTAAAATTATTTAAAAATATATTCAAGTTTAAATATGAGTTAATTCCATTAACAATGCATCAGAAACTCAAAAACATATTTATGATAATAAATAAAGCTTAGCAAAATAATAAATATGAGAAAATAATCCAAGTATGATAAACCTGTCGCTTGGATTTCCTCAAAGATGGCAGCTCCAAAATTATTCAAAATATATTCCTTTTACTTGAATTATAAAATTTCTTTGAATATTTGTATGCTAATAAACTATCATAACTATGCAAATATGAAACTAAAGAATTACTTTTGAAACCACTCAACTAGATTATCCTTAGATTTTACCTAAGTTTCTACATGGGTTATATCTAAAATTATTGGTTTGAAAATTCTTTTGTTTGTAACAACTCTCCAATGTTTTTTGGGATGATGTTTCCAACACCTATTAACCTCATGTCACCTTTTATTACAATGAGTACAGAAATATTTTTCCACTCTTGTGGAAAACATACTCTTATTACCATTCTCAAAACATTATCTAGGAGAGTGGTCTTTCAAAATATTTCCTAACAAAGATTTATGTTTCTAACATTTGTCTACATAGTGGTTAGACAATCCACAAAAAATCATTTATAAATATACCACAAATTTTGTGTACCATAATCAAAAGGAACATTCAAATATTTACATTATATGGTAAAATTAAAATCAATATTATTATAAGTGTGATGAATAAATGTGTTTTACCTTTTTTCCAATATGGTTTATACTTCTTTATAGCACCTCTTGCTCCTGCTTTCTTAGAGTATTCACCTATTTCATTTTGAATACCAAAGTTCTATCCCAAACCTACACAATGAAGCTTATCCTCTATCTGAATGGGGTTAGTAATGACTTGGATATCCTTTCCAAGATATTTTCCATTAAATCCCATTTTAACAAGTGATTTTGAACCTATACCTTTAATATATTTCTCAAACTTACACAAATAATTTTTAATAGATTCATGATGGAAGGGAAAAGTAACTAATGACTCACATTCACATACAGTGCTAAATGAATCTATTTGTGCATTGGTGGGAGAGGAAGGTCTTGTATGCATAATAGACTTGTGTTTCTCTTTCATTTCCTCATCATTTTTCAAACTGAACAAGAGATCATCCTTGGCTTGCAACTCTTTTTTCAACCTTTCAATCTCCTCTTTCAAGGAGCAGAACTTTGCTCTCAGGAAAGAGTTCTCTTCTTGAATTTGCATATTAAATACTTTGATCTCATCAAGGATATCTTATTTGGACAACTTGCCCATGGTTTCTTATTCTTGCAAATAACCTATAATTCTAACACTACAAATGGTCTAAATAATAGTCTACAAAGAATCTAATGAATACTAAAATTGAATTCAAATTTCCCCATAATCAGAAGCTAATCCCTGCATTCTATCTACTCTGATACAAAATTAATTTAAAAAATAGATTCACCCTATAGATAAATCACATAGCTTTTCAAACAGATATTGAAAAGTCTCAATTCCATAACTAAAATAGAATTGGCTATGAAATTCTCATTTCTCCAATTAAATTAAATAAGAAATGGATTTTTTTTAAATATATCAATTTCTAAAATTGATTTAAAATAAATTAACTTTTTAATTAGAATGTAAATCTCAATAATTCTGAGTATGAGTGATTTGGTGAACTCATATAATTTATTGTTCATCTAAACCATTCCATAAATATTTTATCTCTAAACAAATCCAAGATTTTTAAAAAAAATTAAAGTCTACTTGGATCGGATTTAAAATAAAATGAAATATTTTAATTTCTAATTTTCCCTTTTAAATAAATCCAAATATTAAATAATTAAAATATCATAATTTTAATAAAGAAAATTGAAAGTATTGTTTATAACAGAGAGAAAAAATATATATATAAAAAAAAACCAACACAGAAGATTGTTTATGGGGTTCACCAAATGGATATGTCCCTAGGTGCACTCTATGAGTGTTCTAATCTATTAAAAACTCTTTTAGAATAATTATAAAACCTCTCTAAGTGAAATAGAATTTTTTCAATACTAAATAATCTGTCTATGCAACAAATAAAAATAAACCTCTTTAATTTATCCAAGGTTCTTACTACCTCTAAAATTTAGATATATCTCTATCTAAAAAATTCTTTTGTGAAAAATCCCCTACTTCTTTATTAAAATACTATTACTACCTCTATAAAATAATCTTGTATTTATATCTATATTCTCAATAATATGGTTGGTTAGTCAATACATTTTTTTCATGGGGTACTAACAATTTCTTTGAATTGGATTTTTCCTGTTTCGATAGCATGGCATTGGCTCTCTGGGATTTTATGCTACTTGTATTTGATTTTACTCCACAATGGATCAAAACCAAAAATCCAAAAATTGAATTCCACCTTGTTGGCATATAGATGAGCATGGATAATGGTATAAAATTAGTGCCAAAACTTCATAAATAGTAAATAATTAAACTTTCCCACATAATATGTTGAATAATATTTACTAGCTATAAACCCTTTTCCATGTACAATTAGTGCCAAAAATAATCCACACTATCATAAATATAAAATAATTAAACTTTTCCACATAATATATTGACTAATCTTGGTCATCTTTAAACACGTTGTCATCAATGTTTTTGCATACAACATTTGTCAAGAATCTTTGAGAAACTTTAAAGATTTAAATTACCACATATTTTCCAATGTAATAATAATAATAATAATAATAATAATAATAATAATAATAATAATAATAATAATAATAATAATAATAATAAATTGAGTGTAGAAACAATTCTTTAAGAATATTTCATGCCAAAATTAATTTTATGCCAAGACTCAAGCCAAGATCAAGATTGGCAAGTCAAGATCAAGATTTACACTTTGTTGTTATATAAAAGATTACTATGCAATAAACTTGTCCAAATCAAATACCACATTATATTTGAATAATATTGGAGTTAAATACTTTGGATAATCTTTTAACAAAATATTAATATGCATGTAAATCTCTACCAAAAAAAACACATAATCTCCCCATTAAAATAAATCAAGAACCAAATATCTTTCCACCACCCATATGATTCTTTGAAAGTGGGGAAACTAAAATAGAGTTTAACTCATGAGATTTAATGAATTAAAATACTTCCATGACTTTCTTTAACAAACCTCTAAGAAGTCAACCTCACATTTGTTTGGTGGAATAAAGACTTGGATTTAAAAGAAAACATCCAACCATTCTTATCTTAAATAACCCATGATTAGACTACCACATCAATTATTTAAAAGAATATTTATGTATTATTATAATATAATAGTGGTAGAATTCTTGATTGATGGGATAAAGAATTAAAAAGGTATCCCATGACTATTTTAAATAACTATCTATGTGAGAGTGGGAGTAGTATATTTTTGGGAGTAAAATATCTAATGGTAGATTAAAAACCATTCAATAAGATATTTAATTAATTAAATATATCCCATGGTAAAATAAAAAAATACCATTAAATAGGATATTAATTAATTAAATATATATCTGATGGTATAATAAAAATACCATTAAATAGGATATTAATTAATTAAATATATATCCCATGGTAAAATAAAAATACTATTAAATAGGATAACAATTAATTATCTTAAACCATATGAAGAGTGAAAATCCTCCAGATCACTTGGATGAGGAGCTCTTTGTCATCTCCTTAAAGGATGTAAATGCAAGTAATAATAATTTAATTATTCAAAGCAACCATGATCTATAGTTAATCTTTATTAAAATAAAATCAATATTGGCTAAGTAAAGTGAGTTATGATCAAACCTAAGTCTAAATATAAAATAACACAAAAAATACAATGAATTTAAACAAAAGTTAATTAATAAAAATGATAAAAAAGAAGAGTAAGGTAGAGAAGAGATATGTTATTGATATTTAACATAGATGTTTTGACAAAGTTCAAATATCATCCAAATATGCTATTAAAACCAATGTATAGAATGAAACAACATAAGATCAAATCTTACTACACATTACACAAGCATCTAAGGAAATGAAAAAAATTAGATAAAGACTTGGTTCACTTTAAAGATTTACCTTGTAAGTAAACACCATAAGCACATTCACATGAAAGGAAAAGATAACGAAATAAACATAGGAATATTTACCTAGCCTAGCATTAGCACAAGTTAATAACTCTATATTTGAAAAAGTGAACATCAAGAATCAATAATAAATATTCAAATATAAATTATAAACCAAACAATTGAGAGAGAAACCATGATAACAATTTACACAAACAAATATGGACAAACTTTGTATAACTCCTTGATTATATTAATTTCTCAAAAGTTACAAATAGTTTTTTGTCTCAAAAACTCTCTCCCCTTTATAATGGAAAATAACTCTATATATAGATAGTTCATGAGGTATGTCAATCAGTCATGCCAAAAATTAAGGAATACTATCCTTTTACAATCATTATAGAACTTTTTAAAGACTCCAAATGACTAACCTATAGGCAGTGTGATTTACAAATTGTGCACACCTTTACAAAGAAGAATATTCTCTTTTCAAAAGGTTATACAAGTTATAAAAAGAATATTACTAAATCAAATAGATTGACCCTTTTGCTAATGCAGTCCCCTATTTCTATTATAGGATCTTCATTTTTCTTTCATGATGCTTATTAATTAGTTATAAGTAAACAACTCCATGAACAGTTCATCTTCTTTCTACTAGGCCTTGTAGATCTCTATCAGCCTTTTTAATGATTATTTTATGTTCCTATCCTCTCAAATACTATCCTCTATAGTAAATATCATATCGATGATCCTATTATTATCTGATCTAGTCCTACCTTGGTTCTTGCTTCTCACTTCATGCGTGACCATGATGGCTATAAGGTTAAACTCCTCATCAATGATGAGACCTATAGAATTGAGTGTGGATGGTTTAGTGAACATGGTCCCAAGTATATTCTCTATCCTATCTTCCATATTTTCACCATCCATAAGGAGACTCTAAATGTTTTTGGACCATGTGCTCAAACTTTTGATCTTGTCCACTAGTAATCCCATGACTATGTTTAGATGAGACAAGTTGATTGTCTTGGAGTTAGGAATTTGATCCTCAATCAAGATATTGATCAAGTCTTTTATTTTATTATAAAGTTCTATTATTGGTAAAATATGCTCTTTGCTAATATATCATATTATCTCAATACATTTTATCTAGACTTTATTGACTTTAAAGAATCAAACATGTCATACAAAGATACTTCAAACATTTCTGTCATAGCTTCTGGTATTGACCAGATAGCCAAATTTTATAAATTCTCTTTTTGTTGTTACATGACTTTGAAGGCATCTTGTAATTGTTCTACTTATGGTTGGTCTAACTGAATAACATTATCCTCAAATATCTAATTCTAACTAGGCTTTTTTCCTCCCACTAGGGTTAAATTGATCAGTGGCTCTACCTTTTGGTAAGTGATTTCTTCACCACCAACCATGATTTTCAAATCATATTATACTATCTCCCTAGGATATAATACTACCATGTGAATTTACTCAATGGGTGATTCTTGTTCGTCTATCAAGTCTAAAGAAGATGTAATTTCATTAGGACTTCTTTCATCTAGCCTTTGATCAATCTATGTTTCAGGGTTAGATTTTACTAATGGAGGTATAATAGGTGCACTACTTAGCAAATTATATTATCTTGGCCCTAAATACCATCTATGATATCCTCCCTTTTACTCCCTCAGCATTCTAGATTCTAGATTGATGTTGTGGTTTTTTGTCTCCCTATGACTTCAAAGAGTGAATACAATTTTATGTACATGGGGTTAAAATGACTACGTTGGTGCTTATAAGTCACATTCAAAATTCCTTTTACTTTCACTTTCTCCTTAAATTTCTCGTAGGGGTCCCATTACCTTAGTTCATCAATCTATAAATTTAAAGATGTCTTGTGTTTAGAAGTAGCATCAATATTGTCCCATTGTGAAAAGATATATGTAAAAATGGCTATGGAGAGGGTATGAAGTAGGCCCTTTTGGTTTTGAAAATACTATCTATTCCATTGTATATTTGATAAGCTACTTCTTGATCTGCTAGTTTTATTAGTACATGGACAAGTATCTTGAGTGGGGTGCATTTTGTCGCTTTAATCCTGATGATGGTACAATCTAGATATAGTGATATGTCTCGCATGACTTCAATAGTTTTATTTATTAGTGTGTTGACCCTCATCATTGGGATCCCTATGATGGCTTCACTAAGGTCTAAGTAAACATAGTCATATATGATATGGATGTGATCCATGTACTTAAAAATATGCAATTTAGAGTAATATTATGAAATAATTTGTGTCCCATTAGGTGACCATTCCCTAAGGTTGGGAATTTTTTTATAGAAAGAAGAATATCCAAAAGGTATGACATCATGTAAAATTGAGCCCTAGTCTTCTTCTTGATTACAATAAATTTTTTACTCTAATTTCTAATTACCTCACTTAGAGGAGGGGTGACATGTTTCTCAAACATGAAAAAGACTAAGGGGACCCAAATTTTATCTACATATGTAGTGGTTGGATTCCCACACAAATTTTTCATCATTTTCATTATAATCACTGATCTGAATTAGCTAGTTGGGATATTGTTATTGAAATTTGAAAACACTTGATTCTTAGAATTTAGCCATAGGGTATGGAAGCTTTTTAAGTCATTCTCTTTGGCTTAGTCATTCTCTTTGGCTTAGTTGATGATTGTGGTTAAAAATACTTGGGTTTTAGGTAATTTATAGTAGTTCTCAAAGGCTATGGGAGAAATGTAAGTAATCTTTCTAAAACTACACTCATGAATAATCATGCTCTTATCTATTTTACCATCTTTAAAAATGGGAGAAATGATATTGATACAGTAAAGTACCTTGGGCTTTACTACTTCATAATGAAGACTAATAATTTGTATAATAACTATCATACTAAAGCCTCTTTAAAAACATGTTATTCTCCTTCTCTCTTGTAATAACTACTTGTTCTTCAATGGTACAAAAAATATTGGATCAATTGTTGTCTAATGTGTTCAAAACTATGGCACTAAAATGTGTGTCCTTTAAAATTCTCCCTTTTTTATTTACAATCAAATAGATCTCTACATAATCCTTGAAAATAATTTTTTTAGTTGCCATGGATGTGAATTTGGTTAAATTGCTCACTAGTGGACCTTACTTCAGCTATGGATTGAATTATTCTTTCATATATGGAAATTCACCTCTCTTTAGTTCATTTACAATGATTACAGGGTCAAATTAGGGTTTTTATTTATGTAAGGGATTTTTTGAAGGTTTTTATAGATCTTTAATGGTGGCAGATATTTGAATTATGTGAGATTTATGAATCATATTTTTCTCAGATTTGCATATTTATACCTTTGCCTTTTTGGGTACTCAAAATATTTTGACTTGATGTCTATACCAACATGGAATCACAATGTCCTTATATTTCTAAACTTTCAAAATGTGACCATTACCTCTAGGACACATATCAACACATCATTGGGTCTATATATTTGAAAATTTCACCTAAGATCACACCATTAGATCTACTTGCATAGATCAACATGGTTTATTGATTTTAATCTAGGACGTTGAATGCCATTGTCTACTTTACTACACTCCCCATGGTTGTGACACTTTTAACTTCCAAATTAGTTTTGTGTTTCACTAAAATTTCAACATTGATCTCACACCATTGATCTTGTTTGCATGAATCAATCATGCTTCATAGATATTTATCTACTGGGTTCTATCCTTCATTCCAAATACTACTATATCTATAAAAGGGGTTCCATGATGGTAAAACTTGTCACTCACTCAATCATCCCAGAGATTCATTTAAGTTTTGACTTAATACACATCATTGATCAAAATGTGTATGCTTAGTTTCATACCATTGATTTTAGGGACATGCTCAAGATTTAATAATCCATTATAATTTTGAAACTTTACATCTCTATGCTTGTTCATTAGGCCTTAAATTTTTAACATTCACTATGCAACATCAGATCATCTTTGGTTGATCACTCTGCACTCCATTAGATCTCAATCTGAGGGATTGATATGCACTGTTAGATCTTTCTACTTGAGTGAAAGCGTATCATTGATCAAGGTGATTGAATTATTGACTTCATTTCATGTTATTAGATCAACTTTGCCTAAGTAAATGCACACTATCAATCCTATGGACAATAAAATGAAGCAAGTAAGGTTCAGGAAATATAGAGAACCTACACTAAGGTTTTGGACTAAGGTTTTATTCATGTTGATAAACATCATAAAATATTAGTATAAAATTTTATGCTAAGTTTTAAAGCATGATAAAGCGGTCCCATGGATAGTAAAAGTCATGGCATAAAGTTTTCACCTAATGTTTTTATTTTATTAATAAATTCAATTAAAACTATAGGATAAGGCTCTAGGATATGTTAGAACATAATGAAAGGGACCATGTAATTATCTAACCCATAATAACAAAGGGGGTTTAGGACATAAAGGTACTAAGCATAATATTTCTAGACTAAGGGTTGGTCACATTGACAAGCATGACTAAACCTTAGGATAAGAATTAAATTAAGCCCATGGCATAAAAAAATATTCCCATGCAAATTTTTCCTACATAAATTTTCAAATAGAAAGACTCGTGTAAATTTGAATTCATATTTAAAAGGCTTAAGCTAAAATAATTAGACTAAGGGTTTCTATATTATCAAACATGAATTCAATTGGACATTTAAGAATAAATAACTTAATCAAAGGGTCAATTTATCATTTGAAGTATGAAACCCTAAACATTATCAACACACTTGGGTCTTCATTAAACCTTCATCTTGAAAAACACATGAAGCAACCATTAGCAAAGTTACGAAAAATAAAAAATGAATCAAATGAAGACTTGCTAGTTAAGATGAATGAGAGTTGGGTACAAATGATCTTCAAATAAAGCATTCTGATTAAGTGGAATTTAAATTTAAATCACAAATTTGAAAAAAATTTAAGCAAGTGTCCCTATTTTCATAAATGGGGGTATGTTGGCCCCAATAATATATTTAGAGAATGTCAATGGAAATGACTTATTTTGTAATATATTATTCATTATAGATCTTGAGTAGATTTCTCATAGGGTGATGATATTGAAGAATTATGATTTTGTAAAATTTACACTAATAATAAGATCCAAAGCATCCACACAATACTAATTAATCCCTTTCAATAATATCAACTAGATTCATTCATTTTCCAACTTGTTTTGTTTATAATAGTTTAGGTGTAAAGAGAATATTTAACTATAATATTCTAATGACTCATCATCATTTTTTGATTTTTGAAATATGTCATCTCCCTTATGATCTCTTCCCTTCAAGTATTCCTATTTCTAGGAGAGAAACCTTTCTTGCATATCATTCCATCTAGCGATTGCACTCTTTCCTAGTCTTATATGCCATTAGAGGGTTTCTTTCCTCAGAGTGGATGAATATATTTTAAGCCTTTAGTCATCATTATTATATTCATAGGTTTGAGTCCTATAAAAATAAAAATTAACATGTCAATCACCATTCCCTTGAAATTATGTGATGCAAAGAGGGGAATGTTATTCATAGGTTAATTACCCATGGGCATCGTTATAGGATATTTAAAAGTTGTGGTGTCACTAATAGGGATTTCTTCTTCCATATCTCCCATTACTGTCCAAACTAATTATGTTTCATTAACTTTTTCAAATAGCTTTTTGAAATCTCAATCAATATTTTTGTCCCATGGTTAATAATAAATGACAGTAATCGTATTTCATAGGGGAAGGGAAATTATTATAGATAGGGGAGATGGAGTAGAGTATTCTAAGAACTCCTTTGGGAATTATAAAGATATCTTGTTTGGCTCATTTGGTATTTTTACTATATTTTTAGGATTTATTTTTGGATCAAAAAGGGTTTGTATTATATTTTGTACATGAACATTGACCTTGTAGGAATGTGTGTGTGTGTGTGTGTGTGTGTGTGTGTGTGTGTGTGTGTGTGTGTGTGTGTGTGTGTGTGTGTGTGTGTGTGTGTGTGTGTGTGTGTGTGTAAAGAATAAAAATTAATGAATTTTAGAATGATACAATAACTGTTATGAATAGAAAATCTCTATGAAAATTTGAAGAACTGTATATTTTTGTAAAAAAATTGTGTTTTTTGTTTTTATCATTTCTTAATATGGGGTAATGGATAAATATATACCAAAGGATATTTTTTCATAGCCTACTCTAGGATCTATAACATAGGAAAGAATTTCCATTATTTAGCATTTTTTTAATAAAAAATTCATTATTAATTTTATTAGAATTATTTCATCAATACAATATTTTACATGGGGACAAATAATTGTATGGACAAATGTAGAAACAATAAAAGATGGCAAAGGCCCTTGTTTTAGTATTACTAGTTTTTAAAAAGGTGTTTGAGATGGACTTGGATGCTTCACATGTGGGTATTGATGTAATATTATGTCATAAATAAATGAAAATAACATATTACAATGAGAGATTGAATGAGATAAGGAATACATAACCCACATATGACGTTAGATTTTATTCCATTGTATAGTAACTAAGATATCTAAGGAATTAATATGAGCCTAAGGATTTTATATAATTTACAACCATCAATCCTTAAATTATGTGAACACTAAGATGAAATTAAATAGAAGAAAATGATAATTTGGTATATATTTTTGTATAAATACATTTTTTTCTAAAGCATAAGTCTAGAAATAAGAATTAGGTAGATGATGTATTGAATAGGAGTATGACATTATGAACCACTATGGTGAATCAATTAATTAGTTTTGATAATATAAATAACTTGTATGATCCTTTTTAATATGTTTGAAATGTATTATAATAATGCATGAACCCATTATAAGTCAGATAAGTTTTATTTATGAATAATATATCATGCATGATGGTTAATTATTAACTGGAAATAAAATGTGCATTCCATTTTGGTCTATAAGAGATAATATTGTTATAAAAGTTCATCATTTTGGTATGGTTGGGAACTTTGGTAAAAATAACACCATAGATTTGGTGGAAGAGAATAATTTCTAGCCAAAAATGAAGAGAGATGCATCAAGGTATTTCTTAATATGCATGATATGTCAAGTGTATAATGGCCATATAATATCTATGAATTTACTTTCCATTTCAAGTGCTAAAAGAACCATGGATAGATTTAATGTGGATTTTATTTTAAGGATTTAAAAAATTAAACAAGGCAATGATTCAATTTTTATTTGTTGTAAATAATTTATCTAATATGGTTCATTTTATTGTATGTAATGAAAAAAATATGCCACTATAGTATAAATTTTGTTTATTAAAATTATTATCGTATTTCATGTTATTCCAAAGATAATTACTTTAGACATATATAAAACATTTTGAGTCATATTTTTAGAAATATAGAAACGAAGTTGGAAACTAAACTAAAATTTAGTAGTTTCCATGACCTCTATTTACATGATCTTTTTTAATTCTATAACACTATCAGTTGCACATTTTTTTACTAATTAGCATATTTATTAGTTGTGTTAGTAGCTATTCAAGTGTTACTTGAATGTTACCTATAATCTATTTCAAGATGTTGTGATGATATGTTCTAATTCGACATGTTTATGATGTCACATGGATGATTAAATTTTGTTTTTTTATAGAATTGAATGACGTTACTCAAATTTAAATTACTTATCATATTTTATATTGGTTCTCCATTAGAATAATGTTGATGTATCAATATGATGATTATAGGAATAGGAAAAAGGAAAATCATCTAGGTTAGATTCAGTGCTCAATAATAGAGGGTAAAATAAGGGTCAACATTGAGTTATTATTATTTTAGGGTGATAGGTTTTGATCTTTATTTTGATTAGGTCTTTCTTGATTGTTTTGTTTTCTTGTTTAGTTGATTGATCAATAAAGTTGTTTTATACTAAGCCTGTAATTGCATCTTTGTTACTTTGACTAACTTATTATCTAAGATGCAACCAATTGTGTGTGGTTATCTTACTTATTATTCAAAGGAAATAATATTTATATGGATTTGTTTGATAGTTGAGAGACTACGTAAAGGTTGAAAATGTAATCTATGTATGGAAATTGTGCATTAGATTTTAGGGGATGTTTTAAGATAGTTTTGTTTAGTATGGCTTTAAATTAGTGTTTTAACCATTTTGGTGACTCTAATATGTGATGCTTGAGGGGGACCATGACTAGGTCATGGGTCCTTCATTAGTTTTGATTTGTTTTATTCATGGCATTTCAAACTATTAGTTTGTAATTCATTAGAAATTAGGTCATGATGACCCAAATCCCATAGTCAGCTTATAGAGTAGATTTAAATTATTTTGGTTTGGTAATTTGGAATTTTGGAGAGAGAATTTAGAGAAACCCTAATTGAGATTTCCTAAATGTTTTGGTGAAGTCTATTTAATTCCTAGTGGGACTAGTTTGTCCCTATTAGTTTATTTTTTCATTTGTATTTTGGTTAGAAATGATGGTGCTTTGCCAAGAAACATTTTTAGTTGTTTACCAGAAGATTGCATAACCATTATGAGCTTTAATGGAAGCCTATAGAGTTCATGAGGGATCAAATAGGTGCAAAGAGGAAGAATATTTTGTTTTTCTAAAGAGGCCATGTTATTTGTATACATTATGGGTGAGTTCAATGAGTATGTTGTTTATTTTTATTTGAGATGGAATAAAATACAATATTTATTCTATGTTTATTTGAAATGGAGTATAACCAGTATAATAAAAATATGTTATAGGTTCATAGTGAATTTTGTATACTTCATGATTAACCCATAATGAAATGCTCAATGTATAGTTGAATATACACATATGGGAATGGTTTGATTTTTTTCCTTGTCATTCAATGCCTAGTTTGGGTACTCTATTGTGAATTTTATTTCCTTTTGTGTATTACTATGAACTATGATTGAATGGTATAATGATACTAGTATTGTTAAGCCATACGTTTGTTGACATTGAACATGTTATTACCATTATTTTTAAAATAGTGGGTTTTAATTATTTATCCTATCATTTGCTATTTCACTTGTCTTTTTTAATTTGATAGGTAAGTATCGAGTTAAAGGAACTTGAAAATAGTTTTGAATCTAGAGCTATGAATCAGACAAGTGAAGGTTTTATTAACAATTCCCATAACCAAAAGAGGGTTTTAGATAATGGACCAACAAACAAGAGGGTTTGAAGGATCCTAGAACCATAGAAGATCATTACAAGAGGGCTTGATGGATCCCACAATCATATCACAACTAGAGGGTTTCATGGATCCCACAACAGGTAAAATAAGAGGGTTTGAAAGGTCCCCCTACCATATAAGAGAGTGTTTGATGAATCCCACAACCATGAAAATAGGGTTTCAAGGATCCCACAAACTTACCAAGAAAATAAAGTCAACTCCTTGATAAATAGTAAATATGAACAATAGCTATCACCCTTTGATAGAGCTTCCCCAAAACTTCCATTGTAGAAAAAAAACTAGTTAGACATAGACTATATTTCACTATTCTTTTGTCTTATTGAAACATCTACATAGCTTCTGTATAACTAAATCATAACTAGTGAGACTACACACCCAATAAGCCAATCAATAGATAAATCATATCAAGGTGATAGGTGAATCATCCTTGGCAATCTAACAACAACTTGATACAAATCATTTGAAAAATGAGATGGTTTGAAGGATCCCATAACCACATCATCAAGAGGATTTTAATGATCCCACTAACTTTGAATAAAATTTTCAATAATTATAAAATATATACCATAGTTTTCATACTTAAGCAAGGCTTCCCCAAAACTTTCACTATAAAATAAAAACCCACTAGAAGTGGACAATATTATAATGTTATGCTTTATTAAAGAAACTTCACAACCTATGCATAACTAAATCATAACTAGTATAACTACATGACTATTGAGACAAATAATAACTAAATCACACCAAATAACTATCCAAAATGTCCTCTAAAATTTATCAACAACTTGATATAAACCATGAATCTTCAACCCATCATAAGTCACCATTGTCAACACTTTGGTCAAGAAACCTCCATCAATCTGTCTAACATCATCCCTCTTCCTCTAATTTTTAGGATGATCATTTCACATTAGGCCAAATGACCAACAAATAGTAAGCATAGTTTTTAAAATAAATCCCAAAAACTAGAAAATATAGGGGTGAAATATTATAAAATACTCGCTTCCTAGAAAGATTACCAAGTGGAATCCTCTAACATCCATAAAAGGAAGGAAAGGGAAGGTTCCTCTATCATCCACCCAAACCCTAAAATCTTTGACAATAAATAATCTAACTTCTTTTATCAAATCCCACAACATTATTTCTTTGAGAAGGATAAGATTTTCAAAGAAGAGTCCTCTAACATCCACGTTTGAACCAAGAAAAAATAAATTAACAATCAAAATACTATGACAAACAAGGTCCCTTATGATAATAACAAGATAAAACAAGAGCCAAAAGGGTATACAAAAAAAACCAACCTTACACATGGAGTGGTCTCCCTAACGAGTGAATTTGGTTCTTGGGGATGTAGCTAACATGGAACTGATTTGTTTTATCCAACACAAAATAAATCCTACAAATTCTCTAAAAAAAATTCATAGAGGAATTTTTCCCAAAACCCACCTAGAAATACAATTTTTTGGATAGGGTAAGCATAGGGTTAACTTAAGAATTTCCCACCCAAAAATATTTTTGAAAAATGTATAGTTAAATGTAAAACCTCCAAGCTTCTTCCTTTTCCTAGCAGTAGAAGGAGATATCTTAAAATTCATTAGAATATTTGAAACAATCTCCCTTATGATAAAACCAAGGTATAACAAGACCATAAAGGGAATAAAATAGTACCCAAACTTCCAAAGGGGGAAATCTCCCCTCAATGTACAAAAAGTACCTAAACTTCTGGTAGATTGTTCCCAACATAGTTTAATCCCTACAAATATACTAGTAGGAGGAAACAAAACTTCCATTTTGAATAAATTCCACTATTTTTTCATGGAATATCCACCAAACCATTATCTTACAAAGCACAATCTTAAACACATGGATATACCACTTTTTGTCAGTGAATCTTCCACTCTCATTTTATCTACCAAAATCTACCCAAAATCTTTAGGTCCTATATTTTGGGTATGCCATATTTACGTTGTGGCTATCTTGCATATATTAAACCATTAAAAATTTTAGGGAATGGTTTTGGAGGTGAAGGAAACACCCCATCCTCTCATATCTAGATCATCTTCATCCCTAGGATCATATTTTTGTACTTCTTCACCTCTCCCTATTTGAAAATTCCTCCTCTCACTCCTCTCTCCCATTCCTACATATTTCAAACTTTTATAAACATTTTTTAACATGCAATTATTTAACTTATCTTTTAGGGATTGTTTCATAATATGGTTATGGTGAAAAGTTTTATAATATATTATTGTTCATAGTAATTGTATGCAACTCTAATCTAGTTCTAGGTATTTATTTTTTATTTTCATTAGGAATTTTATAACTTGTACTTTCTTTTAACAACTTATATGGATATAGGGGTTCATGCTAAGTTCAGATCAAGTTTGTATGCTATTAAAATTTCATTAAATTTTTATGAGGGTTAATATGTAGAATTTGAGTTGGTTTCTTTCTCATTTTGTGTACATTTTGGTGAATCCTTTTGGTGTCATGACTCTTTTTAGTGTTAAAGTGTCAATATGATTTGAAATGTTGATGTCTATTATTTTTGGAGGATAATTGTTGAGAATAGAAGTAGTTATAAATATATTTATTACTATTTGATTATTAAAAAAATATATAGTATATATATATATATATATATATATATATATTCATATCTCATTTGAATTTAATGGATTAATTAATTATTGTTTTATATAAGGAATTCAAATGGATTTATTCAAAAATTTAAGTTATACTACTAATGGTAATAATAAGTAATTTTACTTCAAGCACTTATTGTTAAGTCATTTAATTTTTAACCCTTTTTTTTAGTGATTTCAAAGCTTAGAATCTTCACTGTTGAATCATCCTTCTATGAACCATGTTTTTGAACTATACATCTAATTAATGGATGGGGTGGTCTAAGGTCACTGATGATGGGTTCATTGGTTAGGATGGGAATACATTTTCATGCTACTCTTTGGAAGATGTACTGAATGCTTAGATTATTATTATATTTGGTTTTATATTATAGTTTTAACTAGTGTAATACATGATTTAAATAAATGTCTCATTTTATTTTAGTGATCATAATTATATAAATAGTCTTATGAATTTCTTATTCAAAGTTGGGAACAATACATTATTTTGTATTGTGATGTTTGAAGTTGTTGTTCAAATGTTTATTTATCTATTATATTTTAAAAGATAATTTGTTACTCAAATTGGATATAATAAGTAGTTTGTTATGTATTTGAGGAGAATATATTTTAAACTCTAGTGTTGAATTCTGAGAAGTGTTATTCATTTATTATTTTCATCAATGAAATAAAATCTAATCTAATATTTTGATAAGTTACTTTTGGCTGACTATTATATTTTATAGGGATTCATAGTTTTATAATTTAACTTATAGAAACTATATTAGTATGATGCTCTCATCCTTTTAGTTTTATATTCATAAAAAATATAATGATATTTTATTATGTATATCAAAGTATATCAATCTTGAAATATAATGTTGAGTTGTAGAATAGTATCACCTAAATATGAAAATTATATCTTATGTAAATTTTCAATTATGTTTGGGTTCATTAAAATGAAGTTATAATTCTTTTGGAATTGAACATGAGAGTTTTTTATTTATCCATTCATTTAAGAACTTTTTTAATATATGGATTGATATTTATAAACCATGTTAAGGATTCAAATATAAGGTGAATATGACTTGTAACTAGTTCATTCATAGTCTTATTAAGGATAATCTATATTATTTATTGATATCATTACCACTGAGTTCTTTTAAGTATTAAAAAAATTTGAAGATAATTCTTCATGTTTATTTAGATGATTTACACTTTTGTTTTATTTTTATGTCCAATTTATATATTAAGACATAAAATAATAAGGAATAAATTGATAATATGTCAAAAGTTGGAACTAATAAATGAGAAGAGTTTGCATTACTTTGTTTTTTGTTAAATAAAAGGATAAATTCATTGTATAGGTTATTACAAAATAATTAATGTGTGATGTAACAAAGCTGAAAAAATAATGGTCTTCATGAAATTATTTAAGTTGTCAATATACAAATCATAAAAATGTTGTTGAAACATCAATAAAATGATTAATTCCTAAGGTACTATTTGATTATTGTTCATTTTTTATCTTGATATAAATATACCATATGACTAACATATGTTACATAGAGTAAGTTATTACTATATGATATTGAGGGATGGTCAAATGGATATACTTAAGTAAAAAATTATGGATTTAATTATTGTGTGATGTAAAAATTAGAGGTGATTCTAATTTATGTAATATTCATGTATGTGGTAATTTTCATCAATAAAAATGATCAACAATATACTTTTTATTAATTTAGATTAAATGGATAAATTTATTGAATGTCATTAATTTTGAATCCACAAAGATAATGATCATACCTCAAGTCATGATGATACAAGTAGGTAGATTTAATTGATGGAAATTGACTTCAAATAACATGTATTTATGAAATACTATCAAACAAATTCCATGGTATTCATTTTGTAAATAAATTTGAAGTTAATTCTTGTTGTTCATATTGTTATGTAAATTATTAAGTGCAAAAGAATAGTATGATAATTTTTATATTGTTAATTGAATTATGTATGCCTTAACTTCTAATTGATATTTTTAATGTTTACCTATACACTTAGTTAGAGTTTATATTACTTTAATGGTCATAATGCAAATCATTTTATGTTAAGTACATGCATTACAATAAGGATAAAATTTAGTATTGGTCCTTTTAGGAATGCCATAGTTTAGTAATTAGATTCAAGTATATGAATATATGTTTAGTACATGGTAACCTGAATGTCCTTATTAATATGTTAAATTAACTTCAAAATATTATCATTATGAATTTTTAACATTAGTCAAATACTCGTGTTTGGTATAACAGAGTTAAGTAATTGGTCATGTTTTTTGTGAATTAGTTTTCTTCAGTGAGGTTTGAAATAGTGTTGAGTAACTTTAAGTTGAGTTTTTTTTTTTTTTTTTTTTAAATGGTTGTTATTTTTTGGTATTAAATCTAGAATTATGTGTTATATGTAACTTTGGAAATGAAATTTACTAATTTTACCTACCTAAGTTATTATTTTATTTCACTTTAGGATGGTGAGAACTATATCAAGTGGTTTAGATGATGACAAAAAACTAAAATTTTACAATCCTGGTAGAGGTAGAGGAAGAGGATGAACTATGGGAAGAGGTAGATAGTGTGAAGATCAAAACCTTAACCTAGTTAGAGAAGAAACTCATGTTAATAATGTTGGTATCAATGTAAGTAAACCCGATTTAAGTGCTTTCAAATGGAATCCTAATTATAATCAAGAAGTCATTATTGGGATACTAACTACTTTGAATCCCTTGAAAAATAAGTTGGAATCCTAAAAACATAGGCTGAATAATCTTAAGGTTGTTTCTCTAGAAGAATTTCCCAGACTAGATCAAGGGAAAATGTGGAGCAAACAATCCAAGAGTTGGCTTGAATTTAATTTGATCCCATCATTAGGGAGATTAAAAATATTGTACCACCTACATTTTTACATTAATAAATAGGTGATACAATTGATGCATGGTTGGTTAACCTATATAAATAATTCAATCTACATAAAATGCCCTTGAAAGTGAAGGAAAATGTATCTATTTATCATCTAGTTAAAGCTATATCTCTTTGGTGGAACCACATCTATTATTTATAGGGTTATCAAAATTTCAAATTTACCTAGACCATTTTTGAGAGGAAATTTTAAAATAGGTATCTTAGTGACAATATCAAAGAGTAAAAGATAACATATTTTAAGTTATTAATAAAAGAAAACATGTCTATAATAGAATATGGGAATAAATTCCTAAAGTTGATGCATCTTGTGAACTATATGCATGATGAGGAGACCAAGATAAAAAAAATTAAACTTGGATTGAGGGAGATATTGATGCATGACATTAATATGATCAACCCAAAAACTTCTATTTATACTATTAAATCTTCTCATAGGGAAAAAGAGACATAAAGGTCTTGGTAGAAAGTGAGATAATATTTCAAACTTCATATCCAAAAATATAAAGCTAAGAATATTTCTCCATCACCTAATAACTTTAAAAAAAACATTTACAGCCATATAATTACAAGAATCAATAGTTTTTAAAAAAGTTTCAATTCCAAAATAAAAATTTCAAGTTTCAGAATTATTCCAAAACTAGGACATTTAAGAAAGAATAGAATCAAATAAAAAATAATATAGCTACCATAGGGGAACACATTGTGCCTATTTAACCTCAACATACACTAGTATACTGACAATGTGGTGATAATCACTACTAGAAATACTATGCTACATTAAAAATGGGGAAATTAGCTAACCATAGGGTGTATGTATGCTGAATTTTAGGACACCCTTATTGAAATTACAGGTAATTTATTTATTTTTTCAATTTTAGTTCTAATTGATTATATTTCAAATGATATCTTTCTATCCCCTAATGTTTTTAATAAATCTAAATATAATCATATTAGTTTAAAACAATGATGGTAGGTCAAATTTTATACAAGCAAAAGAGTATGCATTTATGAATGCTTAAAGTAAATAAATCTCAATTTAGGAATTTTCTCAAATAAAGCATTTTTTTTAACACTTTTGGGATCTTATGACCTTATTTAGGGAATGGATTGGTTGAATCAACATAAATACACATTAGATTATGGTAATAAATTGTTTAAATGTTATGATGACGCAAGAAAAACTATTAAAATCCAAGGTGCTAATAAGCTTAAAGTGAAAAAGTTACTTTCTACCATGTAACTAAAAAAGGTTGTGCAAAAAAGATGTAAAACTTATGCTATATAAATGTAAGAAAAAATGTTGGATAAAAATTGCTTATCAACATTTCCCTTTTCTAAATGTAATTTCTAATATTTTTTCTTGAAAAGTTATTAGGATTTCCTCTTAGGCATGAATTTGATTTTTTAATTGATTTTATGCCAAGGGATGCCCATGTATTTAAATCTCCATATTGTATGAATGTGACTAATTTTAAAGAACTTAAGAGTAAGCTACATGAAATATTTTAAAAAGGAAGCATTATGCAAATTGTATCTCCTTGGGGTGTTTTTGTTTTGTTTATGAAAAAGAAATATGGTACACTTAGGGTGTGTGTTGATTATCACATGCTTAAAAAGGTCACAAACAAAACTTATTATCCTTTTCCAAGGATAGATGATTTCTTTAATCAAATTAATGGTGAAACCATCTTTTCTCAAATTGACTTGAGATTAAGTTACCATAAGCTGAGAATTAAAGAATAAGAATCCATAAGAAATAATTCCATACTTGGTATGGCCAAATGTACTAGTTAATGGTAATGCCCTTTGGATTGACAAATACACCTACTACCTTAATGATCATTATGAATAGTGTATTTATGGATTATTTAGACAATTATGTTCTTGTTTTCCATGATGATATACTAATCTATTCTAAGAATGTAACTGAGCATGAACTACATTTAAATTTAATTTTCAAGGACTAAGGAAAAATAAGCATTATGGGAAGCTTTATAGATGTGCATTTTCACAAATTGAACTACATTACTTGAGACATGTTATTTAAAAGGATTGCATTGTTATGGATCTAGAAAAGATAAAAGATTTTTAAGAGTGGCTTGCCCATGAAAATGTATATCAAGTGTATATATTTATGGTCTTGGTTGGTTACTATGGAAGGTTTGTGGAAAAAATTCCAAATTAGAAAACCCCAATAATTCCTTATAGCATAAAGGTATAAAGTTTGTTTGGACTTTGGCACATGAATAAGCTTTTAGGAGGCTTAAAGAAATGTTAAATACAACACTTGTACTTGCTATTTCAAATCCTAATAGTAATATTCAAATCTAGTCTGATGCCTATAAGGAAGGTTTTAGTGGTTTTCTTATGTAGGATGGATTACTTGTGTCATATGAGTCACATAAATTCAAGGATCATGGAAATAATTATCACACATGATTTAGATATTGTTTCTATTTTCCATGCTTTAAAGTAGTGTAAACATTTTCTTCCAAGCATTTCAAAGATAAAGATAATCATCACAGCTTGAAATATTTATTTATCGAGGATGATCTTAATGCTTTCCAACATGAATGGATGGAATTAATGATCATGTTTTATATGAACATTGAATATGTTAGAGGTAAGTAGAATACTTATGTTGATTATATTTACTGGCATAGGTATCTCACTTCCATATCTATTTTATAAGGTAATTTTATAACTATTGGAATAAATTACTAATGAATCCAACTACGAAGTAACTCTAAGTTTGGTTGATGAGCCTGTACCAAATAAATTTGCTAATTTTTATTTTGAATGTGATGTCCTATTAAAGCATAAAAATATTTTTTTATACCCAATTCAAGTGACTTGCATAATATTTTGGTAAAATAAGTGCATACACCACCTCATTTTGGTCATCTATGTGTCATCAAGATGACACACGAGCCAAAAATGTACTATATTTAGCTTGGAATAAAACATGATGTTACTAATTCTATAGGAAAGTGGTTAGAATGTCAATGGGTAAAAACTAAACATTGCCATCTAGGATGTTTTATTTATCCTCATGACTTTTTACAAACTAGGTGCACTAATATTTCACTTGATTTCATTGTTGGTTTACCAAAGTCAGCAGTAATCATAAACCTATTTTTATTGTGATTCATATATTTAAATTTTTTTGTCATTTTATTACTTGAAATATGAGTGTTGACACTTCCATGTTTTTGGAAAACTTTATGAAATAAGTCTTTTAGTTGCATGGCATTGCATAAGTAATTATCTCTAATACAGACGAGTTAATTAGTTAAAGATTTTGGAAAACATTGAATGTAGCATTTGGAACACAGTTAAATTTTAGTCTTTGTATCACCTAAAAAAGGATAGTTAAATGGAGAGAATTAATTATGTGGTTTATGACATGATAATAATATATGTTATAAATAAAAAATAAAGTGGAAATATTTCTTACATTTAGTTGAATTTACTTATAATAATTTATATCATTATGTCCTTAAAACAACTCCATTTGAAACTCTCTATGGGAATAAATGTAGAACTTTTCTTTCCTACGATAGAATAGAAAATATGAAGGATACTTTAGATAGACAAAAGATCTATTTATATTTTAAAATCATCATCATGAATCTACTGCCAGTGAAAAATTATTTATGCTATTACAGTGAAGAAAAGTTCCATTAAATTTATAAAATCTTCTATGCTTCCTCCTAGATTTATTGGACCCTTTGACATTTTTTAAAGAATCAACCATGTTGGCTACATATTATCCATTCCTTAATCTCTTTCAAAAATTCATGATGTTTTTCATGTTTCCTTATTAATGAATATGTATATGATCTTTCTCAATTTTTAGATTGGAAAAATATCTAGGTTTTTGAAGAGGATAAGATATAGTTGGAACCAGTGAAGATCTTGGACCATCACAATGTTATGCTATGAAATAGATAAATTTCTCAAATTATGCTCAAATGAGATATATTATTTGATAAAAAAATCTACTTGGGAAGATGAACATATTTTTAGGGAGAAATATCATTAGGTATTTTAGTTAGTGGAATGAGTTATAATTAAGTGTTGTTAAGGTGTGGAACTAAAAGCTTCAACCGTTTGCACACACATAAAGAAAGGATGCTGAAGAACGAGAGCCACCGGCGTCGGCAGTATGACCGAAGTCGGTTAGATGCAGTGGAGAAGGAGATCGGTGACGGCAGAGGAGTCGGCCGACGTCGGTAGCACCAGACAAGCAGGGACCGACGTCCGTCGCCTGTGCGGTCCAGAACTGCTGTTTACGAACAGTCAGTTAGTTAAACCGAGTGTTTGCATGCTAAGAGACTATTTTAAGTCGCGAGCTGTGTGTCTAATTTTAGTAGTTAGATGTCTATTTTTTGTAAGCATGGGATCTTATTTATAGACCCATAAGGCATATATTGTATAGTAATTCTAAGGCAAGTAAAGGCATTGAAGCTAGCAAGGTCAAGGAGATCTACAGGTGTAAGGTCAAGGAGATCAGCTATAACATTCAAGGAGGAATTTTAACTCATGTTTTAGAGTTGGTTTTGTGTTGAGCAAGAGAGAGATGGAAGAAGGTCTTGAGGTGTGGCAAGCCTTTGAGGTGGAGGAAGAAGTGGCATCTTCCTTATTTGTATTTTCTTCTAGTATTATCTAATACAATTGTGTGTATTGTCTCTCAAATTCTTTGCTGTCTCATGTTTCTAGTTTCTTAATCATTCTGGTATAATTTCCGTGTTCAATTGCTCATATATAAGTAATCAATTGTGCTACCGTTGGATAAGGGGCCTCCTAATAGTGAAGATCTTGGACCATCACAATGTTATGCTATGAAATAGATAAATTTCTCAAATTATGCTCAAATGAGATATATTATTTGATAAAAAAATCTACTTGGGAAGATGAACATATTTTTAGGGAGCAATATCATTAGCTATTTTAGTCAGTGGAATGAGTTATAATTAAGTGCTGGTCGATGTCATGACCTCAATTTACATGTTATATTTTATGTCTATAGAACTATTTTATGTCTATAGAACTATTGGTTGCACATTTGTTTACTACTTTACATATTTCTTAGATGTGTTAGAAGATATTGAACTATTACATATATGTTATTGAGACTCTGTTTCAAGATATGATGATGATATATTATGTGTTAGGCATGTTTATGATGTTACATGGATGATTAAATTTAGTTTTTTATATAATTTGTTAAATCTATTAAAACGAAAATCATTTGTCATATTTCATATTGGTTTTAATTTTAGATTTTTTTATGCATCATGTTTATTATTGTAAGAAAATAAAAAGGAAAGTAAGATAAGTTGGATTTAGTGCTCAGTAGCAGGGGGTACAATAAAGGTAAACCTGAAGTTATCAATATTTTGAGACAATAGATTATGATCTTTATTTTGATTAGTTTCATTTTTATTGTTTTGTTTTATTATTCAATTGATTCATGAGCATTGTTATTTTATATTAAGACTTTGACTACATATCTATTGATTGGACTGACTTCTTGTCCATTGTGTAACCAGTTACATGTGGTTATTTATACATGCTTAAAATTTACATAATGTGAAATTATTAAAAAATATCTAATGAAGATGAAATTATCTCTTATTTTATGATCCATAGGGAACTATATGTCTCATTTTCCTCCATCTAACTTCATATTCCTCTATGAACCCACATTTGTTGCCTTTATTTTGAATTTTACATCTTCTTTCATCTTATTTTAAAAATTATCAATGTATGATAAAAATCCCACTCTAAGTGACATAACTACCTATATCCATTACAAAATCATCCCTTCTGTTACAAAAACATCACTCTATTTTTTTAAAAATTAAGTGATGGTTTTGAAATCAATTGTTGGTTGTGTATTAAAATAGGGGTGGTTTCATACTTTATAGTGAAAATTTTGTTGGAAGCACACCAAATAAGAGTGGGGGTGAATTAGTTCCCTTAAAATAATAATTTAAATTCACTTATCATTCATTAACCTTTCATACCAATATAGTGATCAAGCAATGCATATAGAAATAATCACATAAACATGAAGCAAGATATCAACACATGAATAAAAGAGATATGTAGGAAACCCGCATGGGAGATAAAACCAATTAAAACCAAAAAAATTACTATATTAATCTAATTACATGGTCAAAATTTATTGAAGCACCAACTTTACAAGGAGCACCAACCCCTACCTAGTCAAGCACCCAATCAACTAGTCTTTATTAAGCACCAACTTGCAATGAGGCACCAACCCCCTAGGTTAATCAGCACTAACATAGCCACATATAACCTTAAATCACGTTTTCACACCTATTTATCACTCAAATAATTTTTATAACCTTCATTTCATCTTCAAAATCTTATATCTCTCTCAAATAGCTTATCAAGCCTCTTCACTTAACTTGTCCTTCTCTTGAAAGGTTTAGCTCATATGACCTTGCTCTTTATACTCATAAATTATTTTAGATATTCATGAATGATAATATGCTCACATATTATGGTCTAAATTACATCATTTTTCTCCTAAATATTCTGTTTTATTTTCTTTTAATCTCATCCTTAGTCTTACCCAAATATGCCTATTATTTCTTGTATAAATACAAGACTCTTGATTTCACCCACATTCGATGGAAAAAAATATATCCATACTTGGATCACACTTTTAATATTTTAACACACACTTTTAATAATTTAAATAACCATTACATAGGTATTTCACTACTCATAATGACAAAAACCACCAGTAGGCCTAATAGAGACCTAATGCAATTAGCCCTTCTCAAGAAACATGTTACACTTAGTCCCCTTGAAACTTATTAAGACTCCAAAAATGGATGATTTTTTTTAAAAACACATAAAATATACCCATTATAACATAAATATATGTCCATACCAAATTTTATTCCAATTCACTACGTGGACCACATCATTAGTACTACTCACAACTAGATCTTGACACACCCAAAATAATTGCTTTGAGTATCTGAAGAGTGAAATAAATTTTTACACATAAAAAATTAAAAAAATAATTTTCATATAACCTTAATTACCTTATTATAATATAAATTTCCATTATAATTCAATAAACATATCAAAAGACCTCAAAATAATCTTACATAAGCTTACTCAAAACTGCAAACAAGCTTCAAATACCTAGTCAAGAACCTTTGACTTTTCACACCTTTATAAAAGATTATCATGAATAAAAATTAACATATGATACCTATATAATAAATTAATTTTAATTTTAATCTTCAACTCTTGGCAAATCACCTCCAACTCATCTCAACTAGATGACTACATAGAATTGCCTGTATGCTCCCAAACATAATCATGTAAGAATGTTATGTTTAGATACTATAAAGACACTTAAAATAAAAATAATTCAAATTAATATTTTTTATGTGACATCTATAATGTATTAAAATAGATAGATCACAAGTTATAGTGTCAACTATTAGTCTTGCAGACCAATTTGTTATCCTTCTCTTTCATAATTCATACATAGCTAGACAAGTCATTTTGGATTCCATATTTAAACTTATTAAACTAACTATTAAACTTATATAAATCATTAATAGGTATTTTATTTCCTTAAAAAAACATAATAATCATTATATGCATCAACTAAGTGTAGAGATAGTCCAACTCATCACTCTCACTTAATTACTTAGAACGACCATTTTGCCTTGTTAACTAGTCACGATGATCTTACATTATAAAACTTTTGTATACATAATAAATAAGTATTTATGAATTAATATTATCCATATATATATTTATAATGGAAAATATGGGATATATAGACGAATATCTGAATCTTACACCTTTATTGTCTCATCTTCAGTAGACAGGTTATCTTGTGGACACAATTTTAAACATTTTTAATTACCTCCAAAACATCTAACCAATATGGACGTGTGTTATAGGTATAAAATATAAAAATAATTCAATTTTATCCATTCCTAATCCATGAAAACATTTCCCTAATCTCATTCCAACTTCTACCTAGTTTTTCTCACTGTCTTCACTATTTAACTTACAATTATATGCCAGCCTATATGATTGGTTTAAAATTCATGAGGCCTATAAATTGATCAAAAAACACCATGTGAAATAATTATAAGTAAAAATATTAAACCTCCATTCATTTTATAACTTTGACTCAATCAACCTTACTTCATATACAAAATTTATGATAAATAAGGGATTTACTATAGCTTCCACTCACTCATATGATAGACCAATGCCACATGGAGGTTTATGGGAGAGTAATATAAATTATCAAATCATAAAAATAGTCCATGTAGTCCATTATAATCTATTTCCATCAATATATTCCATATCGGGTCACTATGAGGGTTATCAAAGGGTTTTATACTAGTTTACATTCTTAACATTTGTTCATAAAGATCTACCCATGAAACCAAATCCTAATGCTTGGAAAATTTTTATAGGACCCTTTTTAATCACTCAAAAAGACATAAAATTCCCATGAAATATTCACACATTCCAACAAGCACTAAATTTTCTTTCTTGGGTTTGTAACACCTCATTCTAGCATTTGAGATATCTTGAAACTCATTTTCATGCTTTCTCCTTCAACTCATGACCTAAAACTTCATGGGAACTCTTGTAATATCCCAATAGACATATTTTGAAGATAAAATTAGTTATATCACCTTTGAAAATAAACTTGACCCCTCATTAAGCCATACTAGGTCTCTTTGCATATTAGGTCTTGAACTGCTACTCACACTTGGACCTTTAGTATACCTTGAAACATCGTGAACTACTCTCAAAACCTCATAATCATGTCATAAAATCTCAAAATATTTCAAACCTGATCATGATGCCTCATCATGCCATATCCATGCTCAAGAACTAGTCCATCAAATATACCTATAGAAAATTGTACCACTTTGAGATCTTCAAGACACATTCTAAAGCTCACTAATAACCTATAGACATATGAGGTAGGATCCAAAACATCTCCCATAAATTTAATTTAACCAAGTCTCCTTAGATAATATAAGTCACTACTTAGGTTTGAACTATCCTTCTTGAACACATAAGACTTCAAACTTCCTTTGACATCAATGACCTCAGGCATATGAAATCAAAGATAACTCTCACTTTTTTTTATCCTTATTGACTTCAATTATAGCTTAAAAACACATGGCATCAATTATAACTTTCAAAAATCTCCCCCTTTGTCATTGGTAGTGAATAACATTGATGGGAAACCACAAATGAACTAACCATTCTCAAATTACACTACTCTTAATAAGTTTATTCTCTCTCAAACTAAAAAATTTCATCAATAACTTTCTCGCATAGGAACTTTGGGCATCAATAACATTCTCTCCCTTTGACATTAATGAAAAAGGTTCATATACTCTTTGATAAGGTCATCCACACATAGTCCATTGATCCTTAGACATGACCATTCATAGAACTAGAAAGCTCCCCCTTTGTCTATACATACTTCTCTTCAAGCTTCTCAATCCATCAGGGCTTATATCACTTCATAACATCTTCATGGAAAAACATGGTCAAATAGGTCTATGAGAATAAGCTAGTCTTTGTCATACTTTTGATATACTTTCTTTCCTTTAAGAAACTTAGTATATGTTACCAAAACAAATAAACCCATGCAACATGACCCTAAGGTCATATTCAAATTATTCATGGTAATCTTCAAATTCATTGAATGACTCAAATTTTGATACATAGTCAATAATTTATTAAGAACGACATAGAAATTTTAGTATCCTCAAGCCTTTAAACATCTTAATTTTATTCCCAACATGACAAAAAAATCCCTATATGACCTTATGAGGTCATCTTTACACTAAAAGAACATTTCAAATCATGGCACAAACTCTAGATAAACACCAATTAACCATTCTTCAAGATTAATAGAAACTTGTGATGCTATAGGAATGATCACCTTTATAACTTTTTTGCTCACCTTCAGGGCACAAGAAACTTGTAATCTGACTCTTAGAACCAACTCCAGACCATGGATCACATGATAAACATTTTATACCTTTAAAGGCATTGGTATTATAGACCAATATTCAACTCTAACACCACTTGTTATGTCTTTGCTACTTAGACATCACCTTTCACTCAAATATTCATTATTAAACATGATAAATGTTGTAAAAAAAACTATAATAAATCCATCTAACAGTCCACTAACTCTAAAAGTCATATAAGAGACATTGGAAGTACATCTACTTTAGAAGATCAAGCCTTGAATCATGACCATATAATCAACCAAGAAATGCTCCTTGACTCTTTGCTCATAAGAGTCATGCCCATATCTCATATTGTATTGAAGAGACCTAAGTTAACTCCCCCTAACTCCATGATTCACCTCTACTATATGTCTTTATGATGAATATACTATCATCTAAATGAGAAACATTCTACCTTTCCTGACTTCATATCTCTGAAATAGATCTATGTACCAATCCTCAAAATAATCATGCTTACACACACATGGATCATCATGCATATAATCCCATAAGACCAATTATAAATATACATAAAGCAACTCTTGAAAAAATGGCCACTATCAATAGCACAAACAAAATTTTCATACCTCTCAAGTTTTCTCAGTTAACCATCTTACACCTCTATATATCTTGATGCCACATCGATGCTACCTCCTTAGATAATTTTTTTATAGACCAAGACCTCAAACTTGGTGAACACCTTTATAAAAACTTATATAATTTCACTAGAACATAATACCAGCTTTCATGATTTCATAACTTTTCAAACACCTAGGCTTACTTACTTCACAAAGATATATGCACACAATTTATTATAAGGCCTTTAACAAGGTTTTTCAAGACACCATGATTCCTTTACCTATTTCATCCATGTTATGACCTTAACATATCATTAATTAAGTAGATTTATAATTATGCCTTTCTCTCAAAATGTCTTTAAATTCCTTCTAGATTATCAACTTAGGTTTGACCTTTGACTTGACTTATACATAATCCTTCTGAGCTAGAAAATAACACTTTTGACATTATTTAAAATTTTACTTATGTCCCACAGAAAAACATAACTCACCTTAGCTTAAGTGTTAATAATCCCTCATATTATCCTATTTATTCTCTTAAACAACTTTTCCAGTACTACTATTCTTTGTTAGACCATCAGTAAAGTTATGATAAATAATGTCATCATCATATTTCAAGCTTGTGTTTCTTAGGATCACCTTTAGGATGTTAGGCCTCAACCAAGGAATAAATATCATACCAATTGTTTTAAGAAAAACCACTAAAGTTAGGGGTGAATTAATTCCCTTAAAAAAAAAATTCAAAATCGCCTATCATTCATTAATCTTTCAAACCAATATAGTGATCAAGTAATGCATAAAGAAGCAATCACATAAACATGAAGCAAGATATCAAAAAATGAACATAAGATATATGTGGGAAAACCTCATGGGGGATAAAATAAATTGAAAATTGAAAATAAAATATAGTATTATATTGACAAGATCCAAATTTAGTGAAACAACAACTTCACAAGGAACACCAACCCATACCTAGTCAAGCACACACTCAACTAGTTTTTAACAAGCACCAATTTGAAAGAAGGAACCAAACCCCTAGATGAATCATAGATAGTTCAGCCACATGAAACCTATGATCAGCTTGAGACACATGTTGGTCACTCAAATGATTATGATCACCTTCATTTTCTCTTCACACTATTCTATCTCTCTCAAATAACCTGTTAGGCCTCTTTGATTAACTTTTCCTCCTCTTGATAGGTTTAGGTCATATGAATTTTATCCCCATACTTAGAAACTATATTGTATATTCATGTATTATCCTTTAATCCCCTTTGATGGTATATATGACATCTTTATTCTCCTCAAGGTGCTCTTTTATTTTCTTTCACTCTCATCCTTACTCTTGCTTTCCCAAATAGGCCTATTAAGCCTTATATAAATACATTAAAAAAAATAAATATAACACTCCAATGATCTCTAAAAATCATATATGATACATTGGAATCACATCTACCTTAGACCATCAAGCCTCGAATCATTACCACATAATCAGTAAAAAACTACTCATTGACTTTTTACTCACAAGAGTCATGCCCATATCTCATATTACTATCAAGAGACTTGATTTATCTCCCCATAAATCCATTCTTCACCTTTAATATATGCCTTAATTATGAATATACTATCATCCATATGAGAAACATTATGCCTCGCCTAACTTTGTATCTCCCAAATAGATCTTTGCACCAATCCTCAAAAGAATCATTCCTACACACACATCAATCATCCCGTATATGTTTACACAAGAAATTTTTTTAATATGAATAAATTAAATCTTGAAAAAGTGGCCATATCAATATCACAAATAAAATTTGCATACCTCTTAGTTTTTCTCAATTAACCATCTCACACGTCTATATATTTTGATGCCACCTAGATTCTATCTCCTTAGATACTTTTGCTCTAGACCAAGACCTTAAACATGGTGAACACATTTATAAAACATTGTCTAATCTCACTAGAAATTTCTACCATCTTTCATGCTTTCATGACTTTTCAAATAGCTAGGTTTATATACTTCATAAATATATCTACACATACCTTAATATAAGGATTAAAACAAGGTTCTACGAGATAGCTTAATGCCTGGACTTGTTTCATCCATGTTATGACCTCAACACAACATTAATCAAGTAGATTTGGACCTATATCTTTCTCTCAACATGTATTCAAAGACATTCTATAATGTCAACTTAGGTTTGACCTTTGACTTGGATTCTACATAATCCTTCTATCCTGGAAAATAACACTTTTCACATTCTTTCAAATTTGACTTATCTCCCATAGTAACACAAAACTCACCTTAGTATAAGTTTTGATCATGACTCATCTTGTAATATTTATTCTCCTTAGACAACTATTCTAGTATCATTATTATTTTGTATACTATAGTTAAAGTTATGATAAGCATTGTCATCATCATACTTCAAGATCGTGCTTCTTAGGATCACCTTTAGGCTATTAGAACTCAGCCAAATGAATAGATCTGATACTAATTTTTGGAAGAAAAATTAATGAGAGGGGGGGGGTGAATCAATTCACTTAAAATAATCATTCAAATTCACTTATCATTCATTAAACTTTCAAACCAATATAGTGATCAACCAATGCATAGAGAAGCAATTACATAATCATGAAGCAAGATATCAACACATGAACACAATAGATATGTGGGAAAATCTCATGGATGATAAAAACCATTTAAACCTAAAAATGGGATATATTAATATGATTAAAAGATCTAAATTTAGTGAAGCATCAACTTCACAAGGAGCACCAACCCCCACCTAGTCAAGCACCCACTCAACTAGTCTTTAATAAACACCAACTTGCAAGGAGAAACCAACCCCTTAGGTGACTCAGAACCAACTCAAAAACCTAGAACATTTGACCACATTTATACACATTTTGGTAAATTAATTTATAATTATTACCTTCATTTTCTCTTCACACTCTTCTATCTCTCTCAAATAATCTATTAGGCCTCTTTGCTTAACTTGTCCACCTTTTGAAAGGTTTAGGTCATATGACCTTGACCATCATACTCAAAACTTCTATTTTATATTAATGACTGATATTATACTCCCTTATTATGGTCTAAATTACATAATTCTGATCCTCAAGGTTCTCTTTTATTCACTTTCACTCTCATCCTTACTCTTACTCGCCCAAATAGTCCTATTATGCCTTGTATAAATACAAGACTCTTGATTCCACCCACATTGGTCATAAAAACAAATATTCATACTTGTATCACCCTTGGAATATATCAACACAAACGTTTTATAAGTGAAAAAAAAAATACATAGGTCGTTCACCACTCATAATGGCTAAAACCACCATTACGCCTAATAGAGACCTAATGCAATTAGGCCTTCTCAAGCAACATGTTTCACATAGTCCTATTGAAACTTATTGAGCATCCAAACATGGATGAAAAAATTAAAAAATACATAAAATATACACATAATAAAATCCATATATGTACATACCATATTTTAGTCTAATTCACTACTTGGACCACATAATTAGTACTACTCACAATTAGGTCTTCACACACCCAAAAAATCTACATTGAATATATGAAGAGTACACTCAAATTTCCAAAATAAAATAAAATGAAAAAATAATATATATACAAACTTAATTACATAATGGTAATCACCATGTCTATTATACTTCAAAAAACATGGAAAAAGACCTCAAACTAATCACTTCCATAAGCTCAATAAGAATTACAAATAGGCCTCAAACACCTAGTCAAGAAATTTTAACTTTTCACACCTTCATAAACATTTATCATGGAGGAAATTTCATTAAAATTAACCTATGATACATTTTTAAAAACTTAATTTTAAATTTATTCTTTAACTTTTGGCAAATCACCTCAAACTCATCTCTACTAAATGACTACATAGAACTATTTGTATGCTCCAAAACATAATAATGTAAGAATGTTGTCTTTAGTTCCTTTAAGGAAACTTAAAAGAAATATAATTAATATTAATATTTCCTATGTGAACTATATAACATATTAAAATATATATATCACAAGTTATAGTGTCAACTATTAGTCTTGTAGACCAATTTATTATCCTTCTTTTTCACAATTCATAGACAACAAGAAAAGTCATTCTGGCTTCAATACTTAAATTTCTTAAACTAAATATAAAAATTATATAAAGAATTAATAATTATTTTATTTAATAAAATAAAATATTATATTTATTAGATGCATCATCTAAGTGAAAATGTCCTCTAACTCATCACTCTCACTTACTTAGAACTACCATTATGCGTTATGAACCAGTCATGATGATATTGCATTCCAACACCTATGTAGACATAATAAAGAAGTCATGATTCATGAATATGATCATTATATATATTTATAATATATATAAGCACAAATATACAAATTTTTAATGGAAAATATGGGATATATAGACCAATCTCTGAATCTCACACCTTCACTGTCTCAAATTCACTAGATAGGTCATCTTATGGATAAAATTTTATATGACCTCAAAAGCATATAAAAAATATGTACATGTGGTATAGGTATTTAAAATAAACCTCATTTAATTGGATCCATTCCTAATACATGTCAACATTTCCCTAATCTCATTCCCACTTCTGTCTGGTTTTTCTCATTGTCTTCACTATTTAACTTTTAGCGATAGGTAAAATTATATGACTATTTTAGCACAATTAAGGTAATTAAATTAATCATAAACCAAAATTTTCATGAATTATAATTCATAATATTCAACTTCCATCCATTGTGTGACTTTGACTCAATCAACCCTACCTGTTATACAAATTTTCTAAGAGATAAGGGATTTCTTATAGCTTCTACTCAGTCATCTGACAGACCAATGACACTTGGAGGTACAAGGTAAATTAAAATACATTATAAAATGATAAAATTAATCCATTAAATCCATTTTTATCCATTTACAACAAGATCTTCCATATCGAGTCACTATGATGGTTTTAGACCAGTTTCTATTCTTAACATTTATTCATAAAGACCTACCCTTAAAACCAACTCATAATGCTTGGAAAACAATTTTACGAAATTTTTTCATCTCTCCCAAAGATCTAAAATTCATATCAAGAGTAAAATGTGCCAAAAAACACCAAAATATCCTTCGTAGGTCTATAACTCCTCATTATATCACTCAAGAGATATTCAAACTCATTTTCATGCTTTTTACTTTAGCTCAGGATCTAAAAATTCATGAGATATATTTTAAAAACATCTTACACCTTTGTAAAATCTCACATGAGTTATATCATCTTGGAAACTAAACTTGACCCCTCAATAGGCCACACTAGGTCTTTTTGCACATTAGGTCTTGAACTACCAAATAGACTGAGATAATGAATATACCGAGAAACCTCTTGCACTACTCTCAACACCTCATAATCATGTCATACAATCTCATACCATGCTCACACAAGATCATAAGCCTCCAAACCTAATCATGATTCCTGATCATGCAATATCCATGATGAATAATTAGTCCATCAAATAGACGTACTGAGCACTATACCATGTTGAGATCTTTAAGACACTTTTTGAAGCATAGTACTCACCTCTAGATATTTGAGATATGATGTACAAAATATCCCATAATTATCCTTTAACCAAGTCTCCTTGGACTATATAGGTCACTACCCTAGACTGAAATAGCCTTCTTGAACACATAAGACTTCAAACTTCATTTGACATAAATGACTTCAAGCATATGACATCAAATAAAACTCTCACCTTAATGATAATTCTTGACATGAATGACATTACACAAACACATGACATTAATGACAAATTTCAACAAATTTTGTCAGTTTAAGTTGTGGTTACATAATTTCCCATGTATAAAGTGGTGGTTTTTTCCCATTTGAAATATCTTCCAAAATTAGCTCTTGTAACTTTAGTTTTGACACATTTTTCATGACTAGTGTAACATTTCTTATTTTTATCACCTTAATTTCACCTTAAATTAGGACCAACTCACTCCCTCTTATAGTTTTCATCCTCTTTATTTCTTATCAATTTGAATTCCCTATTGGACTTAGTTAAATTTCCCCATAAACTATCCCAACTCTTTTTATAAGAAATCTAATTTTGTACTGGCATTTGATTCAAAAATTGCCATTAGAAGTTTGTATTTTGTAACCACAATCCTTATATAATTCCCTAAATATCTACACTATATTTGTTTCAAGTTTACTACATTACTACAAGTGAAGTAATGTTGTTCATATAATAAACTCATACTTTCCATCCCAAGACATTAACCATCCTTAATGAAACTACTCTCCATTTATTGGTGTGCCTCCTCTTTTCCCCATCTTATTTTAGAGCTTATGCATCCTCTAGCTAGAGAGTTTCTAGAATTTATACAATAACATAAGGAGCTAGCATACTAAAGATTATATTATCAAATACATCACATGCACTTCAACTGATATATGCCTTGGTTAGGTTGGAGTTCTCTTTGATTTATAGTATCTTTTTATTTATTATATTATATTATATTAGTGTAGTTTTTGTTGCAACACATTATTTCAATATTCAAAAAATTATAAAATTTGATAGGAAAGAGATACATTTATTTTTATTTCTCTTTTCTAAAAAAAGATGGACTTTATTTTTTTCTTGCATTCTAGTGTATTAACTTCCTTTCGATTATAAAAAACACCACCAGTAATTATATGAAATATTTTAGTAAATTCTAAGGTCATTTACAACTAATACAACATTTCATTTTTAACATCTAAACATGTTTATTGCATTCCAAAGGATCATCTAGGTAGTCATATGAACATTAAGCAACCATAGGTGCATAAAAAATAATAGTATATTTTAGATTTTATTTCCTTTTAGTGATTTAAAATTATTTTTATTATCCTCTTAAAAAAATAAAATTAGAACTTTCATTTCTTTTTTCCATCTTAGCAATCCATTCAAAATATTTGTTTATAGCAAATTAGAGAAGTTGAAAATCTTATCTAGTTTTTTTGTGAATAAATAATATCCAAATAAAGTGTTCTGTTGTTTCTATTTTAGATAAGAATTATTTTTACATTACTTGCATATATAGATCCATTTTACACACTTATTCCATTCCATACAATTCAAATAAAAACATCATCATCTAGTTTGTATAGAAATAAAGATATGGAAAATAACATATTACACAATAGTATAGGTTCATTATATCATTATATGTATGAATTATAAACCTTTTAATAATATAAAAAAATATTTTTACTTTCATTTACTTTCAACTTTGTCATTATATTAATTCAACATTTTATTTTCAACAAAGAAGCATTTATTCCTATAAAACTAAGAAAATCCAAAAATAACAAAAACAATGCCAAAAAGCCTTGTTAATACATGCAAGGCCCTAGATCACACATAAATCCTTGATAACACATTAAATAAAAAAACATTCCACCCATGTATTGACCATACATATTGGAATCATATACAAATCATTTCTTCAACATTCTAAAAATCACACATTACAAGCGATTGTATGAAAAAACTCTTACATTGTTCCTTGGATTCTACTTAGCCTACTTTGAATGACCCTTATGGAGATGCCTAGTCTTGGAAGACACAGTTTATTCCCTAGGGTTAGACAACCTAGTCCCAAATTGTCACACAATTTGATATTAACACTACGTTAAGACATGAGGCCTTCAGTTCCACTACCATTCATCATCTCATTATAGACTTTTTAACTACTTTAGAGAATGATAATGAATTCATGATCCAATTGTCATTATCCTCCCATAGAATAGAGTATGTTATTATAATTTAATCCATACCTAGCTTTCTATACATATATCCTTCTTCTCCTTATGTCTAGGCTCATCTTATATCATTCATATTTATTGGATGAAATCGACCATGTAGAGTCCACCTAAAAGAGTATTCGGTTTTCCATTAGTCATCTAACCCAATCTCCCTCATTTTCCCAGTCCTAATATCACTAGGAGTTTCACCTTCTTGAGATATTAAAAACTTAATGACCTTAGCTTTCTATTTTAGCACAAATTGACACTCTCAATAAGCATTGAGAGACTTTTCAAATATATTAGTTCTATAATGAGAACCCATTACCACCACCTATCCTAAATCTCATTCCATTTTACAACTAACCAAACCCATAGCCCATCTATTATGTTAGCTACCTCAACCAAACCTTGGGGAGTTGAGTGCACAATATAACACGTGTTATTCATGTGCATACATGTTGGTAAACCCAACATGAAAGGATTCATCATTTTTACATCACTTTATTACTCTTCTCCTTTAATTTCTCCATTATACCTCTACTTTCCATTTATTCTATGGGTATCTATATACCCCCATAATATGTCCTGACATGATGTTGGTAGATATCTTTTCCTAGAGGGTTGTAGGAGAGTCCTACTCAATTACAGTGATCCTTCATTGATGCATTGGAATAACCCAACCTTCAAACCTAGCATAGATTATTAATCTTACAATTACATTCTTCTTAGGACTTGAATAGGGAATAGGGATGCAATTCAAGAGATATGTGATATATCTAAAACCACAAAAAACCACCCCAACTCCAACACCATGATACTCACTAGAAGAGTCATAGATACTCCTCATATGGCCACAAGGCCATCTATCATCTTATAAATTCTATATTTGAAAAGTGTCACCAAGTATGATCATTACCTAGGAATGATCTATCACTTAGAGGATAAGGTAAACCACATGAAATATTATACACATCCTCTTAGTAGGATTAAATATACCTCCAACTCATTAGAATCAACCAAAGACACTAATTCTAAGGTTTATGCCTCATACCAACCTCTTTCTGATACCCCATCTCACATACCTACCCTTCGTACACTATAAGACCATGGGACCAACACCAAGACTACCTCTAACTAACTCCTTAGCACCCTAATGGATCTTATCCATGACTTAGAGAATAATCAACAAGCTCCTAATCAAGGGATGGGCCCAATCCATCTTACACTAGCTCATCCCTCCCTCTCTCCCATTTAAATGACAACTCATCCAACATCACAACAATATACCTAAATGTTTCCATCACACGTCAACATATACCACCATAAAACCATTTTTCCCACCAAACCCTTTGATATATCCTCACCCTTAAGGTCCCCAACCTTGACATCTCCAAAACCCTTTTGTCTTATCAAGCACCCATTCAAACTACATAAGGGAGTGTATACACATAAAATCCACCATTACAAAATAATGTAGTATCTAACAATCCACTGCTATTTACACCTCTAGGTCATGTTCATCCCACATACAACCCCCTTATGTAGACAAGATATGTCTCACCCTATGTAACATTAGGTTTCACATAAAATACACATACCCCACCTTAATAAATCATCACACCTCCAATGTATAATATTCTCCATCCTTACTTTCATATGTATTTTAGGTCTATTTACTAAGACAACTATTTTTTTTACTTAATCTACTTTCCCTTATTACGATTCCACTTTTCCCTCTAGCATTTACCAAATTAACTTGTATACGACTCTCCCTTTTAGCCTAGTCCCACTACAATAATGATTTTTTTAAAAAACATGGGGACCTATGTTAAATATCTCAAAAAGAATCTTGGTGACAATATGTAATGGGATATTCTCCTAAAACCCATATCATACCTTACCAAATTAAAATGTGGATACATCCCAATGCACATATAAAATCCTATGTTACCACCATTAGGTAACTCCTATCTTAGGATGGGGTTATCTAAAATATATTTCCCTAAACCCTAGAGGGGATAACACTCGATTGGTACTACTTCCTCCCCCAAGGGTCTATTCATTATTTATACCAATTTATGGTTGAGTTATTTAAATCATTTGACATGAAAAAACTAATAAATATTGACATATACAAATTACTACACATCAAGGAAAAAAAATAATGAGTTGATTGCTCATGTCATCACAAGATGGAGACATGTCATATTTTCCTCTACCAATGCACCCAATATCGATCAATAAGATTTATGTGATATTTACCTCCATTATATTAATAAGGAAATAAGGGAAGACATACATAAGTTTCCATATCATTCATATGAAAAATTATTCTAGATCACCCTACACATTTAGTAGGTGGCCATTGGCATTGGTCAGTAGATTTATAAGACCAATGGATGCATCATCACCCCAAGACAAAATAATGAGGGATCTCAAAATATAATCCTAAATAATGCAAAAAACAAAGGTACCAAAATCCTAAATCATAATAGGAATTTCACCACTGATGTTGTCACCAATCAAAGAAAGAAGTAAAACCATTTAAATAAGAAATAATATCAACCATAAAATAACACCAACACTATTAACAATGTAAGGACTAGGAACCAAAATGCCCATCCTACCATTAATGTAGTTTATTTAAAATGACCACCACATCATAGCATGAATTATCATTATAATAACTAACATCAATACCAAGTAGGGAAATAATACCCCTAGTCACAAAATCAAAACTACTACCCATGAAACAATCAACAAGGGTATACATAACAATGATAAAACATGAGACTTAGGGATTAACATCCCAATGTTTATTTCCTCTTGCATATATTTTTAGGTTATGACACTCAAAAATATATAGAATATAATAAATTCATACAAAGACTCCATTAAGACTAAAGGAATACATTCATGGAATTTTTTTTATGAAATGCTAATATGAACACCCAAACCTTCTCTAGTGACCCTATCGCCCCTCAAAGCTAAAACCTATAAGTATACCAAAAACCTTTCCCCAAACACTAAGCATATATTAATAAAATTCAACAAGGTAACCCACATGATCACACCATTCAATGTAGCCAACCCATAAAGGTAGACACTCATGATGCTAAAGCTTCGACCTCAAGAGATGAAAATACTAATGTATCCCCTCATTTGGGAGTGAAAGGCAAAACCATGACTATAGGAGTTGTATAATTAGAATTTAAATATTAAAAATGCAACACTATAAGAATAATCCTATCATTCTACACAACTTGAACTTATTGGAAGTGAAATAAATCATTAAGCCTATGCAAAATTATGATTTAATATCTAACTTAATAAAAATATTATACCATATTTCATTATTAGACTTTTTAAACCTCTCTTGATCATTATTCAGTCTTTCTCAATGGCCTAGGATTGGGATATTTATCAATCATCACTCATCCTCTGAAGGATCAAATAAAACACATCAATTTAGACATGTTCTCACCTGGTCAAGAATCATGAGATGTTGGTTATTTCTTTGATTTGTGGATCCTTCCTCCTAACTCTAAAATTCCAAGAAGTGATATCCAACCTTATCTTTACAAGTATGGATATAAAAAAACTATGTGAATGTATCCATACTTGATCGTAGAGTGATTGTAAACATCATTCCCTTTTCCTTATTATAAAAACATAGTTATTATAAAACCATCTATTATATAATTCACAACACACTACAAGGATATGATATTCTCAAATCCACCTCCATAAGTACTATCATATTCCTAATAATTTGGGCCCCAAGATGGTACTAATAGACTTATACATCATAGATAAATATACCAATTAAAATATGATCTTAGGAAGACACTAGATACACTAAATGAAATCTATCCCTTTTATTGTGTTATAATAAATATGGTTTTTATAATTAGAAATGTTTTTGGAGCCTATGGGTATCCTAATCCATTTTATATGTCACAAACTACCATGTATAAATTACTTAGGTTACATATTGATTATAACCTACTTACCAATACAATCACTAAACTCCCATAATTAGTTGATGTTACTGGATCCTTAAAACCCAAAGTAGTCATCCTAAAGAAAGTGATAGAAATACCCTAGACAATTTAAAGGATAAAATAAAATAAAGATACATAGTGATAGCTAAAAATACCATTGACTCATAAATTGTCTTTGGTGTGATAGTTTTCACTATGTCTACCATTCAAGTCATTAGTCTCTTAGAGAAGGACACTCCCGTAGTTCTCCCATTTGATACATGATTAGATACCTATGAATTTTGTAGGAATTTAGGATAGCAACCCCAAGAGGGATTATATATCCTACTATACCTTTGTATGGTATAGGTGCTTAGAATCAATCAAGTTCTCATCCATAGTAACCATCTAAATTATTATCATTATGGATAACCAAAATTTAACCATGAGGGAATAAATAATAATTCAAATTTAACCCTCATCTCTTCATATCCATTTTAAGCAAAGACCTTGTTATGACAAGACAATATGAATTTTTAGGATCTTTATCCTCTAACCTACACCCTATCTTATTTTTCATCATATTCAATGTTTGTTTATAGGAAGCTAGGTTGTTCTTTCTCCCCATGCCATCTGAATACTTAGGGAGAATATTCTCATGCTGATAATAGGTAGGATATAAGTCAACATCAAAATGAATGATTTCCCAATATTCTTATGAAATCACCTCTTTTTCCCATCATAAAGTAAGAGGATCCTAAAAATTACTCATTAGGTTCATGTAGGCCTTTACCACACATAAATAAAGGACAAACAATACTACCCATGTCCTACATATAGTACTTCAAGATGTATAGCTATACATATGCACCTCATCTAATAATAAATGATATTAATTATTATATCATAATTCATACACCTAAACATAACCCTAAGTATGTTGGCATACTTTTGACCATAAATAAAAATCCAAAAAAAACAATCTTTAAAATTTTTAGAGGATCTTACTTACCTCAACACCGATCTTATAAAACAACCTTTCAGGTTCTTAGAGGTTCCTCCATTATTTCATTCTTAGTATGAGACTAAGAGTGAGACATGCACACCTTGAAAACCCTTTCATTCAACCCCAAATAGTAGATAGACTCATTACCTTCCTGAGCTTTGAAACTAGGGACCCCAAAGTGGATTACTTGATATTTTTAGTATTCATACGATTGAAGTATTGAAGGACCAAGAAAAATTATCTAATGAATGCCAAAATTATACACATGATAAATGGGTCATTCAATATGATGGATCAAAGTGCCATCTAGGCATTAGGGTATGATTCATTCTCATTTACCCTAAAGGGATACTCTTTCCTTTTGGATTCAAATTAGAATTTAAGTGTACAAAACATGGGGTTGAGTATGAGGACATATTTATTGTCATACTCATTATGAAACACCTTGTAATTCAAATATTAAGGATCTAGGGTGACTCTCATCTAGTCATAAATGAGGTTTCTAAATTCTATCAGACCAAAGTTGAGCAAATTCTCTTATACAAGATAGTGGTTCATGAGGCTACCAATGACTTATATTTTATTTAGATAGAAGTAGTCCCTAGGGAAAGTAACTAACTTGATGAATAAATGGATAATGCATCTTCAAGTTTGTTATCTCATTTAATTGTGTTGGATTGTAATTTCATAATCTCAGTTATGACATAATTTCTCATCCCTAAGATATCTAATGACCAAGAAGTCAATTAAAAAATAGGAAGTAATAGTTAATTTTCCCTTGATATCACCATGTTTCCCATAATTTTATTCATATAATAATAAATATAGAGGGATATGGAGTATTCATTAACTCATTCTACAATTACCACTACAATCATCTAATGCCCCATCATGGAAAAGTAGGTGCTAATCTAAGTTACCCCTAAATCCTAGGCCACTTTCCTAAGACATTCATTTTTATCAACCATGCCCATGATTGGGGATATTTGACATAACTTAATTATAGGAACCATCAGATAAACATTTATCCCCATGATTACCCAAATGTACTCAAAGTCAATCACCCTCCTCATCATGCATAATAAATTAGCATGGTAATATATAACAACAATCCATCATAGGTGTGATTTATCTTGACATTATAAGATACAAAAATGATCAAGGATTTCCACCAAATTTTTAGAATGTAATACTATCTTATAATATTTAATATAGCAGGAAGGAGTTATGGTGAGTGGGTGTTTATGTTTTTGAAGGTGCCTATTTACATGCAGCCAGATATCATGGTTAGGAAGTCATAGTTAATCATGATCCACTCAATTTATTATGGATTCCATAATTATTCATGAAAATTCCTAATACATTTAGGGGACCATATCCATACATTTAGTATTCACACTGACAAAAAAAAAGAGGAGAGGATAAAAAATTTAGACTCGACTAGTGAGGTCCCTACCTAGTTATAGAAGATTTCAATAATGGATCCTATCGGTTATGCACTCTGTAAGCCAAAGATATTTTTTATTATGTAAATTATTTTCATATAAAAAATTTATATATATAATTATTACATATCACCTATTATCACTTGCATTGTATTTTCATATGTTACATGTCTAACTGTAAAGTAGACATGTTATTTCATTATTGTTTAGTGAGATAGTTCATAAAATATAGGAAAATAAAAAATGTGTCTTTACATTTCATCCCATTCTCATTTTAACTTATCAATCCATAAAAGGCATTCTCAAAATCATCTTATCACATTGGTATTTGTCTTATTTCTTATGAGCAGAACACATCTCTTTTTATAAATCTTCTTGCATGACTTAGAAATATGCTAACCTATAGTGGAGTCTAGAATGTTATCCATGATAATCCATCCCATTACAGTGACTTTGGAAGATATAACATTATAATTACTGAAATAATGTAAATTTACTTGACCGTATTGGTCCTCAATGATGATCCCTTGCATCTTACTAGTTTTATGAGGCCAAGGATTGGGGTTAAAAACCTTAAAAATAGAAAAGTAGACACATGTATGAAAATAAAAATCTTATACAAATAAAAAAATCAAAATTACAAATCTCTTTCCCTTTTATAATCTTAGGTGTTGAGTCCTCAAATATTACTAATTTTGTGGGATTAGTATTGGGGAGCGATTCCCTTACTCACCTACATCTAGTTCTAGATGATGATCCCTTGTGTCTTTATAGTCACATGAGGTTAAGTGTAGCAGGTCATGAAAAGAATTAAAATTTAATTCTAAAATAAATCTCAAATAAAAAAAATTATTCAAAGATAAAGTTCTTAAAAACATTGCCTACAAGTTGATGTTGAAATAGGGTATCCTTTTCCTATTTATTGGTTCTATCAGGGATAATTATCTTTCGACGAAGCTAATAAATTTAGTATTTTATAGGTTTAATGAGAAGTAAATTCCCCCTTATTTCTTGTAAGGATTAGGTCATATTCATTTTTCCTATGAAGTTTTGATTTATAGTTTTCACCCATTTGTCACCTCACATTTATCTTATTTATCATTTGACTCTTTAATACAAATTAAAATTCATATGTTGTGTGAATTAAATAATTAACTAATCAATTTAAAAATAAATGTTAGTATAACTATAGTAAAATACACTACATCTATTGAATTACATTATTTTCATATATTTTATTTCCACATATACATAAGCATTTCCCATAACAACATATCAAAAACGAAGAGATAAATATACATCTAGACCATCACATGTCTAGTGATCTAGAGTGCACAAAATAAAAAGTTAGTAGGATTATTAAAGTCATGCATAACATAACACATGATAAGAAATCATAGAGATTTGTTACAAAAACATTTATATATCATGTAAATTTTCATGTTTATACAATAAAAAATATCATATACAAATAACTTTATAGAGGGACAATATGCCTCAAGGTATATAAAAAATAATCAAAATATACAATGTATAATAAAAACATATGTGACAAGTCTCAGAAGCCTAGCCTCTTATGGGAGGGTATTGATGTATAATATTAAACAAGACTATAGATTATGTTATGTGTATTGATATCACCTCAATATGAGGCATCACCACTATCTTTAGGTTAGTATTTAGGATGATAACTCTTGCTTGATCCTCCCTCTAATTTTCTTATCCCTATCCTATAGATAGAGGCTCTGTTACCTCCCCCACCAACCATGGTATCTACAAGGGATTCCACCCTCCTCACTATGGCCAACTGAGTGTTGTTATCTTTCCTCAAAACTATCACCAACATTAATGATTGGTATGTTATGGATAATAAATTTTTATGATGATCAATTCCGAAAGGAATCCTAGGGTTAACCAAAAGATTGTCCCAAGTCCAAGTAGTGCTCAGCTAAAAAAATATGACTAGAGTATCCTTCATCATCCATATCTAACCACCAAAAATATCGATAATCAAAGAGTAGATAATTCAAATCAAATACATCTGATATAAAAATATGATGCATATAAAATAAGTTAGGAAACTCGAAGGAATACGAATATGATATGGAGTTCAAAATGAATAAAAATAAATATCTTAGTTGGGTCTCCCTCATACTAATATAGGTAAGAATATTCATTTGTGACCTTGTCCATGCCTATATTTAAATAATCCTATAGATTAACATACAATTGATCCTTTCCATTTACATCTCTTATTTTTTTTTATTATGCAAGGTCCTGTAGTGGTGGTGATGATAATAGTGGGCTCATTTCTTATTTCCTAGATTAGGCGTGTCCTCATGCTTCATCTACTTATGGATCTAGTTAGGTGATAGGAACCATTATCATGATTAGATACCATACCAATCACACCATTCTCATAGCTCTCACTTAATGGATCCCCATGTATACAACTACAAGGACATAAAAGTTGGCCATGTAGGTCATACCAAATTTATAGTGTACCTATTCCATGGGGTGTACCTTAATTTGTAATAGCTTATCTCTAACCTAAGCATTCCCTATGAAAACCATGAGATAATATACATAATTATCCATTTGGATAACCTTATCTTGGTATGGTAAGTAAATCAATTATATTTATGTCAAAGTCCTCACAACTCGAATAAAAATGTGAAAGGGTGCCATAACTATCCACTTGGTGGCCCTAATATCTCTTGGTTACCCAATCAACACCCCCTTTGATAAGGGATAATCCTACTATAAATCAAACCCATGAGGATGATATGGTGGATAATGGAAAGGGATCCTAGGAAGTCTACTTAATATTACTCTCTATAAGTCCTTGCTAGCATCTCTTGACTCAATGAGTAACACAACCCATCTTTTTGATAGATTACATAATTGATGACTAGTTATACAAAATTTTATTTGTGTCCTTTTCCCCACTAATAAATGGGAAAATATATTGATGATATCCTTACTAAAATTAGGGATTGATAATACCTCAACCTAAGAATGTCTCACCCAACACTTTAGATGCACATTAGATGTGTCAGGGTCTCTAAAGTTCTCTGCTAAGTAATAGACCTAATGTCAGCTATGGTCATCATGAATAGATACCAATAAAATATCTATGGGAAGACCAACTATCTAATATACATCTATGAGTGTTATCATAGACACTCTTCGTGCCTGTGTTAATATTAAAGTATTATTTTTAGGGTCCTGTTAGGTCAATAAGTTTCACAATAGTCAACTGGAGGTGGGGGTGATCCCCACCCATGTTATATAAAGTATCCATACTTGACCAAGAAGGGCCAATTCATTATATGTTTGGATCACCAAAAATTGATGAAGCCACTCTTACCCTTGAGCTCTGCCCTATCATATGTAATCCCATTGCAATAAATAAGAAGACTATATGTTATCTAGAAGGCCAACTCTACTTTCATAACAAGTCAGATTATACACACATTTTTAGTGGATGGAACCATACTAAATTATATGTAATGGTTATAAAACCAGCCTATGGTGGTTAAAAAACTAACTTGTGGTAGTTAAATAACTACCCTAGGTATATTTGTAAGTAACTTAGGGTGGTGGTGGCATAATCCTTTCATGTAATTTATGCCACCATCACGATAGTTATGTAACATCCATCCTTCAAAGGGAAATAGTTTTGTAATGTGATCAATAGTTTTGTCTACCACTCACATGCCCTGTTAAAATCCCCTAAAACCCCATAAATCTAATCAAAATCATTTAAAATTATAAATCTATAACATACCCCCTAACAATTACTAAAAAGTGAAACTTGTTAAAAATTATATGTTTTGATAAAAATTCTATGTTTTGATAAAAATTCTAAATTTGGGACAAAAATAAAAGATAGCAAAACTAACGGCATTGTCCTCGACCACTCTTCCCACTAGTTTATTTTCCATCCTCTCCTTGACATCATATAGTTGACTAATTTTGCATAAAATATGGTCACAATAAATAAAAAGCTCAAAAATATCTTGAGGAAAATGGCATAAATAAATTATTTTTGGCAAGTTTTTTAATATATTAGGCTCCAAACTAGCCATTTTTAGCTCAAAAAAATTTATAATTTTGTCCATATATTTTATTTAATTATTATTATTTTATTTTTATGTTGCATATTTACCCTATATTTTATTACTAACATTTTAACAATATCTCAATTTTGTGTAGCAAGTTTGATGGTTTTGTAAGATCATGATAACCTAATGTTAGATTCAATCCCTCAACAAGATGTTTCAGATATTATAATCTCCCCCACATGTATGTTTCATAATATTATCCATGTTTTTATTACAAATTATATTTTATACTTTCATCAAAAATCACACTTGATTCTTGTGTTTTGTCTATAGGTTATATGGAGTCCCTAGTAGATTTGTTTCACCATTTAGTTAGGTAAGATATGTATTTATAAATTATTATTTACCTTCAAGCACACATTACTCAGGACTACACCTTTCCAATTTAGAAAAGGTGCCTTATTAATGTTTTAATATGTATGCACCCAAAATTTACATGGTGTGATATTCTCAACAAAAAATTGATGATGATGTAGTGATATCTTGTTTTGTGCTCCACAGGGAACTCTCTTACTCTTTCCCATATTTATACCTTCATACTCCTCCATTGACCCCCTTTTGTCCCTTTGTTTATAATTTAATATATTATTTCACCTTATTATAAAAACTATCCATGTATGATGAAACCACCACTCTAGGTGATATAACCACCCCTCTCCATTATAGAACTATCCCTCATGTTACGTAGTTACTACAATGGTTTTGCAGCTTAGGCGGTACCTTTGAACTCAATAGGTGGTTGAATATTAAAATAAGAGTGGATTTTTAATTTATATTAGTATTTTTTTTTACTTTGAATGGAGGTTTATAAACTTTCTCCTACATAACGTGGTAATTTAGTATCCTTTGAAATGTCTTCAAAAATTAGTTCCCATAACTTTAGCTTTGATGCATTTTACATGACTAGTGTCACGTTTGGATTTTTATCACTTTTTTTTAAAATATAATCAGTCCAAACTCACTCCCTTTTTTATTTTTGATCCTACTTGGTTTATCTCAATTAAACCTCCCTCTTTTACCTAGTTTAACTCCCCAAAGAAAGCACCCAAATCTTTCTATAAGAAGACCAATTTTGGTCTAATTTCATCTCTAAAAAATGCCATTAATAGTTTTTATTGTGAAAAATTTATAATAACAATCCTAATAAGATTTCCCAAAGATAAATCCATTTTTTTTATTTCAATATATTACTACAAGTGAAGTAGTGTTGCTGGTGTACACAACATAGACTTTGAAAGCTAGGACATTAACCGGCCTAAGTTTAACTACTATCCATTTTTGTTTATGTCTCTTCTTTTCCCCATATTTTTCTATATCATGCACATCCTCCAAATAGAGAGTTTTCAAAATTTATATAAGAATAGAAGGAGTTATCAAGCTAAGGATTATTTTATCAAAGACATTGCATGCACCTAGTTGATTTATTCCTTGGTCAAACTAGTTTCCTCTTTGATTTATAACATGCGTTTATTTATTAGATTATATTAGTGTATTTATTATTACAAAATTTAGAAAAAGAGAAAATTTTATATGGAAAGAGATCTAGTTCTTTTCATTTTTGTTTGCTACAAAAAGATAGATTTTATTTTTATGTTTGCATTCCAATATATTCGCTTCCTTTCAATTAGAAAAAAACTTCACCAATCGTTATACAAAAGATATTATTAAATTCTCTAGTCATTTCCACCCAATACAACATTTCATTTTCAAGATATAAAAAAGTTTCTTGCATTTTGAATTATCATCTAGGTAATTATAAGAACATTAGACAAGCATAGGTGCATAAACAAGGGTAACATATTTATTAGTTTATTTGCTTCTAGTGATTTTAAATATTGCCACTATCCTCTTTAGAATAGAAACTTAATTTCTTGTTTGCATCTTAGAAATTGATTCAAAATAATTGTTTATAGCAAATTAAAGAAGTTGAAAAACTAGTCTAGTTTGTTTTTGAACAAAGAAAATAAAAATAAAGTGTTATGTTGTTTCTAGTTTAGATCACATTTCTTATTACATTGCTTGCATATCTAGATCCAATTGACACACTTAGTCCATTCCATACAAAATAAATAGAAACAAACAAAAACATCATCATCTAGTTTGTACACAAACAAGGCTAAGAAAATAAGCACCTTACACATTACTATATGTTCCTTATCTCATTTTTTGCATTTGTTATAAACCTTGTAAAAATATTAAAACATTTTGTTTCACTTACTTTCAGATTTTTCATTATTTTACTTTCAACATTTCATTTTCATCAAACAAGTATTTATTCCCATAAAACCAAGGAAAGCTTAACATAATAAAAACTTGACAAAAATACTGCCAAAAATCCTTTCTAACACACAAGCCCCTAGATCATACCAAAAATGTTGCCAACATTTACAATCAAAACTCATTCCACCCAAGAATTTCCCATCCATACGACCATCCTATACAAATTTTTGATTCAACATTCTATCATGTACACATTAAAAGACTTTACTTCAACAAAATCCTATGTTTTTCCTTGTATTTTACTTAGCCTCCTATGGATGACCCTTACCGAGACACCTAGTATTGTTTATCATGGTTTATTACTTAGTGTTAGATCATAATGTCTCACTATTGTCACATAATTTGATATTAGTGTCGAATTAAGACATTAGGTATTTCGTTTAACTCTAACTCATGATCATATTGTAAACTCCTTAGCTAATTTAGAAGAATAAGAATGAATTCATAATATGCCTATCATTATCCTAACATAAAACAAATGACATAAATATAATGTCATCCATGCCTATATTCCCATCTACAAATTATTCATATCCTCAGTTCTTTCCTCATTATATATCACTCAGATTTATTAGATGACATTGACCAAGCAAAGTCAACTCAATATAGAGTATAAACTTTTTCATGGGTCATCCAACCTAATCTCCCTCATTTCCCAAATATTAATATTAGGTAGGATATTAACCTTTTTATGATATCAAATATTGAAGTTCCATGGATTTATATTTTAACACAACTTAATGCTCTTAGAGAGCATTGAGACACTATTGAGGTCTTTTGGTTCCATCATGAGAACCCATTACTACCACTTATCCGAAATCCCTTTCTATTAAACATAAAACCAAAACCATAGCCCAGATCTATTACATCAGCTACCTTCACCAGAACTTGAGGAGTAAAGTGGACATTTTAGCCTATCATATTCATGTGCATACATTTTATTTATTATTTCTCAAATAAAACAATAGTTATATCAATTTTTTGGAAAGTTAACATACTACATAAATCTTAAAAATATAATCTATGATTTGGAAATGTGCATTGGATATAGGTGGATGCATCGAGATGGTTTTATTTATTATGAATTTTACTTAGTGTTTTAACCTTTTTGGTGACTTGAATGTGTAATGCTTGATGGGGACCATGAATAGGTCACAGGGTCATCATTAGTTTTGATTTATTTTAATCATGGTATTTCAAAGATTTGGTTTTAACTTCATTTGGAATTAGGTCATGATGACCTAGATCCCAAGGTCAACTTATCAATTAGATTTGAAGTCATTTTGTTTAGTAATTTGATTTTTTGATGAGGCTAGTTAGCCCAACCCTAGCCAAACTTTGTCAAATGTTTTGGTGAAGGCCTAATGGAACTAGTTTTTAAGTATAAATTCATTTTTTAGTTACATTTTGGGTAGAAATGATGGTGATTTATTGGACCACATATTTAGTTTTTCACATCAAGAATGCATGACCAGTGTGGGATTTAATGAAAGTTAGTAGTGTTTGTGAGGGCTTAGCTAGGTTCAAATAGGAAAACAAGATTGTTGTTCTTCTCAAAAGACCACATTAATTTTTTTTCATTGTTTCTACATTCAACAAGTAAGTGGTTTATTTTTGTTTGATATCGAGTGAAATACATTAATTATTACGTGTTCATTTGAAATAGTGTATAACCAATATAAGAACAAACCATTATAGGTTCATGCTAAAGTTTGTAGATTTCACCTTGAACCCATAATGAAATGGTTGATGTATAGTCAAATGTACTCATATGGGAATGTTTTGGGTTTATTTTTCTTATGGATCCATGCCTAGTTTTGGTACTCAATTGTGTAATTTATTTTCTTTTGTGTATTACTGTGAACTATGATTGAATGATATAATGATCTTAGTATGGTTGATATGCATGCTTATTGGCATCAAATATATTATTATCATTGTTTTTGAAAGAATGGGTTTAGGTTATGTTTCTTTCCATTTTATATTTAACTTATATTTTAGGAATGGCTGTATAATATGGTTATGGTGAGAAATTTTAGACTATACTATTGTTAACAGTAATTATATGTAGTTCTAAGATGTCTGTAGGTGTTTATTTTTTATTTTTGTTAGCGTTTTGGTAACACATGCTTGATTCAAATGGATTATATGAGTATAGGATTTCATGAAAATTTTAAATTGAATTTGTATGATATTTGAATTTTAATGAATTTTTATGAGGCTTAATATACAAAATATGAGTCATTTTTCTCATTTTGTGTACAATTTGGTGACTCTTTTAGGTGTCATGACTCCTTTAAGTGTCAATATGATTTGTATTATTGATGTTTATCTTTTTGGGAACACAATTATTGAAAATATAAGTAGTTGTGAATATATTTAGTTATATTTGATCACTAAATACATGTATGGTGTACACATGCATATCTTGTTTGAAGTCAATGGATAACTAATCATTTTTTAATCCAAGAAAGTTAAATGGGTTTCTTCACCTGGTTGATTGATAATACTAATGGTAATCATAAGTAATTTTATTTCATGAACTTATCATTAAATAATTTACTTTTCAATCATTAATGTTGTTGATTTCAAAACTTGTAATATTTGCCATTGATTCATCCTTGTATGAACCTTGCCATTAAATTCCACATCCAACTGGCGGATGGGGTGGTATAGGGCCAGTGATGTGGGGCATGTTTCTCATTATAATATGTTTCAAGTGATTGGATTATTATTGTATTTGGTTTTATATTATGTTGTTATTTAACGTAAGGCATGCTATAAATCAATGTTTCATTATATGTTAATAATCAAAATTATTTGTATAGTATTATGAATTTGTTATTCAAAGTTGGGAATAATACATTTTTATGTTTTTGATATTATAAGTCTATAAAAAGGGTATAGGTCCCATGTAAAAAAATCCTAAGGGGTAGCAGGATAGGCCAAAGGCTACTAACAACAAATAAACAACAAACATACAACATCCAAACAATAAACTAGAAATAGACTAGAAGATAACCATGGCATAAACAGTACTTTTTAATCAAGTATTTCTAGTCATATTTAATGAAACCAAGAAGCTCTTCCTTATTATAAATTTTCCCTTCAATATTCTTATCTTCTTTGAGGGCCTCCTATAGAATCATCAGAGAGGAAGAAACATGATCAACAACCTTCATCCACATGGTTGTTAACACTTTCATTTTATTTTGGAGCAAACACAAACCATTTTTTACTTCATCTATCTTCCTTTTGATTTGAATACCATCTTTACAAGTGTCCTTTAAATCTTCCTTAGTCGAGTCATATATGGAGTTATTCAGCTCCTCAAAATGACTGGTCCCCTCTTTGTCAATCTATTGGTCCAAACTAGGTTTGAATTTTAAAATACCTACTTCTTCCCTCAAATTTGAAGTAAAAGGATAATCAAAAAATTTAACTGAAGTGGTTTTACCCCTACCATTCTAGTGGGCCTCTTAATATTGTATTTTATATCCATGAAACTTTGAGGTTTAATTTTAGATGCTTCATCCACATCCACATCCCCTTTCATTTGGGCCGCTAGGTTCTCCTTGTCCATAGGTAGATTCATAAGCTCTTCACCGATCACTTTTTTACTCTTTTTTTACCCATTTTTTTCTTCATATAAAAATCTTGAGGGGAAAATTTCCTCTTCTTATTGCCAAAAATAAAAGGACTAGTCTTAATCTCACATAGCCCTTCCATAACCAGATAATGAGAAGGATCAGGTGGTCTAGATTTATTAACATCAAGGGATAGATAAAAATACCCTAGCAGGAGAGAGGAAAAGAAATATTTCTTAGAGGGAGATCAAAGAAGGGGTGATAATTTACTTGGACTTGGGAGGTTAACCATATGAACCTAGTGAACCAAATATGACTCTCAAGGGGATATGGTTATTCGAGTCACTATCATGTGTATCTTTAAACACAAGAGACTTTAAAGGTTTAGATAGGTAAAAGGCTATGTGAAAGTGATAAAGCCTAAAAATAAGACCTTGCTGGAGTGGAATGGTAGAGGTATTTAGGTTGTTAGTAACTTCATTTTTCACAAATGTGATAGAGGTCTCTAGGGATGATAAGAGGAAGAAAGGAAAGCTGACCAAAACCTTATAGTGAAAGTGATTTATAAGAACAAAATGGTAATGATAAAAGAACTTAAAATGACCCTTAAGGGTGAAATACTTCATGATATTAAATCATATCTTATCTAAAGGATTAATCAGACTTTCCCTATCAAACTCTCCCTGTAGTTTCATCAGGGAATCACCTTCTCTAAAGAATCATTTCATCCCCTTTGGGTCTTGGAACTTGGAGAGCCTCTTCAATATTATATCCTCATATCAAAAACCATGTCCTTTGAAATATATTCTTTGCTTATTTAAATTGAATACCTCCAACTTAAACTTTATGGTCCCTGTCCTAGCTCACGGCAAACTGAGTTGAGAGATTCTCATCATAACCACTTAGACATTCCAAGAAAGTTGAAATGCCTTATTTTTAATAAATACTCCAAAGCATGGCATATTCTTTGGTCTCATCATAGGATAAAGGCTCCACTCTTAAATTTTGACCACCCATGATAGAAACCTTCTTAGAATTACTAATGGACTTGCTCAAGGCTAAAAACAAAATAAACCACCAAGGATTAAACAAGGTAATGGCACGGTTATTATTAGGTAACCATCCTTTAAGACCACTTGAATCCCAAACCAATTTCTTCATATTATAAAATATAATAAAGTAATGATTTCACATGTAGGGAAGCTTACAAGCATTTCTTGTATGAGGTAGCACCGTTTGGCAATTAATCTACCTCATATGATAGTGGCTTTCATTGTGGTGGAAATACTCATATCTTAAAGTTATTTTATATGTCATCTTCCCAATTTTAATGACTTCACCTTTCTTGCCCTTAATGTGGTGAATGTCCAACATTAGGCTACCAACAAGAATATAAAATAAATGTGCTATAATCTATAATAGTTGATGTAGGCCATTATGTCAAAAAAATTTAGGCCTCCAAAAGGAGGAGATTTATAACATTAGCGGGTAGACTATTCATATTCTTCCAATACCTTAGGGGGGAGAGATTTAAGCCCAAGTTAGCCACTACATCCACCACCTGATTTACCTCTTTGTAGATATACTTAACTTTAAACACTTCAAAGCTAAGAAAGAGATATTTTATGTCTTGAATGATGTCCTCCAACCTCTATCCCACTCGAGATTTATTTATGACTGCATCACTGATAAGTTTGGAGTCTCCCTTTGTTAAGAGGGTTTTGACTCCAATGGAAATGGCTAATTTGATTCCCCAAAGAAGTGCCCTGGCTTCCACACCATTACTAGAGTTTTCTCCCAACCCACCAACATAGGCTATAAAAAGCTCTCCTTTATCTGATCTCAGTGCTCCCCCCACTTGTTAGGCTTAGGTTGCCTTTTTGTAGCCCCATCAAAATTAAGCTTCACCCAACCAATAGAGGGGGGAGCCCATTTGGTAGAAGCTTGAGTAGTCCTTTTGGAATTATCAAACTTATAGATATGGGTCAGGAATACATTGTTGTGTTGGATATAAACTGGTCGTATATTTATTTTTGTTGTTATTATATATATATATATATATATAGTAAGTACAAATGTATATAAAAGTCCTTTGATAGGTTATGTAATATTTTATTGTGATTTTTTAGGTTATTATTCAAATATTTATTTATATGTTATATTTTAGAAGAGAATTTATTACTTAAATTTGAGATAATGAGTAATTTTTTTGTCTTTAATGGGAATATATTTAGTACTCTAGTCTTAAATTTTGACAAGTGTTATTCATTTTTTATTTTCATTGATGAATGAAAATCTACCATGATATTTTGATAAGGTACTTTTGGTTTATTATTATATTTTTTAGAGAGTTGTGGATTAGAATTTAGCTTATAAAAACTATAAGTATGATGTGGTCATCCTTTTGGTTTTGTATTCATAATAGGATAAATGAGGTTATATTATGTATATTAAAGTATATAAATCTTGGAATATAATGTTGAGATGTATAATGGACTACCTAAATGTGAACATTATATCTTATTTAATTTTTCAATTATGTTTGGGTTCTTTGAAATTAAGTTATAATTATTTTGGAACTAAACATGAGAGTATTTGAGTTATAGATTCATTTCAGAATTTTTTTTGATATATGGATTTATATTTATAATTTAGGTTAAGGATTAAAATGTATGTTAATATTAGTTATAAAAATTTCAATAAAATTCTTATTAATGATAATTTATATATTTATTGATCTCATTATCTTTGATTTCTTATAGGTATTCAAAATATTTTTTAAAGATATCTTTTTATTGCAAGTTAAATGATTCAAAATTTTCTTTTATTTTTATGTCCAAATTATATATTAAGTCATAAAATACTAAGTAATAAGTTGATAGTATGTCATAATTTATAACTTTAATAAATGAGAAGAGTTTGTATGACTTTATCTCTCATTAAATAAAAGGACAAGTTCATTGTATAAGTTATAAAAAAATAATTAATGTTTAATGTAACAAATCTAAATTAAAACAAAGTCTTAATGACACTATTTAATTTGAAAATATGAGAAACATAAGCATGTTTATTGAAACATAAATAACGTGATTAATTCTAAAGGGGAAATTTTATTATTGTTCATTTTTTATCTTGATATAAATTAGCCCAAATGACTAGCATATGTTATATATAGTAAATTATTACTATATGATATTATGGGATGGTCAAATACATACACTTAATTAAAATGGTGTGGATTTAATTATTGTGTAATGTAAAAATTGGATGTTATTATAATTAGGGTATTATCCAAGTATGTTTTAATGCTCATCAATAAAAAAGATCAACAATGTACTTTTGCTTAATTCATATTTTATGGATGAATTTTTTAAATGTTATAAATTGTATATCTATGATGGAAATGATCCTATCTCAAGTCATGAAAATAAAAAAGGTATCTCAAATCGATGGAAATAGACATCACATAACATGTATCTATGAAATTATGTCAAACAAATTACATTGTATTGCTTTTAGAAATAAATTTGAAGCTATGTCTTGATGTTCACATAATTATGTAAATTGTTTAATGTTGAATATTAGTATGATGATTAGTCCACTGTGAATTGAATCTTATCTTCCATATCTTATTATTAATATTCATGATGTTGACATATACACTCAGTTAGATTTTACCTTCCTTGCATGCTCATAGTGCATATTTTTTATGTCAAGTACATGCCTTCAAATAAGGCTATAATTTGGTATTGTTGAGTGTAAACATTTACATTTATTACACTATTATGTTGATAAGTTTTTTCATTGATGTAAAGGTTGATGTCATTTGATGTCATTGGTATTAAGGTATATCTGGTGAAGATGCATGGTGAGTGGTCTATGAGATATGAACCATGTGATGAGAGAGAATTTGAAAGAAACCTAATATCTCTATTGAGATATAATTTAAAGGAAACTTAATGATTATTATGAGTTTGATTTGAATATTTAGGTCAAGTTAAGCATGTTTTGAGTAATAGTCCTTGAGTACAAGATGTCTTGAGAATCTTAATCATAATAAGCATAGTCATATCACAAACATGTATATTATGAGCATGAAGAGGTATGTGCATAGGTATGATATTATCTAAGGAGAATTAAAGTCATATGATCAAGATGTATAATAATAAAGGATTTTTTTAGGTTTAGTAGTCAACCTTCAAGTGCTTAAGAAGCCTAGTCATGACAGTGGTCATTACATGAATATACCTAGTGAGAGGTTTAAACATGGTGATCCAATAATATGGATGAAAAAAGCCATAAGTGACTGTATAAAGATACTTGAGCATGAATATGAGGCATTAGAGTACTTATAAGAGTCTTAGAGTGATCCTAAAGGGGTAGGAATTATAGACCTAGTATGCAACTACACCACCTCTAGACCATGTTTGGCTTAATGAGGCATCATGATTTATTCTCAAGGCATATTAAGGATGTTTCAAAAAGATTTATCATGTGATATGTTGTGTGATCATGTAATTTAGGTGGATAAGGCACGGAAAGAGGCTTGAATGTTAGTTTCAAGGTCTAATGTGGTTTGTAGGTTAAGGTCTAAGCAAGTAAAGAGAGAGAGTAAGCCTAATGGGGTATCAAGATCAGTTTCCAAGGAATGTATGAGTATGTGAGAATTAAAATAAGTGTGTCATGTTTTTTCATGTATTTTTACCAAGTTTTAGATCAAAATTTTGAGGTTAAGTGAAGAAAAATTGCTTTAAGATCTATCGATTACATAAAATGAAGGGTTCTCAATCCAATAAGGACTTTCAAGTGTTCATTAACATGTGTAACCTTTTCATGAGAACTTAATATATTCATGGTATATGGGTAAGCATATTGTATCAAAATTAAAAGCATTATATTTTTAATTACTTGGCTATTCTCTATAATGATCATTAAGATTGAAAGATGGTTTAAACCCTCAAAGAACCCTAATTATGACTCGATATGAAATAATTTATTCTAAATTTATCATAATGGATTTTTTTGGATAGTTAAGTGATTAGATGTTATATTAAATTCTTTTAGGCACTTCTAGGTGTGATTGGTTTGTAAGATGAGTGAGTGGACCCTATAGGAAAGGCCTTATTTCTTAGAGATTTGTTATATTAGTCATATTTGACCATGTCTGAGTTGATAAATGGATGAAAGACAAATATTGAGACATTTATTTGATTTTAATGGTGGTTTATGATTATTTTATATCCCTTATGTGTGCCAAACTGGTCATACAAGTTGACTAGTCGTTGATAGGCCTAATGGTGTAAACAATGAGAAACCTAGGTAGAAGTGAGAAGGTGATTAGGGATGTGTTATCGTAGATTAAGGATGAATCAAATTAAAAGGATAATTTTTTGAAGATATATAATACATTTTCACATTGGATATATTTTTTTGAGTTTATTAGATATGATGAAAATGTTGCTTATAAGTTGATCTATCTGGTTCAGATGAGACAATAAGGTACATTATTATGAGATTGGTCTACAAGAGAAATATTTACATCTAAACATACTATATTTATGTTTTATAATGGTATAAAGATATAATAATATCATCCACATGCATCAATATTATATGAAAATTGTCATACATGTGTTGAAGGTTATTATCACTATAATTGTGCTTCAAGGCAAACTGGTAGTCCTAGGTAAGTAGGTTATAATGATGCATTTAAATATCTATGCCCTAATTTGAAGCATATAATGTACATTATGTTCATATTTATGACTTGTATGTATTATAAATTATTTTAAAAATCTTGGAATAAACTATAAGAGGTTGTAACATTGAAGATAAATTGGCTTGTCTAGTTAAGGACTGTAAGAAAGAAGGTCACCAAATTGGTCTATAAGACCAATAATTGCTATTAAAGTTAATTAAATTTTTATTAAAAGTTGTTATAATGATGTTTTAAGATCATATTCATGAATTTTAAGTTATTTATTAAGTTAATTCAAGTGTCTTAAGTTCAAGTTTCCATGACTATGTTTTGAGGCTAGTTAGCATTTTTGAGTGGGCTATTTGCATAGAAGGGTTTGAGTCCTTTTGCCTTGAGTTATGAAGTATAAGGCACGTAATGACTTTAAGTTCATTAATATACTATATAATTTTTTTTTCCATCATTTTTGAAAAAAATATGTTTTATCTTCAGTGATTCAAGATATACTTTCTGAGTTTGCACAGACCTAATTGTCAATAGTGTTAATTGTGTGTTTCAAGTAGTGGTTGAAGCTAAAAAGTGTTATTAAGAATATATGAGATTATCAAGGGTTTATTTGAGTGTAATATGATGTTTTACTATTGTTTAAATTATTTTAGGGTTTACCAAGGAAGGCAAAGTGTAATGTGTCCTAAGTAGACCTAATGGGATTAGGTCTCCATGAGACCTAAAGATGAGATAATACCTAATTGAGGTAGGTTAGACCTAAAGGGAATTAAATAAAGTTTGAATAATGTTTATGGGATGTAATAAGACTTATTACATGGCTGAAATAATTTTTTAAAGGTTTTTCTCTGACCAATAAGAATATGAACAAGAGACTTGTATAAATGCAATGGAGGCCTAGGCCTATCATGTGTGTGTGTGTGTGTGTGTGTGTGTGTGTGAACAAGATATTATATTTTATAGTAGAATGAGGTCATGTATACCATCATAATAGGATATATTAAATATTATGAAGAATTGATAGACGTTTTATTCATGAAAATCAAGGTCATTTGACCTAATCAAGTCAATAAGAGGATGATAGTTTGAGAGGGATAAGAGTATAAAGTGTTGAATAAATAATCATCATTAGTTGATTTAAAAACAATTTTTATCTAATTTGATAAAATAAATAAGGTGGTTGAGTTTGTGTTAATTCATCTAGGGGGTTGGTGCCTACTTGCAAGTTGGTGCTTGTTTAATCCTAGCTAAGTTAGTGTTTAACTAGTTGGGGTTGATGTTCCATGTGAAGTGGGTGCTTAAATAAATTTGGTAATTTTCCTATAGGTTAGTAATCCATTTTTATATATAAATGGGTTTTATTCCCATTTAGGGTATAACATATATATGGACTTGATCACATTTTCTAATGAATTAGTTCCCTACATTTAGGTTTGAAACAATGTTAATTTATTCAAAGTTTATTTTTTTAATATTGAGATGTTACAGTAGTGCATACCACCCACATATATTTGGGCCTATATATGTAGTAAATAAGATTTTTGTGAACCTATTAATATGCATGGTTGGATAAAATGTCAAGAAATGGGACTTAGGATTACCAATGTTAAGTTTTCATACACCAGTTTAGTGAATATATCAATAGCTATGTTTCCATTATAACATTTTAATAGTATAAATCCCAATATTATTTTAGATTTAATGAAATTATACATTGCATAACAATAAATTTGGGATTCAGAGGCATTTTTAGAGAATATAAAATAATTGTAACATGAAGTAATGGGAAATATTCATGAATGTAATGAAAACTAAAAGTAACTAGAATATGTAAACAAAAGGACAAAGGTATTTGAGGAGTGATATTTAGTGATGGTTCATTTTATATATGAAATATTTCCTTTATAAATTCACAAAAAAATTGAAGTATAAGAAGATTGGTCCTCTGAATATTGTAAATCAAATAAATAACAATGTTTTAGAAGGTAATTTTTCCACATAGTTTTGATATTTATATAATATTTAATGTTTTTTATTTATAGTCATTTAATATTGAGAATAATGGAGGAGAAGAATAAGAAGTGAATTGGAGGAGACATGTGCCATGGAAAAAAGAAAGAGAAGATAACATAGCTTTGGGAAAAGAAAATAATGAATCTAATTCAACATATTTACAAGAATTTTTTTGTATAGTGGAAAGGATTTAAATATGAATATGAAACATCAATTTCATAATTATAATTATAGAGGTTGGAAAAGGAACAATGACATAAGTCTAATAATAACCACTCATAATAGCATAGTTAATTTAAACCAAAAGATAAATATATGGGAACATAACATGTGAAAGGCATGAATTTTGACTAAAGACTCTAGTTAATACCTATTTTTAAAAATGATCTTAAAGAGATCCCTGCAATCATAATCCAAGCGAATGTTTAGCAACTTTTTAGGACATGTTTTTAGTTCCAAAAAATATCATCTAAATGTCAACAATTATATTCTATGTTTATTTTGACTAATTTAAAAAATATATATATATTTTGTTTTGTTTAATTAGTAATTAATTTTTATTTTAATGTCACTCTTAAAATTATTCTAGATATGAATATGAATAAGAGAACTCTATAATCCCATATAAGTTTGGAAGAAAAATTTACTAAAAATCATAGCTTTCAAAATTTATTAGAAATAGAAAATTGAGTTAATGTTAGGCCTATATTTTATTTTTATAGGATTTTATTTGTGCATGATAGAATTATAGTCAAATTATAAAATAATAAAAAAATTATGTATGGTTTTATAAAAATAATGAAAAATTATAATTATCTTTTATTTATCAATATTATTCTCTATAATTTTTATCTATAATTATTTCTCTCTTGGCCCTATCAAATTTTCATATCCCAATGTTGAGAAAAATATAATTCACATGAATATATATATATATATATATATATATATATATATATATATATATATATATATATATATATATATATAAAATTTATACCTCTTAATTTTTATTTTCTTTACAAATTAAAATTATAATTGGTTGCTTATACTCTTTGTGTGGATATTTGGAGGCATATTTGGTCTGAGAAAGTGCCCATAATGAAATGAAAAAAAGGTGAATTAAATCCTCAAGAATTTAAATCATAAATTTTATGGACATTAAAACATTAATTATTTTTTTATATATTAGTAACTGGGTATTTTTGTTGAAATTTCACCACTTGAATGTACTCTACATACAACTATTTTTTTTAAAACACCCAAAATTTTGATTGAGTTTAATTTAGTGCCTAAAAAATCTTTAATATTATAGTATGACCACTTATACTAGATCATATGATGTATTTTTCCAAAACAATTAGTTTTTCTACACTATTTTGAATTATAATTGCATCTACACGCTCCTATTTTACACTCCTATTTTAGCATCATGATGTATCTTTAATCATCATGGTTACATGATGCCGAAAAAAAGTACACATATATAAAAATACATATAATATTTCTTTTACCAATGTAATAATTTTTTCAATATAAAAATAAACCTTCTACAAAATTTATGATGACTTCACTCTAAGAAGGGGATCAAGGTTCATAAAATAAATATGGATTCCCATGAGTATCATCTACTCCAAATAATGAAATAATGTTAAATAAATATTATAAATGTATTATTCAAATCTAATACTAAATTAATTATCCTCATAACCTGAGGAGTCATTTTCCTTGAGTTTTTATATTTTGAAGCAGAGCATTGGTCTTCATTAAAATCTTCAAAATGAGAGTTAAATTCATGTACAAAATAATATTCTATAATAGTTTATTTAGTTTCATACATTATAAGTTCCTTTTATTCATCATGTTGTAGGTTTTACCTTCATCCATGTTATTGTAGTAATCTTATGATAAATAGTGCATCTCTACAAATAAGGTAATCATGTTATTGTAGGCATCTTATGATAAATAGTGCATCTCTAAAAATAACTTATGAGTCTATCCTTTGAGGTTTTGGAAAGAAAATATTTCAATATTTATTTCCATATGAGAAGCTAAGGATTCATCATTCATGATGAATATACATTATTTTAACCAATAATACATTAATTCCATCTACCTATATGAGTTAACCTATCCTCTCCATGGTTATGCAGATGAATGGTTTGGATAGTAGCCTTAATATCACTTTGATCCACATCCTAGTCTAGAAAAATGGATATATATTATTATGAAAGAAATACATAACCCAATATATACATTATATCTCTAATGCACGTGCGCACACATGCACACACGCACGCGCACACACACACACATGCACGCACGCGCATGTGCGCACGCGCACGCACATACACACACACACACACACACACACACACACACACACACACACACACACACACACACACACACACACACACACACACACACACACACACACACACACACACACACACACAAATTTAGATTTAAAACACACTTTTTTTAAATGAATAAGTTAATGTAAACAATGAATTACATATACTTCTTCCAATACATGAGATATAGGCTAATTTTAGATATACAGATACAAAATGCACTATCATATTATAATAAATTTAAATAACTTATTAAAACACCCTATATACAAAATTAAAAATATTACATATGGTAGATGCCAACTTATTTTAAAATTATTGTTTGTCATTATATTTGTTTCATTATGTATTAATTATTTATAATGTAATTATCAATTGATTTCATAGCACATCTAATCAGAAAACAAATAAATAAGTCTAGTTTTGTTTGGTATAGTTTATATTTCTTTTTATGGTTTGTCTGCTTGTATAGTGATGAGTTTAAATATAATGCAAGTGATCATGTTTACATATATTCACATTTACTCAAATTTATGATATTTAGAAAATACTGAACATTTATATAGTTTAAATGTTTCACTTCAATCCTTTATATAATTTTTGTTTATTTGTAATAGTTTTCTAAGCTTGATTCATATTAGTTTTGATGGTTTGTTATGCTGAATTTGCCTTCAATACATAGTTTTAAAATAATTTCTATAATTTTTCATGGTTTCTAAACATTTCAATATTAATTAAAACCCTATATAATTAATATCATAAGAACCTAAACCTTTCCTAAAGATTTTATACCTATATGAAGTTATGAACAAATTGTATATTAATTTTTAATACAATCATGTTGATTATATTTATCAACTATATTAATGTTTGCATATTCATATTGGTGATTATATTTATATTGATTATGTTCATATTGGTGATTATAGTTACATTGATTATGTTTATTATGATCATCAACACACTATCTTGACTGAGGGCATTCATTTATCACTGATTTAATTTCTAAAACATCAGATTTCATCTATATAGACTCCAAATGCAAGTAGTTATTCACACATTCAAATAGTTATGATTTGATTTTATTATGCATTGAAGTCCCAAAGAATTAGTTGTTTGTCTCAATAATGTTTTTCAGTCATATCAATTTAATGTTTTTAATTATAAAAATACATGGCTGATGACAAATGATTTTGGTATAATATATAGTGAGATAAATTTTATGACAACTTTCATGATATATAATGTAGGTAGTGTTACAATTGGTAACATTCTTAAAATTTTCTAGACTATTGGTGGAGGTTTCTATTTTTGAACATTAGATTTCATCTATATGGACTTCAAATGCAAGTAGTTATTCTCACATTTAAATAGTTATGATTTGATTTTATTATGCATTGAAGTCTCAAAGAATTAGTTGTTTGTCTCAATAATGTTTTTTCAGTCATATCAATTTAATATTTTGAATTAGAAAACTACATGGCCGATGACAAATGATTTTGGTATAATATATAGTGAGATAAATTTTATGACAACTTTCATGATATATAATGTAGGTAGTGTTACAATTGGTAACATTGTTAAAAATTTCTAGACTATTGGTGGAGGTTTCTATTTTTGTTTTTTATTAAAATAAATGAAGTCACCACCATTTTCACATAGCACATATTTTTCAACAATTTAATGAGCCATCTATCTCATGATCTTGAATTTAATGTAATTTAGTTGTTTTTCATTTTCTTTTGATCAATTTATTTTTTGAAAGCTTCTTTTTATGGAAGCTTAGTGATGTCACTTATTCTTTAGGGAACTCCCAAATTTTGTTTAGATATGTTCTCTCTTTTTATAATGTCTTTCATAGTTTATATAGAATTATAGAACATTTCATGTGGTGAATAGATTAATTGGCTATTTTTTGTGGTTTTTCTTAGAGTATTCACAAACATTTTTCACTCAGAATTGAAAATTTACCAACATGTTTTATTTTCAAACATTGGTTTTGTTGGTAGTTTTAATGATTAAATTTTGAATTAATATTCTTAGTCCCAATAAATTTTTAATGAAAATCTGGTTGTTACACTTAATTGTTTCGAAAATAATTTCATGAAATATTGGTAGTTTCAGTGATATAGTCTTCAATGAAGATTCACAATCTAGAGGTGTTTCAAAAAAAATGTTAAGGTTTTATTTTTATTTAGTGTGTCTCAAATATGTATTTCTTTGTATGGATATCTTTCCAATATTTGAAATAATAATATTTGAATTAAATATAGTCATGATTTTGTTTTAGAAAACTATATATATATATATATATATATATATATATATATATATATATATATATATATATATATATATATATATATTCTTTTTTCTTGTGGTTGTAATCTTAGTTATGGTATTTTTTTACCTCATTATATTCTTGAGTCTCAAATCTGAGAATTTAATGAATTATATATGCATTAAATTCATAAATCTTAAATCCAAACACATATTTATGATTCTTGTTCAATTTTTCATTGAAATTCTTTCAACAAAATATCTTTATAACTTTAATAGGTTATTACCTCTTTTTTTGTTATCTTCAATTGCATACAAAAATGTAATTTTAGGGTTTTTATATTTAATTCATATGTGAAAAATATATTTATTCACATGCAAATGATAAATTTTGATATTCACATTCATGTTTCTAGTTCATATCCTTAATGTGTTTATATGTCATGTAGTTTTGAGAAGTTATTTGGTGTTCAGTTTTGAAAAAAAGGTGGTTGAAATTATGTATTCAATACTTAGTAGGTAAATGGATATATAGATATTTGTTTTTTCATCATGCAGTTCAAGGATGCATACACATATTTCTATCTCTTATTATTTTTTTATGGTTTATGATGCATCTATCATAGTCAAGTTGAAGTTTTAGAAGGTTATTTTGGATTTCTTTAGTTATTTTTAGCTACTTTTATTGTTAATTTTAGACATTAAATATTTATTATGTATTAAAATATTTGTTGTGTATGAATATTACATATATATACTTCATTGTATGAGTTTTAAACCTACATGATATTAGGGTCTTCTTGGTGTTGTAAATAGATAGTCAAGATATTTTTATCTATTTGAAACTTAGTTTTTGGATTGAAATATAGAATACAATAATATTTTGAGTACATGCAAACTCATTATAGTGAAATAAATACATGTTAATATAATATAGTTGGAACTCTAAATGCATATTCAATGGATTTTCTTATGATACTTAATGTAGATGTGATTGTCTTCTCTCAAAAAATTAGAAAGCATTATGAGTTGTTTCTTTATTTATTTAGCAAAAATATTGAATACAATTAAAAATTATTACAGGTTGTTTCAAAGTTTAAATCATAAATAAAAGTATAATTATTTATTGAATTAAAAATACAATTAATATAAAAAAATTGAAATGAAGAAAGATGTTTAAAGTATATAAAATTTAGTTGACAGTATAAATACATGTTTATTTAGATGGTTTTGATGAGATTGAAATTTTTTTCTTGTCTATAAAGTTATGTGTAAATAATTTTAGTTTCATTTGGTCCATTCATTAATACTTTATTGCTAAAATTTGATTTAGAGGATTGATATTCCGATACGTGGGTTTTAATTACAACTTTCTAGGTTGTTACATTTATGAAAAATGTCATCTCAAACTTGGAACTTTGAACTCATGAGTTTTTAGGAAAATATTGTATTTTATGTTTAAATAATATTTTTAGATTAAAATACTCAATATTATTTTATTATAGCTATTTATCTTGATCACTTGTTACTTTATGGCAACAATTCAGTAGTTCAGAGGATCAAAATCAATAGTTTATAGACATTATTTGGAGACAACATGATAGATTTTAGATAATATAAATGATTTATTGGATTATATGTTATGTTGATTGATTTAATTTTTATTTGAGATAGATAACATTTTCTAAAAGATAGAAATTAGCATATTATGAATTTTTTTTTAAATGTTCAATTTATTTCAACAATATTTTTAAGGATAACCATTATATATGATATGTAAACAATATATATATTTATATTTTCTATCTTCATTTTAGATACAAAATGTCATGTTAAGGGAGAGGTTCTTAATGTTTTAATAGAAACAATGTTTGGGGAAGATATCAAAAAATGAGACTATGACACCTATTTGAGATGATTACTAACTAGATAATCTAGGGTATAAATATCCTCCAATATATTTACACCTATTTTAATCAAGTAAATCATGTTTTAATTAATTTTTGTGATAGTGATCCTATATTATGATATATTTTAAATAGTGTACCTTCTAGTCTTTTTCAAATTATGCCACTCATACTTTATGACCTTTTCATAGAATTGGTGGAGTTATCATTTTTTTAGACATTGTTTCTAAATTACTTAAACTCATCATATTCAACCTCTAAAATAATTGATAACTCCATCTATACATCATGAACCTAAAAATAAGGCATTTTTTACACTTGATGCCTCAATTCATTTCATTGATTTAGCCAATGTTGTTTCATCGAGTTGTAGTTGTTTTAATATTACTTCATCCCCACTTGTGGTAACATAGATAATAAATAAAATTAAGTTAGAGGTGGATGATAAATCTATATGCATTACTAGGATGATTAAGATGTTATGACACCAATTTTAGATAATTACTAAAGTAGATCATTTAGGGTATAAATATCCTCCAACATATTTACACTTGGTTTAATCATGGAAATCATGTTTTTGTTGATTTTTATAATAGTGATCCTTCATTATGATATATTTTAAATAGTGTACGTTTTAGTCTTTGTCAAATTATGCCACTCATACTTTGTGACCTTTTCATAGAAGTTGTGGAGTTATCATTATTTTTGATGTAGTTTTTAAATTACTTCAACTCATCATATTCAATCTCTAAAATAAGTGATAACTCCATCTATACATCATGAACTTAAAAATAAGGCATTTTTTACCTAATGCTTCAATTCATTTCATTGATTTATCTAATGTTATTTCTTTGAGTCATAAATATGTTAATATCCTTTCACCCCAACTTGTGGTACCTTAGATACTGAATAAAATTAAGTTAGAGGTGGATGATTAAGATGCCTACTATAATTCTTGAGTATAGTGAGTATCATACTGAATAGGGGAAATTTTAATTGACTTGGTTTCTGATGAAGAATAAACTATTTAACATTTTATTTGTTGTTAATGTTATATACATTCTGAGACTTTGATGATTACATTATGTTTTAGTTTTTACTTTCAGTATGTAGTATTTTGATTTTACATTGGATAAATTATTACAATTAAACCTTTATATTATTTATTTTATAATGAAATTTTAGTAATTTTGATATCTCAGTTTGTAATAACCTTACCAATTGGCAGATTTATATAACTAGTAGATAAAGTACAATAACATGTTTTATTGGGTTATAGTTAGAATTTGACTATTTATCTTAGATGTGAATCTTGTAGTTTGTGTGTGTGTGTGTGTGGTGGGGGGGGGGGGGGGGGGGGCATGCATGTATGCATGTATATACTCTAAAGGTGGGTCTATTGAGTTGTTAGCTTGGGAGACATAATATTACAATTGTTGATAATGTCTATTAGATTGCATTAGTTATTTATAAAAAGCTTATAAGTTATGATGATACTTTGGCATGTGTAAATAAAGGTTTCTTTGATTTGTTTTAAAGTCTTAGAGAGTTGGTGGTAAAAGGGGTTAATGATTAGGCTTGTGGTCTTCTTGTGGTAAAAATGTATTTTGACCATGATGGGGTCATGAGTTTATCATGGCATTATAACTTAGTTTTGAGGTAAAATCATATTTTTAAAGGTTTTTCTTGATAGCATTTGATTGGTTATCATTTTGGGGCATTGACTTCAAAGGACAAAAAAAAGAGTGAGAAAATTATGAAAAATAATAAGGTTTTTAGGTATATGTTTTGGCCACTGTAATGATGGGGCATGGAATATGAATGGAAAAAAGGAGTTGGGGGATCGATAAATGGAGAAAATGATCTGGTTGATGAATAAAAGGAAGGTTGGTAGTTTGAGGTGATGGGGTAATAAAGAAGAGAATGAGAATGGCATTCTACTATATATGCAGATGTAGAGGGGAAGAGCTAATGTAGGGAGAGTTGATGTAGGGGTATGCATAGTAAAGGGCACCCATACAGACAAGGAAGAGGTGTTACAATGGGGAGAATAAGGAAAAGGATGTAGAGCAGGTCATTTCTAAAAGATCTAGTACCCATTTTGAAGGAAAAACAAAACCTTGTTTACACAAAACAAGTCATGTATTCCTGTTTTAGTTAAATTTGTTTAATTTAAATCCTATGTGAATAATGTCAAGACTATTGAGAACCTTCTTGGGTTATATACTCATCTGAGTATATTTTGATATACCCACATGGGCCTATGCCATGGATAAGGTAGTAGTATGGTTTAAGTATGGAGTTCTATGTGGAATTTTTTGTTTATTTAATTATAAATAAAATTAGGGTATAAACATGGATAATGTTTTTGTTTCATTGATTGAGTTGGTTATTTGTTTTTGGTTATGTTATGTCATAATGGATTGTGTAAAATTTGGTTATAATGGATTTGGATTTGTCTAATTTTAGGAATCATCTTAATTATTACATATTTCATGCTAAATGTTTTGATATTTAATTGTATGTACCCTTTTATATGGTGAAGATTATGGCAGATTCACAAAATTTGGCACCACCCACTTGGAATGGAAATTATTACCATTGGTTGGTAACTTTATTACCCTAATTTTGTGATAAATCTAGGTCATTATGTTTGATACACTATTATGTGTGTTATAATTGTTCGAATTGAAAACAAAAAATTTATGTTTCAAAAATTCAACATCATACAACCTTAAAAACCTATATGATTGGCATGATTTGTTTTTAATGAATAATAAATGAAATCAATTTGTTGTATGTTTACATTACTATTGGGTCACTAAAATATGAGAAATATACCTGCTTAGTTTAGCTAACTACTTTATGCAATTATGACGGAAATTTTATTTTTACGAGGGAAAAGTTGTTATTTAGGTATTGCTTTCCAAATGATTTATTTCAACCTTAGACCTTGGTTAAAACCCCATGTTGATATTGGAAAGAGAGTTGGATTTTTATGTTTTGAGGTTGATATATTGGATATATTCCCAAACTATTTTAAAAATAAGATCCAAAACAAATGATTTTTTTATCATCTTTTTGTGGAAAAGAGATATTGATCTATTGGTTGTATTTTTACATATGACATTTGATTTTTATCATTAAATTAAGGTTTCTAGAAATTAATTAACCCTTATTTTGTATGATTGGATTGTTTTTATTGAAAGGCTTAGCATTACCTTACTATTTACACACCTAACCTTCTGAGTGGAAATAAAATTGATTTTTATTATTTTGTGGGCTTACTGCTATGAGATATTAATATTAGAAAACATGATTTTTTATGCTTTTCAATGCATTTATTTTCAATTTTCACTCAGTTGCTATATGAATTTTAACTATTTTTATTCTTCCTTGGATGTTTGTACATCATAAGAGAAATAAAATTGATTAAAGTAACAAATAAGTTAAAACTAGAAGAGAGATTGGAATACTTTATACTATTGTAGACCATAATATGCTTTCTAAATGTATTACTAATGGTTTTTTATAGGATTTATTTGAGTATACATTACCCTACTCATTTTGGAGGTTCATAGAATATATTTATAGATGATTTATATCTAAAAAAAGGAAACATTATAGTAATAAGAGTTATGAGGTTGCCTAAATTTATTTTATGAGGAACTAAGTTAGTTGAATTATCTTTCTCTATCTCAACTTGATTTATTGAAATAATATTTAACTCTTAGAATAATGACTAGAGATGAATTCATATGGCCTACTTTAAGCTAATGATGTTGTTTCACCCTATTTAGTGTAGGGGTTATGATATAGTTGGCATTCAATTTCATGAAATTGATTATCTAATTATCTTTGTTGGTTGCTTATAGTTATGTTATTGACAATGATAACCCAAGATGGAATTTGGGATGATAAAATTAAATTTTTTGATTCAATTTATATTGCTTTAATATTGTTGAAATTTGATTTACCTCTTTAGAGGCTATCCTATTTCTAAATTTAATACCTATATGGTGCTTATAATTGTTTCCTAGTGCATATATCCTCTGGATTAAATATGATCTAGAAATATCAATGAATAAGATATTATTCAAACTAATTATATTAATATTAATCATTTGATATATTAAGACATAGAAGTGTTGACTATTGTATGCAAATAATATTTTAACATTTCTTGAAGTATTTCATATTATGCTCATAATAGACATCCTTATATTAATAATATTTTTATAAACATTAGGTTATTAAAACATGTTGTGGATGTTGTTTATGTTGTCATCCTTGCTATTGTTCTTAGTAGTGAGGTGCATGGAGTTATTCTTTTTATGTATATTATGAACTTAATCTTGTGTACACTTTATTTCTTAGGCAATCGAGTGTAAATCATATATTTTATATATGTTTTGGCTATGCCAAGATATTATATTAAGTGTTAGAAAAATTTATTATAGATGCATTATGTTATGCTATTGTGAAACTTGTTATCAAGATAATTTTGTAGTTATTCACATTTCCATATTAACTTATGGATAAGGTTGAAGTGATTCTATTATCACTCCCTATTTCCCCCACTACTAATAATAGATATTTATCTAATCATATTTCATTTGGTAGTACATGCATAAAATCTTTTAGGTAATTAGGAAGTTAAAAAATGATTTATTCTTGACTTGCAAATTTATGAGATCAACCAAGATCAAGTGGTTATTGCAGGACTTTTTGGTTGAAGCTTCAAAGCTCAATGTGTTAAATATTTTTGATAAATTACTATTTTGGATGCATGGTTGACCATATTGAGAACATGTACAATCAACATATGATGTGGTATCTAGTTATTCATAATTATATCCCATAGTTGGCCTATTTCATGATGTTGTTAATGGCCTAATGGTAGAATTGGAGATTTAATAAGCTATTGTTCATGTGGCTAGTTAAATCATTACTTGTTCTTAAAACCAGATGAAAGAACCATTTAGTGAAAGGATGATAAGGTCAGGGATTTATTCATATAATCTAGACCTGGTAGCACTATTGTTGGTGGTTCATCATATTTTTGGTATTCATTTTATATTTGGGTGATAGCCCTAAATGTATGAGTTCTTGCTTATATAACAAGATTCATAGGGATGTTATATTTATTTTCAATGTGTGCATTATTCCATGATGAACATTAAATAATTTATGTTATCAAATAGAAATATGGCTATCTAACTCCCAATGATAATCACTTCTCATATGATGGAGATATATATGATATGGTGGAATTTACCAAGTGAAGGAATATGAGTGCAATGACCCGTAGGATTGAACTAGAATTGGTCTTTGATTGTGTGATTATAAAGGTTATATGTTTTAATTAATTATGTCACATTATTTTGGTGATAGTCGAGTGGTATCTTCTAACTGATTTAAAATTATTACAAATATTACATAATCAAAATCTTGGTATGATGATTCTTCTATTCTTATTTTATGACATGCCATGCTTATTATGGTAATCCTTTATTATTAGATTTTTATATTTAAAAAATGTCTAGAATGATAATTATCTACTATGATAAATCTTATACTTTTGGTCTTTAACCTTGTTTATTGAACTAAACTCGACACTGACTATGACATTAAGGATACTTGAGGCATGAATGACCCTTCTAGACTCTTGAATCACAAATAAATAACCACATAGGGTAATCAAATTATTAGATAAGGATGAATATCCCTAGGTAGTCTGATACGGAATATGAGTGCCTTTTATAAGGTTTGGATGTTATCACTATGGACCCACAAATTAATGCCCCTCAAATGGTATACCATTCTTTAGGAAACATTTTTCTGTATAAAATCCTATAGAGATGTTCATCCTTATGTGAGTGTCTATATGACTCAATAAATTTCTGATTTTTCTACTCATATTTATGAAGGACCCATGTATATGCATCATGCATTGAAATTTTATGCATTAGGCTCTATATGTAGTTTTTTTAGACACTCTTTAAAGCAATTTCTGAATTTTTTTTGGTTATTTCATCTAGTATCAGAACATGTGTTATAAATATTATCAAGAATAATTTTTATTGATCTCAGTCCTAATAATTAGGATAAATATTAATTCACATTATAGTTGAATCAATTTGTACTTAATGTTGGTTTCCTGCTAGTTGTTGCTCTAAGAGATGTTTAAAAATTACAATATGCCTAAAATGTTATTTTGTGATTTTCAAAAATAAGGATAGAGTAAGATCCAGTGGTTTTCATGTTGAGAAAATACAAGGTAATGGGTGGCCTGATAAGTAAGAATAAGTCCTCAATTGTGCTTTAAAAACATGAGAATCCATTCAAGGCAAGATTGTAAAATAGGAACATAGGTTGAATAATCTTAAAAATATTTTCCTAGAGATTTTCCCTAATCTGAAATTAGTTAAGCAAATAGACCTAGGCTATAAGAAAGGGTGTTAATTATGGTTGACCCAAATGTCAAGGAGATCATTAATTTATCACCACCTACTTATATGAATTAAAATTCTAATGATGTAGCTAATTTATGATTTTGTGTACACATAAGTATATCAACATACAAGGTATGATAGAATGTGAATAAGATGACATTATTATATAATGTTGGGTTAATGTAAGTTATATGTAATTATTGAAGGTAATGGTTTTAGTAAACTAGATTTATATGATGATTATTACTATTTTCATTAGCTTTGGTTTAGTTAACCATTCCTAAATTTGGTTACATCTAGGAAAGTCTCACCTATTGACCATTGAATTATATGGGAGATTCAATGGGAGATAAGTTAGAAAGGTTTCACTCTTAGAATTAAATGAGATAGTGTTCAATATTTTTTGATGCGTTTTATGGGAAAACCATCACTAAATTCTTGGAATATTATGACCTAGGGAGGACCAAGGGTTTAGCTCAATTCTGGAAGGCTAAATTGGGTTTAAGGAGCTAATCTACTTGGGTAAGTCAGATGATCTTTGAACTCTCCACTTGTATGGAAAGTGTCTTGAGCCATTGAGAAAGTGTGAAGCATGAATGGTTTTGATAATTTTTTCTGGTCATATAGATAAGACTACTATAATTTATTGTTCAATAAACCAAATATTCGATTTAAATTGTTGAGAAGAGCTCAAATGTTGAAATTATAGAACTAGTATGCCACTTATTTTTTATAGGAATGATTGTAAGTCGAGTAAGAATGTCTCCATGGGTTTAAGTTGATCATGGTTGGGGAAGGTTGTTACAAGGAAATTCTACCTTTGTGATACAAGATATTAGACCTTTGTGAAGGTAATGATGAGCTATTGCATGAATGCACCTATTTTGTTCATAACTTTGTATATCAGTCTAGTTGACTAAATTATGCCATGATGAGATATAAAACATAAATAATTAACTATGAGGCGCTATTATATTCTCTATATATTGGTATAAATATCAAGGGCCTATCCTTACCTCTTTTTATAAGTTTTAATAAGACTTGTTGTGGATAAATAAAAATTTTCATATAGCCATATTTTATTGGCAACTGGGGAAAGCAATTATAAATTTTTGCTTGGACTATGTGTCAATATACATGAATGGTTTCATCCATGAAAAAAAATTAAGTAATATGTTTAATACTTGGGTAACATTATTTTTTCCAAACTAGTGAGATTTTAAGCAAGGGATGGGTTGTTTTTACTTTTTGAAAACTCTGATATGGTTGGTTGATTGTAACCATTATGTGACTTAAAAATGAACAAGCACTATGTACTATAATATTGATGTGCTATAAATTTGTGAATTTTATTTAAATTAATTATTGTGGGAAATTATAATTACCATGATGATAATATGATATTCACTTGTAGCCTTTGATAAGTTCATCCTTTACCAAAGTTACATTATGTCAAAGCAAGCATTAATAGTCAACCTTTGACTTGTTGAAAAAATTTAATTAGAAGGATAGTGACATAATATTGTTGTTGGAATCAAGAAATAATGCATGTTGATCATTAATATCTTTCACGGATGAGCCATCTTATGATGTTGAAGTATAATGTTTTTGGGAGGTCCAAGGGTGTAACTTAAGAATAGATAGCCTACTAGGGTGAATGTGACTTACTTTGGCAAGTGAGAAAGTTTTGGTGATATATTATTATTAATAGGTATCTTAAGCCATCTAATCCATAAAGTGCAAACATTATTTGTAACTTCCCATGACTCATGGATATAGATTATTGGGATTTATTATAACCCACCGTTATTTGAAAGAAGGTGTTGGTGAACTCAAAATACCTTAAATTGAGCATGATGTAATATGATGGATATTTTATGTCATCTAGAATGACACTTAGACATCAAGTGGACTGATGGGAATTATGAACCCATTATTGGGTTCTTTTTCTAGGTCGATGTTAAATCCTCTTCTAAATAGGCTAGTGCATTGGCCCTATCATGTGAGGGTTGAGTCTTGCGTGCTCACTCGAAGTGTGTAACAAAAGATAGATTATTGAAGACTTTAAAACATGACATGAATTTACTCATTTCTTATCAACCAAATATCATACTATAGTTTCTTAATAGATTATACTACCATTACTAGAAAAATATAAAAGAAAGGAACTCATGACTTTATTTACTTAACACCTTTCAATATTCAACACAACCCATTTCTTAAAATACCATATGATAAACATTGGATTATTATTAAGAAATTATGGATTACAAGATAAAAATTCTCTATATCCCTTCAAAGGTTCACCCCCAAATCCTCTTCTCATGAATGTTTACAACAGGGGTTTTTATACTTGTTTTCCCCTATCCAAGTGTCAAGTTCCCAATCCAAGATGGACACACAACACATAGACTCTCAAAAGGTTGAGTGTCATGGCTCTTACAATTAATTGTTCCTATAGAATCAAGCTTATGCACCCCTAGATGTTTGCTCTATGTTATACAATTGTTTCCAAGTGTTCCATTACTCATGGGTTGTACAAGGCCTCTGATTAGTGGGGTCGAAGTATCATGTTTTATTTATTCTGAAAACTTATTCCATGTTTCTCATGCTCCACTTACCTTGTGCTTTGATAGTCTTTTGTTTCTTGTTCCAGATCCTCTATTCTCAGGTTTCTCATGCCACGTTCTCTTGATGGGGTATTCTTGTGCTGGGTCTTCCATGCCATTGTCCTTCTGCATCTTTCAACTCTCACCTTTCTAGTCTCGTGCCATGGTCCTCCCACACCATGGTTCTCTTACATCATGCCATTAATTACATGAAAATGGACAATGGTCCCTCCATGTTTCTTACCAAAATTAAAATAAATACTTTTTTAAAATTAAAGAGCCAACACCCGTATCCTTCACTTACTAGTGTATTTAATTAGTGTGATGTGAAAATACCTTGGCATAAATTATCAAAACTCTAGATCAAAATGTGGTTCATAGTATTATGGTTCTTTTAGTGTATGTAAAACCATTGTATGTTGTGTAAACCTTTTACATTTTGTTGCTTTTATTAAACCATGTAAACTTGTAACTTCTCTATTTTGTGTGAATGTAGTTATATTGTGAACTTCCACATTTCCTGCCTAATATAAATATTGTTATATATATATATATATATATATATATATATATATATATATATATATATATAATTTAATGTTGTAACTATAGGTTATGTGAATGGTGATAAACCACTAGTGTAAGGCATCTATCACTTCTAAAATTAACCATGTGAACCTTATTTTTGCTCTATATTTTCCACTTCATTATATGATTATTTCATGTATTTGTCATGACATAAGTGTGGCCTTGCATTGTTAACATGTTAATATGATGTAATGTGATCATTAAAAATTTTGTTATGTAGCTTCTCTTCTCATAATCAACCTATATTATCTGAAATCCACTAGGGTATAGTGAATCTATTATGTAACATGTTCATGCATCATTGCTCTAGCAATGAACATTGATTCAAGTATGAGGTTTACGGTAAATAAACACACTAGGCAAAATATATGGAGTGGAGTCTCATGTAGGATAAAAACCCAATTCTCCCCTTTGAATGAAGTATCCACCTTATTTTCTTGAGTTCTGCAATATGAGCTCCATAAATTGGTTATGAGATCTTCATACATTATTGTCACTTTGTGAATTGAGTGTTCCTTTAACCATCTCTTGAAGGTTTTTATAAAAATAACCCTCATAAAATTTATTAATGTAGCCTTATGAAGCACTAATTGGTCCTAAAAATTGAACTTTTATGTAAAAATAACAAGACTAAACTTGATAAAATATAGGCACATGTTCGCTCATTCAAACGTGATACAAATGAGCTAATGGTTGATTTACCTAAAAATAATATTCTAGAATGATTTTTATAATTATAAAGTGTGTTTTGACTAGAAAGTGAAACCATATTATGAATAAGGTATTATTTTTTATATACCTAAAGTCTATATTATGAAATTTTAAAGCATGACTAGAATGTATGTTAATCTTATGCTCAAATGGAGTAATGTAAAGTCTTGATCAAGTATATTTTATAATATTAAGTACTTTCAAATGTTGCAAAGAAGTGTAGTAATATGGTGGGATTTTAATCCCTAAAACCATCATGTGAGTTCATAAATTTATGGAAAGCATGTTGAAAATGTTGGGATTTAGTGTGAATGCCTCATATGGCTTCTCTGATGTTTGGTATTGTTGTGTAAGACGCTTTATTAACCCACAAATAATGAATGGTGGAAGAAAATAACGATAGAATTATGGATCTATATCCTTGTGGACATTTTATGATGAATGTTACCAAGAAGATGTGCAATCATAATATATGTTGTGTAAACCATAATAGTATGGTTGTTGTTGTTGGTTTCATTCCAGAATGAATGATATAAGTTGTGTGTGAATCATGCCTAAAAGTGGTGTAAATACCACATATAAGTATGAATGTTTTATTTTATAGAATTATGTGGAAATGATATGAAGTTAGGAGTAATATATAACTTAAAATCTTGTGGGAAGAAAACAACTCAAATCCGAAAAAAAAATTGAAAATCTAGTTCGATTGTATTTTTGGCAACTATTGTTATGAAATTGTAAAATTTTGTGATAATATTTAATCATAATGAGAGGAAAGATTAGATAAAAATTGTTTTAATATTAAAATTATGATCATTAATTTGTATCTAAGATGAAAATTATAAATAATTTTGTCTTGTGTGAGCTAGTAGTTGTAAGTTTATGATTAGAAAAGTACTGAATACTCTTTTATTAGTAAATATTGAAGTGGATTTGATAACTACCACCTAGAATGCATACATATTCAAAAACTATTTAGTTTCCTAACTACATAGGTGGATGGAAATTAGGTAAAAATTATGCAGTACTATATTAAAAATAAAATCATTTTGATAAAATTTGCCAAGGTAAAGGTAGGATTAAACTAATGTCTTCTTGAGTAAAAATATAGTCTCGTGAGGCATAAAAATAGAATATATATATATATATATATATATATATATATATATATATATATATATATATATATATATATATATATATGTATGTATGTATGTGTGTATATATATATACATATATATATATATATACATATATATACATACATATATATACATACATACACACACACACATATACATATACATATATATATATATATACATATATATATACATATGCATATATATATACATATATATACATATATATATGTATATATATATATATATATATATGTATATGTATATGTATATATATATGTATATGTATATTTATATATATATATATACATACACACACACACACAGATATATATATACATATATATATATATATATGTATATATATATATATATATATATATATATGTATATGTATATGTGTGTGTGTGTGTGTGTATATATATATATATATATATATATATATATATATATATATATATATATATATATATATATATATATATATATATATATATATAAGTTTGAATATTTTAGATTATTATGATTGAAAAAGGTGCGTAAAACACTCCATTTTGCTCACTTGGCCTTAAAAAAAAGAAACCAAGTTGATAAGTAAAATTTTATCATTTGGTTAAATGAATTTCATGGTTGTCATAAGGGTAATATGTGGAATATCATCAAGGTAAGGTTGCATATATACTTTGGATAAGAGTTTGACAAATCTACTTGTTATACCAAAAAGATAAGGATAAGGTGACATCCCTTATTTTAATAATAGACTATGCAATTACGTAGTAGGCATGAATTCTATTTTGATAATAATTGATTAAATATATCAATTTGGTTACTTCAATTTTAGAGCTTATCTATTGGTTTCCTATAATGTTTAAACATTTTCTGAAAAGAGTGATAAAGCCTCTTTCCAATGAGGCATGATTTGTGATTGTCATTTAATTTCTAGGATGACTCTTATTTAAGGAGGGGAGGATTCCATAACCTCACTAATTGGCACATATATATAACTATTAGATGAAGTACAATAGCATGTTTTATTAGATTATGGATGGAATTTGACTATTTATCTTAGACGCAAATCTTTTGGTTTACATATAGATATATGTATCTCTATATATGTTCAAGTGGGGTATACATTTTTTATGTCTATAATTCTATTGGGTTATATATTTATACATATATGTGTGTATATACTCTAAAGATGAGCCCATTAAGTTGTTAGCTCAGGAAACATAATCTTGGAATTGTTGCTAAGGTCCATAAGCTTGCATTGGTTTTTTATAATAGTTTATAAGTTATTGTGATGATTTGGTATGTGCAAATAAAAGAATTTATTATTTTATTAAAGTCTTAGAGATTTGATGGTAAAATGGGTTTAATGATTAGGCTTGTGGTCTTCTTGCAGTAAAAATATATTTTGGCCATAATGGGTCATGATTTTTTCATGGCATTGGAGCATAGTTTTGAGAAAAAATCATTTGATTTTATGGTTTTTCTTAATAGAATTTGATTGGATATAATTTTGGGTCACTAACTTTTAAGGATTAAAAGAAGAGTGAGGAAAGTATGGTGAAAATAGGGTTTTCAGCTCTATGTTTTGGCTACCACCATGATAGGGCATGGAAAATGAATGGTAAAAAAGAGATGTGGGATAGATGGATGGATAAAAGGAGATGGATTATGAATAAAAGGAAGTTAGTTACTTTAAGGTGATTAGGTAATGAAGAAGAAAATAAGAGTGGCATTTTTCTATGTATGTAGATGAAGAGGGGAAGAGCTGAGGAAAGGAGAGTTGACATAGGGTCTACATAATAAAGAGCACCCACATAGACTAATAAGAGGTGTCTTGATGGGGGTAAGAAGGAAGAGGATGTAAATCGGGTCATTGTTAAAGGATTTAGTGCCCATTTTTAAGAAAAAACAAAGGCTTGTTTACACTAAATCAAGCATGTGTTCCTTTTCTAGTTAAAATTTTGTAATTTGAATCTTATATTAATAATGGCAAGACTAGAGAGCCTTGTTGGGGTATATACTCATGTGGTTATATTTTTCTATACCCACATGAGCCTATTACATGTACAAGGTAGTAGTATGGTTTGAGTATGAAGTTTTTTGTGGAATTTCTTATTTATTTAATAATAAATAAAATAAGGGTATAACGCTAGACAATGTCTTTATTTGATTGATTTAGTTGGTTGTTTATTTTTTGTTCTATTAAATCATATTGGATTGTATATCATTTGGTTATAATGGATTTGGATTTGTATGATTTTTGGAATCATCTTAATTATTTCATAATTCATGATGAATGTTTTGTTATGTAATTTTATGTACCTTTTTTATATGCTTAAGATTGTGGCAAATTTCCACAAATTTGGCAACATCCACTAGGAATGGAAATCATTTTTATTATTTTGTCATTTTATTATCCTAATTTTGTGGTAAATCTAGGTCACCATGTTTGATAGACTATTTTGTGTGTTATAATTGTTCAGATTGAAAACAAAAGTTTATTTGATGGAAATTCAACAATGTACAATCTTAAAAACCTGTATGATTGACCTGATTTATTTTTACTGATGATAAATCAAATCACTTTGTTGTATGTGTTACATTATTATTCAGTTACTAAAATATGATAAATGTACCATCTTAGTTTAGCTAGCTACTTTATGCAATCATAGTGGAAATTCAATTTTTACAAGAGAGGGAAAAAGTTTTTAGTTAGGTATTGCTTTCTAAATGATTTATTTGAACCTTAGACACATGTTATTATTTTTTAATTGTCTTAATGTTGAAGATAAATCTTGATCTGTTGGTTGTCCTTTTACATATGAAATTTGATTGTTCTCAACTTAAATGAAGGTTGTAAAGATGAAGGAACCATTATTTTGTATGATTGAATTTTTGTTCCTGAAAGGCTTATTATTACCTAGTTGTTCATACACCTAATCTATTAAGTGGAAAGAAAATTGATTTTTGTTATTTTGTGGCTCACTGCTATGAGATATAAATATTAACAAACAAGATTTAATATTCTTTGAAAGGAATTTATTTTCAAGATTCTCTTAGTTTCTATATGCATTTTAACTATTTTTATTTTCCCTTAGATGTTTATACACAAGAAGAGAGTTTGGAATACTCTTCATTGTTGTAGACCATAACATGATTGATAAATGCATTGGTAATGTTATTTTATAGGATATATTTGAGTATACATTACCTTCATCATTTTTGAGGTTTATAGAATTTATTTATAGATCATTTATCTTTTTAAGAAAGGAAATGTTACAATAGTAAGAATTATGAGGCTGCTTAAATTTATTTTATGAGGAATTAAGTTAGTTGAATTATTTTTCTCTTTCTAAACTTGAATTATTGAAATAAGATTTTAACTCTCAGAATATTGACTAGATAGGAATTCATATGGATAGCTTTAAGCTGATGCACTTGTTGCACCCTATCTAGTGCAAGGGTTATGATAGAGTTGGCCTTTACTTTTATGAAATTGAATATCTGATTATATTTGTTTCCTACTTAAAGTTTTGGTCTTGCCAACAATAACCCAAGATAGAATTTGAGATGTTAAATTTAAATTTGTTGATTCTATTTGGATTGATATTTCAGTATGATTTACCTCTTTAGAGGCTAGCCCATTTCTAAATTTAATACCTATATGGTATTATAATTGTTTCCTTGTGTATTTATCCTCTGGCCTAAATATGATAGAAGTATAAGTCAATAGAATATTATTCAAACTACTTGTATCAGTATTAATAATTTGATATTAAGACTTAGAAGTGTGGACTATTGTATTAAAATAATATTTTTGTATTTCTTGCATTATTTCATATTGTGTTTATAATAGACATCCCTATATTAGTGATATTCTGCTAAGCATTAGGTCATTAAAATTGTTGTGGAAGTTGTTTATGATGTCCTCCTTCCTATTTTTATTAGTAGTGAGGTGCTTGGAGTTATTGTTTTTAAATATATTATAAACTTAATATTGAGTACACTTTATTTCTCAAGTAATCAAGTGTAAAGGATTGATTTTACATATGTGTTGGTTATGCCAAGATATTCTAGAAAATGCTGGAAAACATAATTGTAGATGCATTATGTTATGGTATTTGTTAGACGTACAATCACTAAGAGGGGTGGGTGAATAAATGAGACTAGATATTACAATTTCAAGTCAAATACTTTCACACTATTAAAAAATTATCATATATCAACTTGATTAAGAAATATTAACAAGAGAGCTCATTTATACAATACATACACAAGATCAAAAACCCAACACATAGCTTCCTATGGGAAACCCTCTTGGGGAATAAAAACCACTCTCAATCCTAAAAACACTTGGACTACTTGTCCTATAATGTATTATAAACCAAATATTGGACAAGTCCTTTTGACCCAAAACCTTGATCAAGTCCTTTAAGCAAAAGTCCTTTAGTGAAACACCTATTTCACAAGGAGAAACTACCCTTAAGGAAAATCAACTTCTTTAGACACTCATAAGAAATGAACACCTCCACATTATAATTGATGTCTTCAACACCTAATGATGGATCTCTAATTTTCTAACCCCTACATAAACTTCCTCTCTATCTTACACAAGCCTCTCACATAGGCATGTCACAATCTCTCCCCTTCTTCACTCAAACTACCCTCATACACACTTATCCATCTTCACATATATTTAAGATTAAAACATATTATCAATATCCTATATTATTCACTTTAATGAGTAATTATCTCACAAAATACTCTCACAAACATTGCACAAGTCTCTCTAGAAAAAACTAGAAACTATCTCATTAGCTTTCACTATTTATAGAGCATATATAATTATCAACACCTAGGTTCACCATTAGGTATACATTAACCCTTAAGTCATATATCACATTAATACATGGCTCAAATTAATTTTTATAGGTCAGCTATATCATCTATGGGTCACCCTTAAGTAGCTACAACTTTCAATTAGGCCCTTGTAGCTCTTATAGGTCTCATGGAGACCTATTCACCCATTTAGTAGTTCATCAAGAAAAATAAGAACAAAATAATACTTTCCAACACATGGAACCATGAAAAATTATCTATATGTCCCCTTTACGTTCCAACATCCATCATATCACTCTTCTACTAACCCCTAATTAGCTCAAACATCTCTCCATACACACAATCATTATAATGAAAAAACAATCAACTTATAACACTTTGTTCATACTGCATATGAATGTGAAAACATTCATAATGCATATATATGGTCCTCATAGAGTATACAACATAATAAATTATATAATTCATCAAGATATATCTAAATAACATCAAAACAAGCTTGAACAATCTTCTCAAGTTACTTTTAGGATATACATGAAAACTTGGTCAACTTTAAACCTTCATAACTTTTATTGTACACACTTTAAGACCTTCAAATATATATGTAAACATATAAATTGGATAGATATACATTTTTTATTTTAACATCATGAGAAAATTATGCTTGTATCAAAATATATGGTCCAAAAACCAGATACTGGTCTTTCCTTTGTTAAATGAAAATATTTAAATTCAAACGGTCACAGTTAAACCTCAAGCACCATGCTATCATCTATTGTCCTCAATTATTAGATAAATCATGCACAATTGATATTATTATAACTTTAAACTATATTTCAAAACTTATTAAACATTAAACCTTCAATAATTGACCTCATCTCATGTTATCTAACAGTCTTGACCCTATACACACCATCAATTTTTTGTACGTAGCTTGATCTTTATCTGTGTTATACATTAGACACCTTGAAATAATCTCACTCAATGTGCACCATTGATTTTTATATGTAGAAACATCCCATCACGATTATATCTTAGAATAATATTGATCTTTACCTCTTCTCAACATTAAACTTCAAACACTTGTCCTCATCTGGTCCCTTCCAGACATCTTGGAATGAACATGCTTCATTGATCCTTTTGTAAGGAGCTTGATATTAAAATTTGTAAACCAATGAAAAATTTGAACTCTTTTAATCAATTAATATAATATATATTTACTTTATTATCTCCTTCAAACTATTGGATCTACATCTGGTCTTGATCTTTAACTTCATGTAAAGTAGACTAAGTATGGGGACCATTGTTATCTGCTTGAAAGACCAAATTTTAAATAAACATGTCCTTTGCCTTGATTAATCTCAAATTTTCACCATATGGTCTTAGTTAAAATATGAATCCAACAACGTGATAAAATACTCTTGATACCTTGATGCATATGAGATATACCTTTATTAATCTACTTAGATTTCTTTCTACCACAGAGCCAACTATGTCAAGAACTATCTAGAAGGCCAACTTTGCACATGCATAAATTTTGAAGAGCTTCATCACATGACCTAAATTTTAGCACATATAAAATAGGAATAAATATTAATAAACCCATGTTATTAAGTTCTAAAAATACCACACATGCCAAATATAAAACCATCAAAATGCCTACTCAGCTTTTCTGTCCACTATAAATTTGGATATGAGAAAACACTATCAAACTACTTAGGAGCCCAAATTTGCACTTACATATATTATGTTCCATTTCATCTCATGAAAAATAATTTATCACATAGAAATAAGGCATAAATTTTATCATAACCATATGACCAACTGCCCCTGACTCATCCACACATGGAAATGATGATGTTAGCAAACTACCTACTCATATTTTCTGTCACTAGACCCTAAATGTCTAGATGAAAAAAATGATAAACCACATGGAATACACTCATGGAAACAAGCACTCAAATAATTATTGAATTTTTATAGGACCTCTTTCATAAAATAAAATCATGATACTCATCCCTAATCATTCCTAATCATGTTAAAATAGAAGATCAACCAAGCCAACTTCAAGCATACTAGGACAAACATACTCCACACTTTGTCATTATCACTTAGACTGAAAAGACACTTCTTCCACTCAATTTGACACCTCCATGAAATCACCATGACATCATTGATAACTCTCCAAAAATATCCTCCTTTGTCATTGATGTCAATAACCATCTTATAGTAATATACAACTCATCTTCCTTCTCTCTCTTCAAGCACTCTCACAATAGAAACTTTCTTCCCCATTGACAAAATGAAAAAGTGAGAACTAATTGATCTTGAGAACATAAAAAGACCAAAAATGGGATAGGACCACCTTATAAATATGATACAAACTCCCCCTTATCTTGATCCTACCTTTTATTTTCCTTGATAACTTCCTCTCGCTCCATGTCAACACTCTCTTCAACCAAGCACTGCAACCAATGAATAAAGAACACAAAAAAATAATACAATATAATGAAACATATAATGAAACATCTAAGAGGGAATACCCCTAATATTTATGAAAAAATGCACGTCTTGAGCATCTTCATATCTCCATATACCATGAAGAACCACCATACAGGCTTACTAGCCTTCTCTCTTAAACCACCTCAAGGACCACCAAAAAAATTTCATGCCACTTACCAAATAATAAACATGATGTAATCTAACCTAAGAACTCTCCTTGAAATACTCATTCCTTGATATTTTGGATAAATTTAACAAAAAACACTCTTGTTCTTACAAGGCTTATCTAGTCTCTTTATATCCCTACTTAGAACTTGTAGAGCTCACAACTTTTAGTAGACACACTATTAATACCTAACACTTCATATTGGGATCCCTCTCATATACCCCCTCAAGAAAACCAATTTTAAACACCTAGATCATGCACTAAAACATACTTCCTTCACAAACCTACTACCTAATTAGGCCTTCAACTTCACAAAAACATGATTAACTTGAGAAACAAAGACACTAAAATCTATGTGAAGCTTGATTTGACAACCCATTTAGCCCATTAAAATTATTAAGAATCCTTATAATTCAAATCATAATGGAAAACACTTTTTAAGCATAGTTCAAAACCCTAGAATCTTAAAACAAATAGAGTTAACAAACCTCCTTCTTGTCAATGCCCATATCTAAAACTTCTTTCACACCTAGAGACAGCCATTACACACTTTTGGACCATGTTTTGATCTTCCACACATTTGGTAACCTTGACATCCTATACCATGGCTTTTGACATGCAATAAGACAAATAAACCTAAGAGCACAAAAAAACATCCAAAAGGCATAAACATGATGACCAAGTCATAGAACCACTTGGAACACATCACAAATAAGTGTATAAAAAAATTTAGCACTAAAATATTATTTAAAATCCATAAAACTCATTAAGACACCTAAAAACACCCATTTTAACACTGTACTATAGCTCCTTCACAAAACTCTAAAGCAAGCTCATAAACATGTTGTTCCCTGTTAACCAATGATCTTCTAAGATAAAGTCAAGTCTCTATATATATTTACATTATGATCTTGAGCACACAAACTTACTTCTCCATAATAAAGATGTCTCCTAAGAAGCATAGGCAAAGACATCCTACTTCATAATGTCTTAGAATAATGTGAAACTAGGAGTTGCCCATAACTCCTCATATTCCTTCTCCTCCTTGGTCATCTAATACTTGTAGTTTTCATTCTTCTTATCAATCTCAAGATAATAAAAATTCTCAACTAGTACAACATTATTCTTTTCTTCTAGGATTGGATTGATAATACATGGAGACAACATAGATTTATGACATACCTTTTCATCTATAGAATATTCCTTATAGCTTGGAATATCATCACTAGGTACTAATAATTTATGTTACTTAAATTATACTTATTTAACAATAGAAAGATGTCCACTTGTATACATACACACCTTATAACTAGCCTCAACCAGTATCTTGGTCTTCTCCTTGAGCTTGGTCTCTTCATTCTCAACATGAGCATACAATGAGACCCCATGGCACTCTTCAAATTCTATAGTATTCTCTAACATATAAAATATATTATTTATACCTATAGTCTCACCATGACTTATAATTACCACCTTTGGCCTCCATGAGTTAAATTGTCTTCTACTTTTCACTCTAGGAGCCTCATACAGCCTATTCTATCTTGTAGGCCTTTGCTTGTAGAATCTATCAATGTGACCAATATTTTCATAGTTGTAGTAAAATATACTCCTTGATGTAAACTCATCTTGTCTTATATTATTTCGACAAAATCTATCAATGTGTCCAATGTCATGAGAACCGAAACAAACTACTTCCTTTGAAGAAGACTTACCTTGCCTTTCCTTATTTGGACAATTCTTAGCAAAGTGTCCCTCATTAAGATAGTTTAAGCACTTAAATTTTCACACACCTATTGATTGATTACCCAATAATATTTCAATGCAAACTCATTTATAATTGGTCTCTTATATTCTTTATCTCTATTCCCAAACTGATTACAAGTATAACAGTAACCATTAAAATTTACATACCTCATGGCATTTGGTTGTCTTATTTGATTTTTATTCATTATACAAGTACCCACATTTATTTTATAATTATTTGTATTCAAATTATGATTGTCATTGTTCAAAATAGTATTCATATTTTCTTTAGTTATATTCTCTATTTCTTCTTTGTATCCAAGACCAGTTCTATCAATTGCATGTTTTTGACCACTCAAAATATTGTCTAGATCACTTAAGATTTTTTCAATTCTCATAAATTACATCACCTTGATAGATGTATTCTCTAACTCATATTTTAATTTCTAATTTTAATTGCATAATTTTAACATTCATCTTCTTTAGATTTTGGGCTTGTAGATACTATTTTCAATTAACGACTGAGATTCTTGACTATATCTTCATGCTTCTTGGTGTCTTCATTCATTATTTATTCATACACACTAAATTGTTCCTCATAGTGATTAATTTATTATTTCATCTTCTTGTTAATATTCCACTCAATCTTTATTTATTTAAGGTCATTCATTAGTTTAGTCTCATAGTCCACCTCATCTTCATCATCATATGAATCACTCCAAGTAGACTCTGTTTGATGTGAACAACTTCCTTCATCATCCATGAAGAGGGATTCATATTTATCAAGACCATCATCTTCATGATCATACTCTTAATTTTTTAACTTCACTCTCATATGATGAGCTAAAATATTCTTTGTTGTCTAGACTCTTCTTGTCCTTGAAGTAACTATTATCAAACCTTTTTAATCCCTTTTTACTTTTATCAGACCTAAATGATCTCTTTCCATCATAAAGACTTTGATCATGCTCTTCATCATAATTCTTATTATAATAATTAGGGAACTTATTATAAAAATTTCCTACCTCTCCATAATTGAAGCATTTGAGGGTTAGTTTACCCTTTTACTTTCTTGAACTTATTTTCAATTTCCTTTAAATAAAAGCAATTAATTCATTTTCATCTATATTAGAAATGTCATCCTCCTTGGGTTTCTAACATTGGAACTTCTTATTTTTCTTCATTTTAGTCTTGGAGGATGCTTCCTTATTTATTGGTATATCATCATTTACTATCATCTCATAGACAGTAAGGGTGCCATATAATTGATCCATATTCAATTGAGTGAGATCATGACTTTCTTTTATCACTGATAATTTTGGATCAAACTTAAGGGATAGAGACCTTAATACTTTTTAACTACAATAGAGTATTCAAGGTTCTCTCTAAGACCTTTTATGATGTTCATAATATTCTCAAATCTCTATAGAAAGGATGCCACATAATCTTCTTCCTTCATCTTGAGACTTTCAAATTGCCTTCTATGAGTCTCCAACTTAGCAAGCTTGACCTTTGAATATCCTTCATAAATGATCTACATTTTATCCCATATGTCTTTAGTATATTTACAAGGGATTACCTTGGTGAAATTGGTCTCTATAATACCACAAGTGATGGAATTCATTGCCTTAGAATTATTCTCAAACACCTTCTTGTCTAAAACACTAGATAGAGGAGTAGTAGGAGAAACATAACCATCCATAATAGACTTCCATACATAAAAACCTAGGGACATAATGTATGTCCTCATCCTTTTACTCCAAAAAGCATAATTGGATCCATTGAGAATAGGTGTTTGCTTCATAGAGAAACCTCCTTCCATTTGATGACTTCCCATACTATAATTTGGATCACCTTCAAGTTGTCAAGACTTTACCAAAGGACCTACTTTGATAGCAATTTTTAGAGGTATAATCACTAAGAGGGGAGGGTGAATCACTGATCTTAGATATTACAATTTTAATTCCAAACCTGTAAAACTATTAAACAATTAGCATATGTCAACTTTATCAAGCAATATTAATAAGAGAGTTCATTCATTAAATGCATACAAAAGATCAAACACAAAACACATAGTTTCCTATGGGAAACCCTCTTATGGAATAAAACCCACTCTAAAACCTAAAAACACTTGGACTACTTGTCCTATAAGGTATTACAAACTAGATATTGGTCAAGTCCTTTTGACCCAAAACCTTGGTCGAGTCCTTTAGACCACAAGCCTTTAGTGAAACACCTATTTCACAGGCAGAAACTACCCCCAAAGAAGATCAAGTCCTTTAGATCCTCCTAGGAAATGAACACCTCCACCTTAGAATTAATTTATTTAACACTTGATGATGGATCTCTAATTTTCTAACCCCTACACAAACTTCCTCTCTATCTCATATAGGCCTTTCAAATAGGCATGTCACAATCTCTCTCCTTCTTCACTCAAACTTACCTCATACACATTCAAAACACTTCACACATATTCAAACATTAAACCTATAATAGTAATATCATCTCTTCTTGTCTTCAATGCACACTCCTCTCAAATAAGCCTCTCACAAACCTTGTTTAAGTCTCTCTAAAAAAAACTAGAAACCATCTCATTGGGTTTCACTATTTATAAAGCATAAATGATTATCAACACTTTGTTCAACCATTAGGCATGCCTTAACCATAAGTCATATCTCACATAAATACATGGCTCAAAACAATATTCATATATTAGACATAACATCTATGGGTCACCCTTAAGTAGCTACACCTTTTAATTAGGCCCTTACTACTCTTATAGGTCTCATGGAAACCTATTCACCCATTTATCACTTCATCGAGAAAAATAAAAACACAAGAATAATCTCCAACATATATAACCATGAAACATAATCTTTAAGTACCCTTTAAGTTACAACATCCATCATAGCATTCTTTTGCTAACCCCTAACTAGCTCAAACACCTCTTTGTACACACAGTCATTAGAATGAAAACACAATCAACTTATAACACTTTGTTCATGTTTCATATCAGTATTTAAACCTTCATAATACACATTTATGGTCCTAATATATTATACAACATAATCCAATATATAATTCAATAATAGATATCTAAATAAAATCAAAACAATATCAAATGATCTTCTCGAGTCATTTTTAGGACATACATGAGAAGATGGTCAACTTTGAACCTTCATAACTTTGATTGTACACACTTTAAAATATTTTAATCTATATTTTCAGATGTCTCTTGGAGTCCTCTACAAATTTTATTTTGAAACCATTAGAAAATTGTGCCTGTTCAAGTGATATGGCCTTAAAACTAGACACTGGTCTTTCTTTTGTTAAATTCAAATATTTGAATTCAAATGGTTACAATTAAACCTCAAAAACCATGATATCATCTCATGTCCTCATTACTTATATAAATTATTCATCATATTTATTATTCAAACTTTAATTCATAATTCACTTCTACCTAAATGTTAAACCTTGAATAGTTGATCTCATCTCATGCAATCTGACAATCTTGCCCACATACGCACCATTGATCTCAAGTACGTAGCTCAATCTTTATCTATGTTAAATATTGGACACTTTGAAATCATCTCACTAAATGTGCACCATTTATTTGTATATGTATGAACATCCTCTCACTATTATATCTTATAATAAGCTTGATATTTACCTCTACTCAATGTTAAAATTTAAACACTTGTCCTCATCTTGTTTCTTCTAGACATATTGGAATGAACATGCTCCATTGATCCTTTTACAAGGAACTCAATCTTTAAAATTTTAAACCAATGAACACTTTAACCTATTTCACTCAATACACACCATATATATTTAATTTAAGATCACCCATAAACTGTTGAATCTACATCTAGTCTTGATCTTTAACTTCACATAAAATAGAGTATGGGGACCATTTTTATCTTCCTAGAAGGAAAACATTTCATAGGAATATCTTTTGCCTCGATTAGTCTCATGATATTAAATTTGCATGATATGATATTCATTTAAATATTAATCCAACCATGTGAAAAACTACTCTTGAAACCTTCATTCATGTAATAAATAACTCCATTAATCTTCTCATTTAGATTTCTTTCTGGCATAGAGCCAACAATATGGAGAACTATTTGGAAGGCCAACATTGCACATGCATAACTTTTGATGTGCTTCATCACATGACCTAAAATATAATGAATATCAACTAGGCACAAATCTAAATAAACCATATAATCAAATTCTCCTGAAATTGCTATATGTGAAAAATATAACATCAAAATGCCTACTCAGGTTTTTTTGCACATTAGAAATTTGGCTAAGTATGGGAAAACACTGTCAAAATACATGGGAGCCCAACTTTACACTTGTATATCTTATGTCGCACTTCATCACATGAATTTTAATTTATCACATAAAAACTAGGAAAAAATATGATCACAACCATATGACCAACTCCCCTTGACTCATTCACATGTGATAATGATGATGTTAGCAAACTACCTACTCAAATTTAGGCAACTAGACCCAAAATGTATAGATGAAAACAATGATCAACTAGATAAAATCCACTCATGCACATAAGAACTCAAATCATTCTTAAATTTTGATAGGACCTAATTCAAAACCTCAAATCACCATACTCATCCCCAAACATTCCTAATCATGCTAAAATAGAATATCAATGAAGCCAACTTCAATCATACTAGGACAATCATATTACACACTTTGTCATTGTCACTTAGACTAACAAGACACTTAATCCAATCACTTGGAAACCTCCATGACATCAACATAACATCATTAAAAACTCTTTAATAGTAATGTGAAACTTATTGTCAAGATAATATTGCACTTGTTCACATTTACATATTGACTAATGGATAAGGGTGAAGTGGTGTTATTGTCACCCACTATCTCCCTCACTATTAATAGTGAATGATAATCCAATTATATTATATTTGGTATTAAAATCACGAAAGATTTTATGGAATTAGAAAGTTAATAAATGATTTATACTTGACTTTTGGTTGTATGAAATCAGCCAAGATCAAGTGGTTGTTGGCAAGACTTTTGGGTTGAACCTTCAAAGGTCAATGTGTTAACTATTTTTGAAAAATTACTATTTTGTATGCATGTTCGACCATCTTGACACCATTTTCAACCAAGATGCAAATTTGGGAACTAGATATTCATAATTATAGCCAATAACTAGACTAGTTCATGATACTGATAATGGTCTAATGGTAGAATTGGTCATTTAATAACTTATTGTTGATGTTGATGGTTAAATCATTACTTATTCTTAATACAAAGGAGTTTAAATAACCTTTTAGTGTAAGGACCCTAAATTCAATGATTTATTCATATAATCTTGACCTGGTATCCCTATTTATGGTGGTTCATCACATTTTTGGTATTTATTTTATATTGGGTGATAACCTCAAATGGATGAATTCTTTCTTATATAACAAGATTGTTAGGGATGTTATGTTCATTTTTAGCATGTGCATTACTACATGGAGAATGTTAAATAGTTAAAGTAAGCTAATAGAAATGTTATTATATAATTCCCAATTATAATCACTTTCCATATGATGGATATATATGTGATATGGTGGCATTCACCAAACAAAGGAATATGGGTGAAATGCCCCCAAAGACTATAGAAAATGTTATAATGATCCAATTGGGGTAAAACCATAATTAGTGTTCCCTTATGTGATTATAAATGTTATATGTTTTAAGTAATTATGTCACATTGTCTTGGAGGTGGTATAGTGGCATCTTCTAGATGATTTGAAATTATTGCAAAGCTTACATAAGAAAAATATTGGTATGATGATTCTTCTATTTTTATTTTATTACCTATCATTATTATTGTGGTACTCCCTTATTATCATGTTTTTATGTTTAAAAAATGTCTAGTAAGATAATTCTCTACTATGTTAAATATTAACCTTTTGGTCTATAACCTTGTCTATTGAACTAAACTAAACACTAATTATGACATTAAGGATACCTGAGGAATGAATGAATCCTTCTAGCCTCATGAATCACAAAACCATAACTAGATAGAGTAATTAGATACTTAGATAGCTCTAAAAATCCGTAGGTGGTCTAATAAGGAATATAAGTGCTTTATATAAGGTTGGGAGGTTATCAGTGTGGACTCACACATTAATACCCCTCAAATGGTATACCATCCTCTAGGAAACATTTTTATGTATGGGATCCTCTATATATGTTCATCCCTACATAAGTGTCTATGTGACCCGATCCATGTATGGGTTGTCTACTCATTTTTATACATATCAATGTTAATGCATCATGCATCATAAGGTTATGTAGTGGGATCTACACATAGTTTTGTTATGTACCTTGTATAGCAATTCCAAATTTGTTTGGGGGTTGTTTCATGGTTATGATTTATTTATTTGCATTTTTTTCTCTTATTTAGATAAATTTTATATCAATTTCAATGGTAAATTTTAATATATTGACTATAGTTGATTATTTTAAACAATTTTATATTATTTTCTTTTATTTTATCATTTTTGAAGAATAAGTTTGATGAATTAAAAATTAAATTTAAGGATATATTACTTATATATTAATAATTTTTTATTAATTAAATCATATGAAAACTTGTATTAATAAGTAATCAAGTTGTTATATGTGGCACCCCCACATTAGATAATATTTGTTTTGGTATATTAGATTAATTAAAATTTCAATTAACAATAGATTCACTTTATGTACTTAATATTTAAAAAGACCAATATAAAGTAGTTAAATTTTAGTAAAGTAACATAACTTATTTTAAATTATTTAAAACTTTACAAACTAATGTACAAATAACTTCTAAAGTGATGACTTCAAAAGGACATCAAGGAAATAATTCCCATAAATTGAGGAACTCATAGGGGTAAACGACATATTTTTATCAAAGTTTCATATTATGCTCTATCTTTTGTCATTAATCTTTAACATTGATTATTACTTGGATAAATAACAACACATCTTTGATCATCAAGTGTCCTACTTGCTACAATCAGGTTTATCTAGGTTGATTAGAAGCTAATTATCTAATTATCACTAATATTCTTAATATTTTAGGGTTAAAATATATAAATGAGTCTCACAAGGAAACCAACTCATTCAGCCTTAAAAAAATAAAAAAGAGCTTTGAACTAATTTCCTTCATTGTAACGGTCATGTCGGCGCATATAAATAAGGTTCTTTATTCTAACCCACTTTATAATGAATATGATATATTCTAAGTCATGCCTAAATATTAAACTTCTAGTGTCATTTTTTATTAGTATATTTTCACATGTTGGATCATAAAAATGGGCTTGGAATGAAGGGGGTTCATTATATCCCCCTTCATTCTAACCCCATGTGGTACTAGATTGTAAGCCATATGGAAAGCTCCTATTGGATTTAAAATTCCACTTCGTATGAGACAATGTATGGTGATAAAATTAATAAAAAATACATGACTCTACATGTAAATAGATGTATTTCTAAGATTTCTAATTTTACATTGAGATTTGGCCCCCAGCCCTTTAGATAATATTGATTTTGGTATAGTAAATTAATTAAGACATCAATTCATAAGAAGTTCACTTTATGAACTTATTATTTAAATTAATAATATAAATTAGTTAAATTTTAATAAATTAACATAACTTTACTTTACATTATTTACAACTTTAACTATAAATTAATACAACTAACTTCTAAAGTGGCGAATTCAAAAGGACTTGAAGTAAATAATTCAAAGTGCAAACCTAATACATGTAAAAGAGATCTTTTTATCAAATTTCATATTGTGATCTATCTTATATCATAAATGTTTAAGATAATTATTACTTAGAGGAAGACCAACAACACATATATGATATTTTAGTGTCCTACTTAGTACAGTCAGGTTTATCCAGGTTAATTTTAAACTAATTATCAAAATATGGTTAATATTCTTAATATGTTAAGGTTAAAACATATAAATGAGTTTGGAAATGTAACTAAATCAAGGATCATTGAAAAATAAAAAGGGTTTTGAATAAAACCCCTTCATTCTAGCCCTGATGTAGGGGCATAGAAATTCGATGTCATTTTCTAAACCCCCTTAGAATTAAGGGGTGCTTTTTAAGTGATGCCTAGATAGTAAACTTCAAGCGTCATTTTTAATTAGCATTTTTTCCATATGGGGTTATAAAAAATGGGATTGGAATGAAGGGGGTTAATTATATACCCCTTCATTATAATCCCATGTGGCACCAAATTATAAACCATATGCAAAGCTCCTATTGGATTCAAAATGACACTTTAGATGACACAATTTAGGGTGATAAAATCAATAAAAATGTACAAATCCACACGTAAATAGATCTATTTATGATATTTATAATTATAATTATATATATATATATATAATTAAATAAATTTGAATATATATTTTTTTAATTTAATCAAATATAGTTACTTATAAAATATTTTCACTATCTTTTTGAGCACTATAAATAAAATCCATGCACTTTATCTCAATCTCCGTGTTCTTATGGAAAAAAATAAGTCCATAATGGAATATATACATACACAGATATTAAATATTAGTAAAGGTACTCATAAATGTTGATAATTCCTAATCTAATCATTAAATTAAAAAAATAAATTGAAAAATTATATAAAAATATGTTTTACACCATGTCCATGCCTTGAGGACATTTATTCAGTAAATTTTGAAAAATAAGTATGTTTTGAATAAGTTATGATCATGGTTGGGGAATGCAGGGAGATGAAATATTAAATAGAAATTCATATACATGAAACATATATACTATGTATTTAGAAATATCTCACACAAACAAACACACACACACACACACACACACACACACACACACACACACACACACATTGATCATTATTTTTATTATTGAGAAGTGTCTTCATTGATGTCAATGTTCATGTCATTGGTTTCAAAGATACATGGTGTATGGGGTATGAGCTTATATGTTTGATATGAAGACTCAACATAGAACATAATAAGATATGAAGATCCTTAGTTGATTTCTAAAGATCTTCCAAAAAACTCTAAAGATGTTTCATCGAAGCTCCAAATATTAGAGGCATGGTGTATGTTTTATGAGCTTTTATGCATGATATGAAGACTCAACATAGAACATAGTGAGCTACGAAGATCATTACTTGATCTCCAAAGAACTACCAGGAATCTACAAAGACATTCCATCAAAGATCCTAAGATCCACCAAGTCAAATTTGAATACATTATGACACTTTAAGTATGGTAATGCTTTATTTTTTATCTAGTAAATGAGTGCATATTGAATTAGTGGTAAATCAATAAGAATAATATGCATTATGGGTTCCATTATTTAGCTAGAGATTTTTGGGCATAGTAAGTCATATACATCATCATATTATTAGAATATAAGTGAATCCTCTTAGCATTAAACAGATTTAAATGAGGATATGCCTAGTTGTACTCTATAGATTAATATAATAACTCCAAATATATTGATTGTACATATATATAGATTTTCCCTCTTTAGATATATTCTTTTACACATTACTATTCATAGTAATACTCTAAAATGATCCAATAATGTCTCTATATTGAGAGATAATTTGAAAGAAACTTGATGATTCTTCTAAGGTTGATGTCAAGTTTCAGGTTAAGCTAATCATGTTTTGAAATACTAGTCTTTGAATACAAGGTGTCTTGAGAAGCATAGTCATATCATTACCATGTGCATAAAGAGGGTGAATTAGTATGTGTAGAGGTATGATGTTGTATAATTATCATGAAAGTCATTTGAACAAGGTGTATAAGCATCAAATAATGTTTTAAGATCAATTTCAAAAGTTGATAAGTGTTTGAACCTAGCAAACAAAACTGAGAAGGCTTGTGCATAAGATGCCTAGTATTTTACATGAAAGAACATGGTGGCATAGTGATATGGATGAATAGAGACATAAGAGGATATTTAATATTTTTTTCATTATCAATATGAATCATTATATCACTCATGTGAATTTTAAGGTGAGCTTACAGAGGTAGGACCTACAGGCTAAGCATGCAAATAGACTAGCTCTAGACCATGTCTGACCTAATGAGGTGTCATGAGGTATTCTCAAGACATATGAAGTATGTATGATAGTAATTTATTATTTTAATATGTTTTAGGACATATATATTATGTGTTTATATCTTGGACATTTTTTAGAAGGTCAGTTGCAAGGCCTAATGTGACTTTAAGGTCTAAGAGAGAAAAGAGAGAGATGGTGAATAGATGGGGTATCAAGATAAATTTCTACGGAAAGTGTGAGTATGTTTAAATTTACAAAGGTATACCATTTTTTTTCATGTATGTTTACCAATTTTAGGTCAAAATTTGAAGGTTAAGGCAATAAAAAGTGTTTTGAGGTCTTTTATGTGCATAGAATGAAAAGTTCTCAATTTGAGAAGAAATTTCAAGTGTTCATTGGAATGTTTAAAATCTGAATGAGAAATTAATATATTCATGGTAGATTGGTAAGGGTAATATATCAAAGTTACAATAATTGGTTTCTAGAATAAGGGGCTAAGCTTTATGATTGATCGTCAAGACTATGGGATGGTTTAAACCCTCAAAAAACCCTAATAGTGACTTGACATGAAATAAATTATTCTAAATTGCTCAAAATGGTTTGGTTTGGCTAGTTTATCTATTGGATCATGAATTAATATCTCTCAATAATCTCCACATGTGACTTGTTTGTATGGAGAGTGAGTGGACCCTACAAGAAAGGCCTTGTTTCTTGGACATTTACTGTAACATGCATAATTGACCATATCAAAGTTGATAAATGAATGAAGGTTAAATATTGAGACTTTTACAATATTTTTATAGTTTTTTTTATAATTTTATAACCCTTAGATGTGTTAGACTGGTCATACAAGTTGAACTATTGCTAAAAGGCCTAATGGTGCAAATAATGAGAAAACCATAGATAAGTTAAAAGATGATTAGGGATGTGTTATCATGGATTAGATATGAATCCAAGTGAATTATTTTTTGTTTAATATATTTAATACATGTTAATTTTTTATATAAGTTTTGGAGGTTAGTGGATATGATGAAAATGTTGCTCATAAGTTAACCTGTCTAGTGTAGATAAGATAGTGAAGGTGTGAGATTGTGAGATTGGTCTACAAGATTAATATTTCCATATGACCTTTTTATATATATAGTTTATATATTAGTGTAATGATCCTATAAGATCATATACATGAATTTTATGTCTTTGAAACTATCTACATATGTTTTGAATGTCATTATCACCATGACTATGTTTGAAGGTAAACTGGGAGATCTAGGTAAGCAAGTTGTAGTGATGAGTTGGAGGTTATTTCCCATAACCTAAAGTATTAAATGCATATGAATTTTTTTTAGGACATAAATTTTCTATCCATTATTTTTATAATATTGGAATTTAGTGAAATTTATAGAAATGCTAAAGCTAAAATGGATTGATTGGTTCAGATTTGACTGTGTATATTGAAGATAAAAGATTGATCCGCAAGATTAATATTTGGAATTAGACCTTGTGATATTTTTAATTTAAAGTGATATATATATATATATATATATTTATATATATATATATATATATATATTTATAATAATATATTTAAGGTGTCATAGGTCATATAAATTATTAATTTAGGTACTGAAGATCAAGTTTCCTTGACTATGTTTTGAAGTCACTTGGCAGTTTAGAGTAAACATCTTATAGAGAAGATTTTGAGTTACTATAACTCAATTTGAATAATATTATGACCATAAGGTGATGAATATTTTTTATTTTAATTTTATTCCATGGTTTTTTGTAATTTTTTTATTATGATTCAATTGTTCAAGATAGATTTTATGGGTATGTACAAGCCTAGTATGAGCTATGTTTTGAGAGGAGTTTCAAGTGGTGGTTGGACATAAATGTATTGTGAACATAAAGTGAAGTTGGATAAGGTATATTTGGTATTATTTTATATTTTCATACCATGTGATAATTTTTATATTATTCAAAAAAAATTAAATGGTAACATTTGTTAATGAAGGCCTGATTGAATTAGGTCTCCTTAAGGCCTAAAAAGGGGTTTTGGTATTATATGATATGATCAACCTATTGTAATGGTTATTTAATGTTTTTGGCATGATTTAAGCCCTATTTAATTTAAAATATAAGTTATTTATTATGTGTGTCTAAATAATAGGTTTATGATCAAGAGCTTAATATAATAACAAAGCCTAAGAGGCCTAGTTAGTTAGTTAGGAGGAATGGGAGTTGAAGAAAAAGACATAGATTTATAAAATATAAAAATGAGCTCATATATACCATCATAAGGGTGCAGATAAATAATCATTAAGATATAAAATGGGTACTATAGATGAAAATTGAAGGTCAAATGACTTAATTTATTTTGAAAACCCCTATTTGAGCAAAGAATACTAGATACCAGTTTGAGAAGGATATAAGGATTTGAAGAGATGAAGAAGGATATCATAATATATTATATGATAAAAAAAGGGTTATAAAGTTTATCAAAATTTTGATTCTTTTTAGTTGTTTCTGAGTCATCTAGGGTGTTGGTTCCTCCTTGCAAGTGGGTGCTTGCTAAAGCTTAGTCAAGTTGGTGATTGCTTAGTTGGGGTTGGTGCTCCAAGTGAAGTTGGTAATTGAATAAATGTTGATGTTTGAATCATAGGAAACTAGTCCATTTTCATCATCATATTGTTTTATTCCCTTGAGGATTTACCACTCAAAATGAGTGTTTTATGTTTTATGTTCTTCTCCAATGCTCATGGATCTTAATGTGGTGCTAGTTTACTATATTGTTTTGATATTTCATAGATGATAAAGTAAAGTTGTAAAAAAAAAAAATTAGACTAATTCATCTTCCCTCTCAGTCATTGTGTTTCCAATAATTGGTATTAGAGCTTGGACATTTGTGACAAGTCTAACATCTTGAAGGTGATCCTAAAAAAAATAAGATGTCTTGTGATCAATAGATACAAGATAACATGTATGATGAAGAAGTATACTATGAAAGTGAATAAGGAGAAGATAAATTAGACCTTGAATTTGAGCTCATAATATCCCTTAATTATTTGAATCATCAAAATAAGAGTATCATTTATCTCAATAGTAATTTAGAAGATGTGACCACAAAGTTCAAGTCAAAGGAATTTGAGTATGACCAGTTAAAGGTTTATCATGTGCAAATAATAGAAAAAATGAGAAAATTTGAGAGAAAACATGAGAATTTAGAAAAACTTAATAATATCAACATGAAAGGACCAATCAGGCATCCCAATGTATTGAAGGATAAGTCATCTTGGAACCATAGTAAATATAGGAATGTCACAATATAGGACACATTGAAAGATTCTTCCTTAATAAATTTGGAAGGCCTAAAACATTAATCAAGACATATGAAGCTATTAGAATGCACAAAAGGATCAAACATTGATATTAAATACAAGTCATGTTAGGATGGATCATATTGAGCTCAATAGGCAAGATGGACTATTTTCCAAGGAGGAACAAAAGACCAAAGAGGATTTTATGCTAGTTCACACTATCTTTCACATTAAATATGATGGAATGAAATGGTATATAGATAGTGGTTTATCAAGCCACATGATAGGATAAATAAATAATTTCATCTCATTAAATAAGAATGTTGCAAGAATAGTGAGGTTTGGAGACAACACAACTGCTAATATAGTTGGTAAGGGTGTATTGAGTTTGGATCATGGAAATACCAAGGCTCAAAATGTATTATATGTGGAATTTTTGAAACATAACCTACTTAGTGTAATTAAATTATGTAATCAATGACACACACTAACCTTTCATTATATATGGCATGAGATAAGGAGAGATAAATTAGGAATGATAATTTCCAATGCCAAGAGGATTGAGAACAACCTATATGTATTGAATGAGATCAAGAAGGAGAGATGTTTCATGAACAAGATAGATGAAATTTTGATATAGAATAAAAAGATAGGTCACCTAAACTTTGAAAATATTGATATAATTATCACTAATAATTCTATGATGAACATACCTAAGATCATTAAATCTATAAACATACTCTAAAAGACATGTCAACATGGTAATTAGACTAGAAGACGGTTTAATTCCAAAGAGTAATACACAATAAAAACCTTGCTTTTGATCTAAAATAATATATTTGGGTCTAAAATAATTAAAATCATTCAAGTAGATAGATACTTCATGTTACTTATTGATGATTACACAAGCATGAATTGAGTTGTATAACTGAAAGAAAAATCAGAAACTCTTGACAAGTTTAAGGCATTCAAGGACCTTGTTGAGAATGATAAGAATGGAAAGATCAAGTTCCTAATATCTGATAGAGGAGGATAATATTTTTCAAATTATTTTGATGAATTTTATGAGGTTCATAGAATAAGGTGATAATTATCAACAACTAAGACACATTAACATAATGCAGTAGTGGAAAAGATGAATAGGACAATTCAAGAGATGGATAGAACTATTTATAATGAGTATATATTATTTGATGGATATTGGAGAGAGATAGTAAGAATTTTTATCTAAATTTTTAATATAGGATATATAAGGACTAATGGCAACAAGGTTTCATACAAACTATGGAAGGGTAGACTTGCAAATGTAGAACACTTTAGAGTGTTTTGGAGAAAATGTTTAATCAAAAGAGAAGCTAAAGGCTTGGGTAAGTTTTATTTAAAATATAATAAAGGAATATTCTTAGGATACTCATCATTGAGCTCAAACTATAGATTTTATAACAAGATAATACATAATATAGTGGAAAGTACCAATGTGAAGATTGATGAGACAAGGAAATCTCACTCATAGTCAAATAATAATTAAGAGAATTTGTAATTCAAGAATTATGAGGAGAATATATAGGTTAATGAGGAAGAATAATAAGTTTAATAGAGATAATACTCAATAGGACCCTCAAGACTGATTCAAAGACATCATCTTAAATCTCAAATCATTGGCAATAAGAATATATGTATGCAAATAAGGAGAAGACTGGTAAGTAATCTAAATCAAGATAATTTTTCAATATTATCCATGATTAAATATAATAAGTAAAATAAATATTTTGGATAGGTGTTATGAATGAGGAGTTAGATAAAATAGAGAAGAATGAGACCTAGGAACTAGTTCCTAGGCCTAAATACAAAAATGTAATTGAAAAAAAATGGGTTTTTACAAACAAGTTGAATAAAGATGTAGAGGTCACTAGGAACAAGGATATATTGGTATTAAATGGATATGAACAATTTGAAGGG